>OX387250.1:5376412-5395410 GCA_947562095.1 Branchellion lobata
AGCCTTTTCATTTTACCTTCAGCTTGTTTTCATTGGCCTTCATGCAATTTTGTGCTGGATGGAGAAGTGCTTTAATGAACTGTTCTTTTTGTCAACTGCACCTTCTCTTGTCTGAAATTCTCTAATACAATCGTTAGTTCCAATAAACAAACACAATTAGCCACAAACACAAGAGAATTTTTTCTGCGGGACCGCGTTGCCGGTTTTTAAGACTGACGACGAAGGGGAACTAACGACATGAATCGGAGAGTGAATCAAAGCGATTGAAAAGTTATGGCCTTGTTAGGACATAATTGGTGCTGTGAAGTTCTTGCTGGGTGAGCAAATATATTCAGCCAGCAGGGTCTCTGCCTAATGGCTGATCTACGCTGCAAAAAGGGCAGAGATACTGAGTGGTCGAGACAATAGAATGCTTTCAGAAAGAAACAATGCTTGCTGTTGTGAAGGCATTGTTTTCTTGTGCGCTCTAAATTCACTTCTACCAAAAAGGCATTGTCAACTTGGGAGGATCACGAAGCCAGTGGGTGAATGCAGGAACACTTTTATTGCTGACATTCGTCATTCAGTCTCTGCCTTTATTCGCTAATTGGCAAGAAACAACGCCATGAAAGTGAACGATAACATAATTAAGGGTTGTAAAAAGTGCATTTAGAAAATTGAGCATGCATCGTTTCATCCGCTCTTTTTTCTACAAATATTTTTCTTAAAATTTTTTTTTCAAAAACCAACATCATTCAAAATCATAACTAATAGCCACACCACACCAACCACACCCCACCAACCACACCACACCAACCACACCACACCAACCACATCACACCAACCACATCACACCAACCACATCACACCAACCACACCACACCAACCACACCACATCAACCACACCACACCAACCACACCACACCAACCACACCACACCAACCACACCACACCAACCACACCACACCAACCACATCACACCAACCACATCACACCAACTACACCACACCAACCACACCACACCAACCACATCACACCAACCACACCACACCAACCACACCACACCAACCACACCACACCAACCACACCACACCAACCACATCACACCAACCACATCACACCAACCACATCACACCAACCACACCACACCAACCACACCACACCAACCACACCACACCAACCACATCACACCAACCACATCACACCAACCACACCACACCAACCACAACAAATAAACCACACCACATCACATCAATCACACCACATCAAACACACCATGCCAAACACACCACATTACATCAACCACACCAAACCAACCACACCAAACCAACCACACCACACCAATCAAACCACACCAACCACACCACATCAACCACATCACGCTAACCACACTACACCACGTCAACCACACCACACCAACCACACCACACCACACCAGCTACACCACATCAAGCATACTTAGACATTTCATGTTACAATAATAAAAACTCATTGCTGAACCAGGTCAAGACGACAAGCTAGGAGCAATAATCAGTTTGCAAGTTCATTTGCTAGTGCAGCTCCCACAAGCGCCATCCAGCAACGATCTTTGCCACACCACCCATCCATCATTCCTTTAACTCCGCTCCTCCCCTTCCAGCTTCTGAATTCAATATAGTCTTAATTGAAAATCCTTCTGCATAACCTCTGTGGAGTTTGCATGGAAGGTTGAGGGGGGAGTTGAAAGGGTGGAAGGGTATGTGACTGGTGAAACATGCTTGGAGCCACTTATTGCCCCGTTTTTGCTTGCGCATGCGTGCGTTGTAGTGTGGCAGAATGCCTGGCTCAAACCGTTCGAGAAAATTTCAAGGCAATTCTTTTGAAAGGGTTTCTTAAGAGTTAAGCTGAATTTTGAACTGGGAATTCAATGAATTGGAATGCAATGAATTGGAATGCAATAAATTAGAATGCAATGAATTGGAATGCAATGAATTGGAATTTAATGAATTGGAATGCAATGAATTGGAATTTAATGAATTGGAATTTAATGAATTGGAATGCAATGAATTGGAATGCATTGATTTGGAGTGCATTGAATTGGAATGCAATAAATTGGAATGAAATGAAATGGAATGCAATGAGTTGGAATGCAATGAATTGGAATGCAATGAATTGGAATTTAATGAATAGGAATGCAATGAATTGGAATTTAATGAATTGGAATGCAATGAATTGGAATGCAATGAATTGGATTGCAATAAAGTGGAATGCAATGAATTGGATTGCAATAAAGTGGAATGCAATGAATTGGAATTTAATGAATTGGAATGCAATGAATTGGAATGCAATGAATTGGAATGCATTGATTTGGAGTGCATTGAATTGGAATGCAATGAATTGGAATGCAATGAATTGAGAATGCAGTGAGTTCGAATGCAATGGATTGGAATGCAATGAATTGAGAATGCAGTGAGTTTGAATGCAATGAATCGTAAATGAATACATTGAAGCAAACACTGCCGATAAGCTCACAGACGAGTGGGAGTTTGAAAGCTGGAGTTTGATGGCTGGTGATTTCAAAAGCGCCTCTGAAGCTTGCAAATACGTTCCAACTATTCTTTGTTATTGTTGTTCTTTTTGTTTTTGTTCAATGTTGTTTTTTGAAATTCATTTTTGTTATTTTTTTTTGCAAACTTTTTGTTTATTTTTAATTTCCACAAACATGTTGTAGATTCATTTTTAGTCTTTGCATCGTTCCATTAAATTTTTTCTACATTATCGTTGTTTTGTTCAGTTGCATTCATTCCATCTTTTCCTATCTTTTTCACATCGTTTTCGTCAAATAACTCCACTCTAAGACCGATCCTTGGAGCCTGAGAAATAAGGACAATCACTGGACAATCACGAGTTATGAGTGGATTTCTGATAAATTCTGATCCGTCTTATTTCTTTCTTCTGGAGTTCCTCCTTGGTCTTCTCTCTTGTAGTGAAGTTTAAATTATATTAGATTAGTACTTTTTTTTCTCTTTTTTTTCTCATGTTCCTTTCAGAATTCTTGTAACGTTAAAATTATTAATTAGATTCTAATGTATATTTCGCTCTTAGATTCCTCAACGTTACAAATATGGTTCATTTCACTTTGTTTTCAAATTTTGATTTTTTTATAGCCTTTATTAAAGCAAATTCAGACAAACGTTGGAAATGGCACAACATAGCTGAATTTAAATCTTTTATTGTCTTTTTTTTTCAATTTTTATTTCATATTTCTGTAACGTTCCAGTTTGTGTTAAATCTAACTTTGTTCTCTTAGTTCGATTATTCGCCATGCTTTGTTCCATCTCCAGTGTCTGTCTGAAGCTGATTGAATGAACTCTATGTAAAGTATGGTTCATAGCTTGAGCTAGAAACCCTTTTGGGATTTCCTTCAATCAATAATGGCGCCGCATTCGCGGAGTGTTGCACTCCGCTCTTCGTGGCCTGAGAGACTGGGAAACACATGCGAGAAACTCGCAGGGCTTGATCGCAACGACGTCTTTCATGCTTCAAAAAACGTCAACTTTGAAACTTTTGGTAATTGAGTGTCAAGGAGGCGAAAGCAAGCAGGCTGTGTGTTGACAAGGCGGTTAATGATGCAGGTCTGTGTTTGTGGCTGTCAAACCTCCGAGGGAAAAGTGAATGTCACAGCCACATTCACTTCATGTTCATGACATTGAAGTTGCCACCATGAGCACTTTTGAGAAATGGTAACATGTCGAAGATAAAACTCGGTTTGAGTAAAAAATTGACGGTTGGAGAAAGGTTTTTAGGTCATGCTTTTAAGGAGAAAGCATGCGTGCAAGGTTGCTGCACGTAAAAACGAAAAGTTATTTTGAATGTTGAAAGTCTTCCATGAATGAGAACCACCAAAAGTTTGAACGCAGTACGAGTTTCCAATTGAAACTTTCAAAACATGATTTAAAGGCTTCTTTGAACCGACGCAGATTCATCAATGTCTGTTTTTTGCAGTGGTCATTTATAAAAATAATTGGAAACTTCGCTAAGTTTCAAATGAAAATGACTCAAGTTGGAATTAATGGAAGTTGAAGAGCTTATCGGAGCTGAATCCATTTCAAAAGCTGTTCGTAAGAGTTGATAAGGAAACTTCAAAGTTAAACTGGCGATGAGTGTGGGACAATAACTTGAAGAAGTTGATTATAGTTTGAGTAATAGTTTGTAGATGGAGCTACGAGAGTAAATAACTCGAGGCTCCAAGGGTCGTGGTCACCCGGGCCTCTTTGTCTGTTTGTCTTTATTATTACTTCTTCCCAATTATTATAGTATTTTATTTCTTTGTTTATTATTAATTTTTTATAATAATAATAATAATAAGAATAATAATAATTATTATTATCATTATTTTTATTATTGTTATTATTATTGTTATTATTATTATTATTATTATTATTATTATTATTATTATTAGTAGTAGTAGTAGTAGTAGTAGTAGTAGTAGTAGTAGTAGTAGTAGTAGTAGTAGTAGTAGTAGTAGTAGTAGTAGTAGTAGTAGTAGTAGTAGTAGTAGTAGTAGTAGTAGTAGTAGTAGTAGTAGTAGTAGTAGTAGTAGTAGTAGTAGTAGTAGTAGTAGTAGTAGTAGTAGTAGTAGTAGTAGTAGTAGTAGTAGTAGTAGTAGTAGTAGTAGTAGTAGTAGTAGTAGTAGTAGTAGTAGTAGTAGTAGTAGTAGTAGTAGTAGTAGTAGTAGTAGTAGTAGTAGTAGTAGTAGTAGTAGTAGTAGTAGTAGTAGTAGTAGTAGTAGTAGTAGTAGTAGTAGTAGTAGTACTAGTAGTAGCATTAGTAGTAGTAGTAGTAGTAGTAGTAGTAGTAGTAGTAGTAGTAGTTGTAGTAGTAGTAGTAGTAGTAGTAGTAGTAGTAGTAGTAGTAGTAGTAGTAGTAGTAGTAGTAGTAGTAGTAGTAGTAGCATTAGTAGTAGTAGTAGTAGTAGTAGTAGTAGTAGTAGTAGTAGTAGTTGTAGTAGTAGTAGTAGTAGTAGTAGTAGTAGTAGTAGTAGTAGTAGTAGTAGTAGTAGTAGTTGTAGTAGTAGTAGTAGTAGTAGTAGTAGTAGTAGTAGTAGTAGTAGTAGTAGTAGTAGTAGTAGTAATAGTAGTAGTAGTAGTAGTAGTAGTAGTAGTAGTAGTAGTAGTAGTAGTAGTAGTAGTAGTAGTAGTAGTAGTAGTAGTAGTAGTAGTAGTAGTAGTAGTAGTAGTTGTAGTAGTAGTAGTAGTAGTAGTAGTAGTAGTAGTAGTAGTAGTAGTAGTAGTAGTAGTGGTAGTAGTAGTAGTAGTAGTAGTAGTAGTAGTAGTAGTAGTAGTAGTAGTAGTAGTAGTAGTACTATTGTTATTGTTGTTTTTTTTATTGTTGCTATTGATGTTTATCACAAACGCTCGGCTGCGGAAGGCGCGCGAGTTCCTCATAGGAGGCTCCGATATCGTGGCAGAAGTGGGTTATTGCGAAGGCATTTGAGCCACATTTTTTCAGCTGATTTGATCTCACGAAAAAGACAGATGTCAAACTCTGTTTTTTCTGTGAGGTGCAGCCATCGGCCGAGACTTGGGTGGTGTCCGCTCCGGAACTTGACCAGATCCGTCAGTTCTGCTTTGTTGAAGATGCTCTCCTTGATTTGGTTTTTATTGGTGGTGTACAAGTACAGAAAATGGTGCTGGCTGCTTGGGAGTGGTATGTTTTCCCAATGGATCACCGCTTTTCTGGTTTCAGGTCCAGATGCAGCTAGGCAAGTTGCGGTAAAGTAGATCCCCGTTTGGCTACTGTGTTCGCCAGCTCATTGCCCCAAAGGTTACAGTGTCCAGGAGTCCAGACGATGAGTAACCTTTTAGAGCAAATGATTGTGCAGATGGACTGTTGGAGAGTGACAATGGTTGGGTCGATTTGACGTGGATTGCCTGTGGCTTCAACTAGTGGTTTGCAATCAGAGCCAATGACTGCGTTGTGCCAAGCATGTTCAATCTCTAGCCACTTCAAAGCAGCTTCTAGCGCTGCTTTTCCGCCGAATAGGCGCAGACGCTTGTTCCTGTTGTTTTTATTGTTTGTATATTTTTTTTTGTTTATCAAGAAAATTGTTTTAATTTTTTTTTCACTCCCCAAAATGATGAACCGCTCCACAAAGTGATGAACCGCTCCACAAAATGATGGATTCAATTGTTCAGTGGGAGACCCGCGGCAAGAAGAAGATTTAAAGTGGAAGAAACCAAAAATTTTGAAAATTTTTAGAAAGCGCTGTATAAAAGCTAGATTAGATTAGATTAGAGGAGATTGGATAAGGTCCTGTTGAGGCTAATCTAGGGAAAAGGAGAGGGTTCCTCTGGGAACTCTAGAAAAGCCTCAGCAGGATCTAATCTAATCTAATCTAATCTAATCTAATCTAATCTAATCTAATCTAATCTAATCTAATCTAATCTAATCTAATCTAATCTAATCTAATCTAATCTAATCTAATCTAATCTAATCTAATCTAATCTAATCTAATCTAATCTAATCTAATCTAATCTAATCTAATCTAATCTAATCTAATCTAATCTAATCTAATCTAATCTAATCTAATCTAATCTAATCTAATCTAATCTAATCTAATCTAATCTAATCTAATCTAATCTAATCTAATCTAATCTAATCTAATCTAATCTAATCTAATCTAATCTAATCTAATCTAATCTAATCTAATCTAATCTAATCTAATCTAATCTAATCTAATCTAATCTAATCTAATCTAATCTAATCTAATCTAATCTAATCTAATCTAATCTAATCTAATCTAATCTAATCTAATCTAATCTAATCTAATCTAATCTAATCTAATCTAATCTAATCTAATCTAATCTAATCTAATCTAATCTAATCTAATCTAATCTAATCTAATCTAATCTAATCTAATCTAATCTAATCTAATCTAATCTAATCTAATCTAATCTAATCTAATCTAATCTAATCTAATCTAATCTAATCTAATCTAATCTAATCTAATCTAATCTAATCTAATCTAATCTAATCTAATCTAATCTAATCTAATCTAATCTAATCTAATCTAATCTAATCTAATCTAATCTAATCTAATCTAATCTAATCTAATCTAATCTAATCTAATCTAATCTAATCTAATCTAATCTAATCTAATCTAATCTAATCTAATCTAATCTAATCTAATCTAATCTAATCTAATCTAATCTAATCTAATCTAATCTAATCTAATCTAATCTAATCTAATCTAATCTAATCTGATCTAATCTAATCTAATCTAATCTAATCTAATCTAAACTAAACTAAACTAATCTAATCTAATATAATCTAATCTAAGAAGAAACACTTCAAACTTCACCTCCGTAGATAGGTGCTGAGTGGGAGCAATACTCCCGAAGTGAAAGACAAAGGAAGGCTTTTGGTTTTGAAAGCGTGGAAGTCAACAGTAACTGAATGCCAGATGTTACATACACTGCCTCGTTGTTATCAACACATCGTCATACTTCCACTCAAAACAGCGATATGAAAGTACATGTTGATGATGAGTAGTGCACGGGTGGAAACAGGTGTTACCTCACAGGAAACTCCTGAGGGGCATCTCGTTTCAGCGTTGTTGCGGCTTTATGACTGCGTGGCGAGGCGTTTGAATTATTAAGCAGGCGAGGTGGCAAATGCTGTTTGTGACGGCTGTGTGGTTTTCGGATGAAAATGGCTTAAGAGCCAGTTTTCTTGAATACTCTTTCGGTCATTATGATCGAATCAAAAAGGGGTGGGGTGAGGTGGAGGGTGAGATGGAGTGGAAGGAAGAATGAAAGAATAAAAAGATGGAGTGAAGAGAGGAATGGAGGAAAAGGAAGAATGCAGAGAAAAGAGGAATGAAGAAAAGGGAGGAATGGAAAAAAGAGAGGGATAGAGGGAAGGGAGAAATGGGTGGAAAGAGAGATAGAGTGGAAAAAAAGATGGAGGGGGAGGAGGGATAAAAAGGGGAGAGAAGTGATAGAGGGGAGAAAGTGATGGAGATGAGGGAAGGATGGAAGGAGGGATGGAGAGGGGGAGGGATAAGAAAGAGGAAAGAATGGAAAGAAGGGAGAGATGGAGGGGAGAGATGGAAGGGAGGGAGAGATGGAAGAGAGGGAGGATTAGAGGAGAGGAAAGGACGGAGTGGAGAGAGAAATAAAAAAAGAGAGGGATGGAGGGAAGGGAGAGATTGAAGAGAGAAATAGAGGGGAGTGGAAAAGGATGTATCTTCAGGTTCGCCTATTAATTCAAGCACACAGGAACGGCTAACAATGAATGATGGGAAGCCTTTCCAAGCAGGATTACAGTCTTGTGAACTTCATAGAAACGCTATCAATATGAGCTATTCATAAATTTCCACAACTCTCGAACACTTTTTTTGGAACATTCTTGTTACTCTCAGTCGTTCTAAACGCCTTTTAATTTATTTGTTTTTATAATTGGATTAGCTATATAGTCATTCATGGAGTTGTCCAAAGAAGATTACGTTAGCGCCATTATGGCTGGCATAAAAACCATAACCATGAAGTTGTAAAATAAAATAAAATCATAAATAGAAAAAAAACCTCACGAGCACTCACCTTTGACTTAAGTTTTGAAGTACCCGTGAGCCTGCGGAGGAATAGGTTTCCAATGAAGCTCGAAGTCAACGAGAGAATTGTTTGTCCATTCGCTTCCAGGGTGGAGGCGTCCCTGCTGTTTAGTCGTAAGCAATGTTTTTCGTCACATGCGTTAATATAGTGGACAGGCAGGAAGGACTGGAAGCATAAGCAGGTCTATTTGTCGCTTGGGCATTAATGTTTCCACGCGAGTGGGTGCTGATGGTCGTAGAGGAAGGAAACATGGAAAAAGCGGGGATTGTGGCTATTACGCGAGTAACATCTCTTTACTTTCCACCTGACAGGTCATAGAGATTTACGTCACAGCAACGTCATAAAACCTCACGAACGTCGCCAAGAACGTCACGTAGTAATCACAACATCCACGTACACACACACACACACACACACACACACACACACACACACACACACACACACACACACACACACACACACACACACACACACACACACACACACACACACACACACACACACACACACACACACACACACACACACACACACACACACACACACACACACACACACGCACACACACACACACACACACATACACACACACGCACACCCACAAATACATACATACATACATACATACATACATACATACATACATACAGATACGATTTTTATTATAAATAAAATACAAATCCTATAACACACACTACAACAACACCATCCCAAAAAGAAAATTACAACAACCGCTCTCGGTCAAAAACAAAAACATTAAAGCAAAAAGAAGACGGGAAGAATTTGAACAACAATGAGCCAGTAACCAACACTCAACGAAGCAGCATCCAGCAACATCACAATTGTTACAAGGACAACAACAAGAGGGGAACAGTGGAATCAACAATCGGAATCATTGAAGAACCTTGACAAACAACATTCTTACAAAAACAAAGATCATTCACAAGAACGGAAACAAAAATAACAAAAGAAACAACAATAAACAACATAAACAACAATAAAAAACAACAACCACAACAGCAACCCCCACAACAGCAACCACCACAACAGCAACAACCAAAACAACAACAACAACAGCAACAACCAAAACAACAGCAACGACAATAGCAACAACAACAAAAATAGCAACAACGACGAAAGTACATCAAGATTTTAATTAAGGCTGTCGGACGGTCGGAGCAATCTCGCCTGAAACGGTGGCTGCAATAAAGTTTCCACGCCACAAGCAGCCACTCTGCAGCCGCTTCAAAAAGGCTTCACTGCGCCACTGGAAGTGTTTTGAGGCGTCACAAATTGAAGCAATCTTTTGACGTCATCGTAAAAACAAATTAAAAGAACACCACATTAATCTATCCTACTACACACAAAATAGACTGCAACGGAACCACTCTTACAAGTCAACAAAACAACCACCTCGTAAAACACCACGCGACAAACTTACCCATCCTTCACGTGAAATACACAAAACTAAAAAAACACCCACTCGACAAAAACACTCCACAACAAACACACACTGCACTCTAATCACGCACCCATCCCACAACAAACACACACTGCATTCTAATCACGCACCCATCCCACAACAAGCCCACACTTCCCAACACTGCAATGAACTCGTCAGCCAGCGTCACCACCCCAGATTCCTCTTCCTTCATCAACTCGCCAACCTCCTTTCTCAACTCCACCATGCACGACACAACTGCCAACAACACCTCCGATGAGGTGTCTCTTGTGGAACAATACGCCAAGTGAGTCATTGATCATTTGTTTGTTGTTGTTATCGTTGTTGCTGTTGCTGTTTTTGTTGTTGCTGTTATTGTTATTGTTATTGTTTCAGCTGTTTTTGTTATTGTTATTGTTGTTGTTTTTGTTATCTTTTGTTGTTATTGTTGTTTTTGTTGTTGCTGTTATTTTTGTTGTTGTTGTTGTTATTGTTATTGTTATTTTTGTTGTTGTAATAGTTGTTTTTGTTGTTCTTTTTTTTGTTGTTGTTATTGTTATTGTTTTTTTTGTTGTTGTAATTGTTGTTTTTGCTGTTGTTGTTCTTTTTTTTGTTGTTGTTGTTTTTTTTGTTGTTGATGTTGTTGTTGTTGATGTTGTTGTTGTTGTTGTTGTTGTTGTTGTTGTTGTTGTTGTTGTTGTTGTTTATCTTAAGCGCCTGAGGATGGTCCTCAGATGCGCTAAAGCTGGTTGTGGAAGGCGCACAAGTTCATAATGGTGTTGTTGGATGTGTAATTATTATTATTATTGTTGTTGTTGTTGTTGTTGTTGTTGTTGTTGTTGTTGTTGTTGTTGTTGTTGTTGTTGTTGTTGTTGTTGTTGTATGTTATTTCTGGCCTCTGAGAATGGTCTTTTTATTTGCTGTTGCTGACTCTGAAAGGCGCACTAGTTCGTCGAGGGGACCAGTAAACGTTTCATGTTATTCACTTCTCCCGCTGGGTGTGCAGACATGGTGTGGCAACCAGACTTTCAGAACAGGGTCTGCAGACAAAGCCTTTTGTACTCTTCATGCTTGATTGAAGCCTACGCATCTCTTGTGGAAAGACAGACCGCAGGAAAAACGGATGGTGGAACGATTGGAAGTTGAGTGACTTCAATGCAGAATTGAACTGAGAGCCCGTAATTTATATAGACATCATCACTCTTGAGAAAAAGATCAGAGATGAAAAGTGAAATGAACAGCTCTCTTCAGAGTGCAGCTTGGATGAATTGGTTGGGTTTTCATAGAAAGAAAGCATATCGCTAAACACTCTGAGAAGGTCCCAACACTCGCCCTGTTATGGCTGGCTTGATCCATCCTTGCTCGTGGTAGAACTTCTACAGAAGCAATGGTAAGAATGACTGAAGGCCATTGGTTTTTGACAATAATGGGAACGTCTTTTGGATTTTCACCAGAGCTTCTTCTGCCGGGTTATGGTCCTAATACCACTGAGTGGTCCTACCAGGAATATGAGTTCCCTACGACTCAGCTCTGACAACACCTGTTGCCATTGCTTCCACTACAGGGAAGGGAAGTAAGATTTTTTTTCATAGACTTCATTCAATCAACTTCAAACAGACGCTGGAGATGGTACAAAGCATGGCGAATAATCGAACTAAGAGAAAACTGTCCGATTGACACAAACTGCATTGTTACGAGAAATCTAAGAGCAAGATTGACTTTGAAAGCAAATCATTGAACTTTAAAACTTTGATTAAGGGCAAAATTTGCTATAAAAGCAGAAAGATTAACCTTAAAAACTATGGAATGAATAAAGATTCATTATCAACTCAAATAACCACTAAAGAATATTTTAGGCCAAAGAAAATGCTACAGAAAATGACAAAAAAGCAAAATAGAACGGTAAAATTAACCAAAGCTGTAAGGTTACAAGGAATCAAAACAAAGTTGTCTATAGAATCAAGTCAATGAGTCTCAAAAATCGAGTTCATGAATTCAAATCAGGTGATATAACCATTGAAAAAGGTTTCATTCAGATTATTTATTCTTTTCCTCTCTCCTCCACAGCCATTTCACATATCCACAGTCTATCTGGAAACCAAAATCCCTTGCAATGCCTTCTACCGTTTTTTTCAATTTCTTCTTGAGTGAGTATCTATGTGTCTATTGATTGACGACTCCACTGCAGTGCCTGCCTTCCAAACGAAATAAAGACCTACTTGGCCGTTTTATTTTTTTTTTTCAAAGTTTTTGGTAACCAGCAAAAACTATAATTCTCAGAAAAATTAACTAGTTCCAAACTAATAATCGAAATTTCAAATTTCAAATATTCAATCAAAATAGTTCAAATTTAGCTAACTGACAGCAAACGGCTATACACGCTTTCGCGCAACCGGAAACTTAAAAGGGCGTGTAGTTGTTTTTGGTAGTAGTGGTGTTTTTGATGATGTTGTTGATGGAGGGTTTGGTGTTGGTGGTAGTATCGGTGTTGTTTGTAGCCATTGGCGGAGGCTTGGGTGGTGTCGCTCCGGAAACTGACCAGATCCATCAGTTCTGCCTTTTTAAGGGTGCTCTCCTTGATTTGGTTTGTGTTGGTGGTATATAAGTCTAAGAAACGGTGGTGGCTGCTCGGGAGTGGTCTGTCTTCCCGATGAGTCACCGCTTTCCTGGTCTTTTGGTCTAAGTGCCGCACGGCAGGTTGCGGTAGAGTGGATCCCCGCTTGGTTTCTGAGTCCGCCAGTTCATTGCTCCAAAGATTACAGTGTCCGGGGACCCAGACGATGAGTAACTTTTTGGAGCAAATGATTCTGGCAATGGACCGTTGAAGAGTGGCAATGATCGGGTCGGCTTGGTGTGGGTTGCCTGTGGCTTCAACTAGGGATTTGCAATCACAGACAATGACCGCCCTGTGTTAATCATTTTCACTCTCTAGCCACCTCAAAGCAGCTTCTAGCGCTGCTTTTTCTGCCGAGTAGACACTACTGCGCACCCCTGTAGGTGCGTGCCAACGGTGGAAGACTTTTTTGTCTCTGGCTATGATCATGCCAGCTCCACCGTTTCTGGTGCCATCTGTCGTGGAACCATCAGTATAGATCTGGAGGTCACTATGACCTAC
The DNA here is from genome assembly GCA_947562095.1 of Branchellion lobata. Lineage (NCBI taxonomy): Eukaryota > Metazoa > Annelida > Clitellata > Hirudinida > Piscicolidae > Branchellion > Branchellion lobata. The sequence goes on from OX387250.1 coordinate 5,389,545, forward strand.
TTCCTCGATGGTTCCTTGGGCCTTTTCCAGTTGGACGATTTGAGGCATCGACTTGCTCGCTGGTATTATGTAGATAGGGGCTGGGGGTGGGCGGTCCCAAGGGGGTGGGAGCCTCGCTTCGCCGGTTTGGTGTTGAGAGAACAAATTAAGTTCATTTAAAACCGGCGTGGTTAATCCCCGCCAATCTTTTTTTACCAGCCTTTGTGGAGCCTGCCGGTCAAAGGTCAGTCTCCGCGGGTCAGTGTTAGCCTGTTGTAGCCAACTATCCGCCTCAAGAAGTGACAAGGTCTTGTATCTTGCTTCCAGTGGGGTGAGATGTGCCTCTTTTAAAACAAATTCTCTAGGGGTTGATCTTAGGTGACCAGTGATGGCTCTAGCTGCGTTCAGCTGGGCACTTTCAAGCTTCCCTAAATTAGATTTTGACAACCAGGGAACCCAGGCTTGTGAACCATATTCGGCCAAAGATCTTTGAGTGGCGATGTAGATCGTTCTTAAGTCTACTGGTCGCCATCCCCAAGTTTTGCCTCCAAGGGCACGGAGAATATTCGTTCTCTTGGTCATAGCTTAGCATACCTTTTTAGCGTGCTCACTGAAAGTGAGCTGTCGGTCGTATTGAACGCCTAAAAAGGTAGGAGCCGCGTTGAAGAGGGGTAAACCTCTGATTGTAATATGCGGCTGCCATGACGCTTCAGCTGTGCATAGGCTGAAGAAAGAGACCTCACACTTGTTTTTATTAAGTGTGAGACGAGCATTATCACTCCACTTCACTACCTTGTCAACTTCTTTCTGGAGCTTCTTTGTCATATCTATTTTACTCCCTCCGCTGCATGCAATCGCCAAGTCATCGGTATAGGCACTCACGAGGGTTGTATCTTTGAGATCATTGACATATATGACAAAAAGCAAGGGGACAATACTGATTTTTGTGGGAGACCTTTGAAAGTTCTCGATCGCCAAACTTTGGTATTGACCCTGACGCGGGCTTGTCGGTTCGTCAGCCACGAACTGATCCACACCAGGAAGCGAGCAGGGATACCTAGAAGGTGCATTTTTTGCAGCAGACCTGTTCTCCAGACCCTATCATAGGCTTTGCTGAAGTCGAACAGGGTCATTCTTGTCCGTAGCCTCTCCGACGACTGGAATCCGTCAGAGATATGTTTTGATAAGCAGAAGCATTTGTCTACTGTGCTTCGACTTTTCCGGAACCCGGCTTGCCAGGGACTCAACAAGGAATGCTCTTCAAGCCACCATGGAAGACGGTTTACAATCATTCTCTCAAGTACTTTGCAGATAGTTGATGTGAGGGCAATGGGCCGGTGACTGTCTACCGACTGTGGGTCTTTATCGTTTTGAGGGACGCGATAATGACCGCGTCCTTCCAAGACTGAGAGCACCAGCCTTCGAGCCAACTGTGGTTAAGAATTTTGATTAATTCCACTTCGCCCGCCCCCAAAAGAAGAAACTGAAGATTCAGAGCGGGATGTGCACCTTCGGCTAGTGAAAAGGGGGTGGTGGGAATAGAGGAGATCTGTAGTTTGGGATTTCCATACGCAGTTTGATCAATGGGTTGATTGGGTTAGAATGTCGTTATATGACGACATCTCGTTAGACACCATGTGAAGCTCCCAACTTTTGTATAGCTGTTGTTGCAATTGTTGTTGTTGTTATTGTTGTTGGGAGTGACGAGGGTGTTTATGTTGTTGTGTTGCTCATGTTATTGTGTTGTTTATGTTGTTGTGTTGTTTATGTCGTTATGTTATTTATGTTGTTGTGTTGTTTATGTTGTTGTGTTGTTCATGTTGTTGTTTTGGTTATGTTGTTGTGTTGTTTATGCCGTTATGTTATTTATGTTGTTGTGTTGTTTATGTTGTTGTGTTGTTTTGTTTATGTTGTTGTGTTGTAATTGTTTTTTTGTTGTTTTATTTGTTTTGCTCTTTATCTTTTTGGAGGTTTTGGTATTGTTTGTGTCGTAGTTGTTGTTGTTTTGTGGTGGTTTTTTTTTGTTTATTTAATGGGAGTAATGAAATTCTTGATGTTAATGTCATTTCCTTCCTAAATAGTTCAATTTTGTGTGGCCCCTGTTGATGTCATCAACTCAATTAATATGTTTCTTGTAGAGCTTGCCGTTGGTTTCAAAAGTCAGATTGTTTGTGCAGCAGGAAATCACTAAACTCTTTGGTGTTGTTGTCAACTCTGATGTTGTTTATGTTTTTGTTTTTTTTAATTTATCATTTTTGATTTTTGAATATTTAGAAAACTTATAAACGTCTTCAACTTGCTTCAAAGAGCAGTGTTTGTCTCTGAATATCCACAAAGAACTCTTTTGTCTACTCACTCCTCACTCACTCATCACTCACTCATCACTCCCTCATCACTCACTCATCACTCACTCATCACTCACTCATCATTTACTCATCACTCACTCATCACTCACTCGTCACTCGCCCATCACTCCCTCATCACTCACTCATCACTCACTCATTTTTCAATCATCACTCACTCATCACTCACTCATCTTTCACTCATCACTCACTCATCACTCTCTCATCACTCCCTCATCACTCACTCATCCTTCACTCATCACTCACTCCTCACTCACTCATCCTTCACTCATCCTTCACTCCTCACTCACTCATCACTCACTCATCACTCACTCATCCTTCACTCATCACTCCCTCATCACTCACTCATCACTCCCTCATCACTCACTCATCACTCACTCATCACTCACTCATCACTCACTCATCACTCACTCATCACTCACTCATCACTCACTCATCACTCACTCATCACTCACTCATCACTCACTCACCACTCACTCATCACTCCCTCATCACTCCCTCATCACTCACTCATCACTCACTCATCACTCACTCATCATTTACTCATCACTCACTCATCACTCACTCATCACTCACCCATCACTCCCTCATCACTCACTCATCACTCACTCATCACTCACTCACCACTCACTCATCACTCACTCATCACTCACTTATCACTCACTCATCACTCACTCATCACTTACTCATCCCTCACTCGTCACTCACTCATCACTCACTCATCACTCACTCATCACTCACTCATCACTCACTCATCACTCACTCATCACTCACTCATCACTCACTCGTCACTCACTCATCCTTCACTCATCACTCCCTCATCACTCACTCATCACTCCCTCATCACTCACTCATCACTCACTCATCACTCCCTCATTTTTCAATCATCACTCACTCATCACTCACTCATTTTTCAATCATCACTCACTCATCACTCACTCATCTTTCACTCATCACTCACTCATCACTCCCTCATCACTCCCTCATCACTCCCTCATCACTCACTCACCCTTCACTCGTCACTCACTCATCACTCACTCATCACTCACTCATCACTCACTCATCACTCACTCATCACTTACTCATCACTCACTCATCACCCACTCATCCCTCACTCATCACTCACTCATCACTCACTTATCACTCACTCATCACTCACTCATCACTTACTCATCCCTCACTCGTCACTCACTCATCACTCACTCATCACTCACTCATCACTCACTCATCACTCACTCATCACTCACTCATCACTCACTCATCACTCACTCGTCACTCACTCATCCCTCACTCATCACTCACTCATCACTCACCCATCACTCACTCATCACTCCCTCATCACTCACTCATCACTCACTCATCACTTACTCATCACTCACTCATCACTCACTCATCACTCACTCATCACTCACTCATCACTCACTCATCACTCACTCATCACTCACTCATCACTCACTCATCACTCACTCATCACTCACTCATCACTCACTCATCACTCACTCATCACTCACTCATCCCTCACTCATCACTCACTCATCATTCATCATTCACTTATTCATTGACCCATTCAGTAACTCATTATTCTCTTCTTATCCACCCATTCATTCACCCTTTTATTCATTTTTACTCGATAATTTCTGTTCCTTCTGTTTTCATCGCTATTTCTTTATTACTTAGTAAACTTTTCTTCACCAATCTCCTTAACATCCCACCCATTCACTTAAAATTCTATTTGTCCACATTTCTACCTCTTATTCATTCACCCTTTCGCCCATCCATCCACCCATCTATCTATCTATACATCCATCCATCCACTCACCCAGTCATCTATTCATACATCAATTTATGCATCCACCCATTCATTCATTTATTCATACATCCATCCATTCATCCAGCCATTCATTCATTCAGCCATCCATTCATCCAGCCATTCATTTATTCATCCATCCATTCATTAATCTATTTTTACATCAATCTAAACATTCATCCATTCATTCATCTATTCATACATTAATCCATTCATCCATCTATCCATTCATCTATCTATCCACGTATCCATCATCCATCCATCCAATTTTGCCATTTTTGATGATTACTTCCATGTACTTGAGCAACCCACCTGGGTTGGAAAGAAGAACAGCTCATTAAACTGCTAGTACACCCGCACTGACTTGCAACAGCCCCCCTCACCAGTCATTCGTCTCCTTTCTCCCTGCATAATGCATGCATCTTTCTCTTGATTCAGACATCCGAGAACATTCGCCAAAGCCTCTGAGAATTCTATGCATTTCACAATGAACAATAAATTCTTATAGATTATAAAATAATTGAAAACCTTCAATGAATCTTCGAATTCACTTCCATGTTTTATTTATTTATTTGTATTTCATAGATTCGTCCATCATCTATCCATCCATCCATCCATTATCCATTACTCTATCCATCATCCATTTATCCATCCACCATTTATTCATTTATCATTCATTTATTTATCTACCATTCATTCATCCATCCACCATCCATTAATCCAGACTTGCCATCTTATCATTCGTTTGAGCCTGAATTCATTCACTTCTTTCTTCAACTTCCTAGTCACCCATCCATTCAGCGATCCATTTATCCACCCATTCATCCATCCATCTTTCCACCCACCCACCCATCCATCAATCCACCCTCCCATCCATCTATTCACCCACCTTTCCATCTATCCACTTACCCATCTATCCACCCACTTATCCATCCACTCACCCATCAACCCAACCATCCAATCACCTCCTCAGGTTCGTCACACCAGTGTGGTTGTTCTTGGGCGTGCCTGGCAACATTCTGGCAGGTCTGGTGTGGGCTCAACGCCAAATGAGGCCCTCTTCAGGTTTTTAGCAGATTCCTATTTTGAATCGAATTCACTTTATTTCTTTCTATTTTTTTTTCGAGTGTTTCAGCTTGTTTCATTAACTTTTATGATTTCAAGTGCTTTTATTGATGTTGACTCTTCACCATCCTTCGAGATTCGTCTTCGAAAAACAGAAAAATCCCTTTGTTACTCCGAGTGCAAGGCACTTTTTTTTCAAAACTACCCTTTGAATTATTTTTAATTAGTCGTTTTACGCGATAATTGAAGCGTTTTTGACTATTTTTAAAATTTATTGTTGAGCCTTTTCCAAAATTAAATGCTTTTTGAATGCTCGAACACGAACAGTTTTTGAACTTTTGTAAACAAACTTTACTTATTTTGAGTTTTCAGTTGCTTTATTGAATAATCATCCATCAACCATCTGTGTACCCCAGCATGTCTGTCTGATCATGTATATATACAATCCATCATTATTCTGGATACCTCCTCCATCCAATCCTTCATCTATCCAATCCTTCATCTATCCAATCATTCATCCATCCAATCCTTCATCCATCCAATCATTCATCCATCCAATCGTTCATCCATCCAATCATTCATCCATCCAATCGTTCATCCATCCAATCTTTCATCCAACCAATCCTTCATCCATCCAATCATTCATCCATCC
>OX387250.1:5395610-5408110 GCA_947562095.1 Branchellion lobata
ATCAGTTAGCTAGGTGTATAGCCATATACTAATGCAAGTTCGTTTCATATACCATACAATGCCTTTTCATTTTTACGCATATCGGAACCTTTTGATACATTCACGTTGACATGCGTAACAAGGGCGTAGGTCCGTAAAAACATTCCTGCGTTGAATGGAGGTGCAGAGCCGACGAATACGGGCCGATTGAAAGTGTGGTGAAATGGTTGGGGGTAGTGAAGTGAATGGTGATGGTGGTAGGCTGAGATAACCTATCTCTCTGAGACTCAAAAAACCCCGTCCTTCAAGGAAGGGCTTGTGGGAGCGGATGGTCTGGACTGGTATACATGCGGCTATGAAAAACAAGATAAAAAAAGCCTAAAAAACTGATCAGACGTACATGAAATATTGATGTTGCCTCGACCATTGAGAGATGGCCGTTTTCTAATGATCAGACGAGTGTTCGAGGGCGTCTCAACAAACGAAGAAAACGCAGTCGTTCAATTCTGAACTTTACGATGTTCGATAAACCAAGCCACGTTTTTGCGTGCCGGATGGTTGTGTTTTGGCGTGTATCATATACGTCTCCGTGGCACATAACGTCATGTGACACCTGTCGTCGGGGGCCAGTCGTGAGCAGCGTTGTCGCATGAACGTGAAATCGCTTGTTTGTGAGTGTGTACATGTGTGTATAAGTGTGTGTCTATGTGTATGCTTGTATTTTTGTATGTGCGTATGTTTGTCTGTGTGTATAGGTTTGTGTATGAGTGTATGGGTTGTTCTGTGCATGTCTAAGTTTGTGTATGTTTGTATGTGTATGTAGGTTTGTGTTTGTGTATGTGTGCATGTCTGTATTTGTTTATGTGTGTATAGGTTTTTGTGTGTGTGTGTGTGTGTGTGTGTGTGTGTGTGTGTGTGTGTGTGTGTGTGTGTGTGTGTGTGTGTGTGTGTGTGTGTGTGTGTGTGTGTGTGTGTGTGTGTGTGTGTGTGTGTGTGTGTGTGTGTGTGTGTGTGTGTGTGTGTGTGTGTGTGTGTGTTTGTGTGTGTGTGTGTGTGTGTGTGTGTATGTGTGTTTAGGTTTTTTGTATACGTGTATAGGTTTTTTATGTGCCAAGGCATTTTAATTTTTTGGTCACGTGAGTTATCACACCATGCTTTTTTCCATCAAGCAACCAAACTTATAACGTTCTTTGCCCTTCACTCGCTTGACGAGCCACCACCAAGAAAGAAGTTACTTTTGACTAATCTATTTATGGTTTTTTTTTATCCCATTGGGCCCAACCAATTATTCGTTTCTGCAAAATCAAACATTCGAAACGACTCCGTACTTCGCGTCGTCCTTCATTGCGACAAAATCATTTAAAAATCATTTTTTTTGGTTTTTGTAAAAACGTCGAATTATTTCCGCAAGATTGAACATTCACATGCAAAGGTTATATCTCAGTTCCAATTATGTGAATTTCAATCAAAAATTTGGAAAGTTAATTGACACGACGTTTACGATTCAAAAGAATGACGTTACCGACGCCATTGTTGCTTATAACGGCTCAGCGAGACACAAAGACATGCAAATATGCTCTATTGTGACGGGCCGATGGTGGATGGGATTTCGAAATAGCTATCGAAACGGCCTTCAATATCACTGGACCTTGCAAATAAGGTCTTAATATTGTTATTTATTGATGCGCCTGGTTGTTGCAGGGTGCCGAGTGTTTCAAACTGTCTCTGAAGGGGCTGAAGTTGGTTACAGTTTGAATGGACTGTCTTTGAACAACATTTTGAGTTTTTTGCGGTTTTCTGAAGAAGACATAACTGGTGAATGGCAAAAGCAATAGAGGAGCTTCGAGGGGTTTCTGAAGCCACTTGCTTGTAGAAGCCACTTGCTGAAGAAGCTCGTGAAGTTGTTTCTTCGGATTGCTGCTCTATTAAAGCCTTTTTGAAGCTCTATTAAAGGTTTATTGAAACCTTATTAAAGTTTTATTGAAGCCCTATCAAGAGCCTATTAGGATCCTATTAAGGTTTTATTAGGGTCCTATTAAGGTCCTATTAAGGTCCTATTAAGGTCCTATTAAGGTCCTATTAAGGTCCTATTAAGGTCCTATTAAGGTCCTATTAAGGTCCTATTAAGGTCCTATTAAGGTCCTATTAAGATCCTATTAAGGTCCTATTAAGGTCCTATTAAGGTCCTATTAAGGTCCTATTAAGGTCCTATTAAGGTCCTATTAAGGTCCTATTAAGGTCCTATTAAGGTCTTATTAAGGTCCTATTAAGGTCCTATTAAGGTCTTATTAAGGTAAGTCTTTTAAGGTCCTATTAAGGTCCTATTAAGGTCCTATTAAGGTCCTATTAAGGTCCTATTAAGGTCCTATTAAGGTCTTATTAAGGTAAGTCCTTTAAGGTCCTATTAAGGTCCTATTAAGGTCCTATCAAGGTCCTATTAAGGTCCTATTAAGGTCCTATTAAGGTCTTATTAAGGTAAGTTCTTTAAGGTCCTATTAAGGTCCTATTAAGGTCCTATTAAGGTCTTATTGAGGGCCGATTAAAGTGATTTATTGACTCGCTGTGGGCATTACACAAACGCCAGCCACTGCAATGACATCCACCGCTGTGAACACCTGCGACTTTCTCGGCAACGTTCAGCGCAGGATTTATACAATTGCTCGTGGAAAAGGCGCAATCTTTACAAACTTTTCAACTTGCGACATAACGTCTTTTTCTAGCTAGAGACATCAAAGTCATGTTGCCTTTGTTCGCCTAATTACCCTGGGAGGGCACCTACAAAGCAGCAATGGGTCGCTAGTCTGTTTGGAGAAAGTGGGCGGTCCTTACTGTTGCGTTACAATAGGTGAAACTGCCAAAATAGCGCAAGAGTAGACAGAGCTTCAAGACGCATTCAATATCGGTTATGGGCGTTTGTGTTATTGATTTCTTTTCCATTTGTGGCGCTTTCAAACGTCTTCAGTCGTTGTGCTTGTCACATTCCATGGCTTGAGTCATCTCAATCAGCCTGCCAACGTTGCTAGAGTTTCGAAGTTCTATTGCAGCGTTGACGACAACAGTCCGAATCACAAGGATTGGCTTGGTGGACACTCCAGAGCCCTCCACTCCAAGCAAGCACAGAATTCAACACACAAGAGGTGAGGCAAGAAGAGGACGCTTGAAAAGATGACTTGACGTCATATGATAATGACTTCATAGAGTAATGACGTCATGTGGTAATGACGATATATAGTAATGACAGCATTTAATATTGCCACTAAGTGGTGACGACGTCACATAGTAATAACGTTATTTGGATAAGCCACCATATGGTAATGACGTCATGTGGTTGTGGAGTCATGTGATTGTGACGTTATGTGACAATGACGTCATGTGATAATGACGTCAGGTAGCTAATGGAGTTTTCAGAAACAGACGCGCAACAACGTGCTTCAACTAGTGAGTGGATAGGCGTGGAAGGGGCGTGGTGAAGTTGTAGCTGTGTTTCCCACGCTTCTCATTATTAAATTCAAATCAACTATTTTTTTTATCCTTTTGTTTTCTGATTACTTCATTTTGAAATGAAATGTTAACTTTAAAAACAAATACGAACTGTGCTATACATCTTAAATGTACACACATATTTCTTTTGGTATTACTGAGTTAAAATCGTTTTTAAACAATATTATGGTTACTATTTATTTTGTAAACAAAGGTGTAAACTAATTTTCAGATAGAGGCAAATATGTTTCAAGGTTCGAACGGAGTTTTGTTTCAATTCCACAGTCCTCAAACTTTTGTTCCTGCTGCTTCTGTAGAGAGAGCGACAATATGGCGGCAAAAATTAGTGAAAAAATAAAGCATGTTCGAAAGTTAACTTTTGAAGTTGCTTCGAGTAGTGCTGGTTGTAGTTTCAAAACTCACCTGCCCTCGCTCAACTCGAAAATAAAGAGAAACTTCTAGAACAATTTTAAATTGACTCCAAAAAATAAAATCTAAATAAACAAAAGATCTTTGTTACTATTGTGTTTATTTTAATCTTGTAAGTCTTGAAAGTCAAGTGTGAAGGAGAAGACGTGACATGGGTGGAGGTGTCAAACATCCAACTTTTAACAACCATTTCGAGACGCCAGATTTGTATACAGCCCTTAAAAACGTTTAATTTTTAAATCAATTGGATAAGTTCACTTTTCAATGTTGGTATTCACAAAACACCGGCACGGCTTCTCATGACAGCCATTGTGTCGATTTTGTAAGCACAACTATATCATTGGGGGTTTTTATTAAATAAATAACCAACAAACGAATAATAAATTAATACGTTAACAATTGAAAAACGAACAAATTATATTTGCAGCTTGTAAACAAGCCAAAAACAAACGCAGGTGATTCTCGAAGTTCATTCCAAGTGGGAGAGGCCGCTGCTGAACATCCCTGTCCTCTGCCAGTCGTACCCGGTCGTCATGCTCATGACGCAGCAGCTCAGCCCCCTCCTAGTCCTCAGTTTCACGCTTCAGAGATATGTGGCTATCTGCCACCCCTTCCTCAAGGAAAAGCTCTGCACCATGCGAAAGAGCTACCTTATCATCGGCGTTCTCACCGCCTTCTGCTTCTGCATCAACATCATCGAAAGCTACTTTTGGACCATGAACAAGACCGACGAGTGTGACTTGAGAGACAGCGTCACTGAAGGTGGTCTCTTTTCAGTGTGGACGGTGTGGCACTCGACCACCGAGTTGACCATCTTTGGAGCCGTTCCCTTCGCCATCCTCATCCTCAACATCCTTGTCATCAGAGAGCGGAGAAAACTGTCAAAAGCCGAAAAGGCACTCAATCTGAAGTATCAACCGCAATCCAATATGAACAAAACGGTGGTAGGTAACCCATCAAAATCACAAAACCACAAAATGCCACCCTCAGGGGGGGGAGGGAATAGGTCTTCAGCCACCACCCTCACTCTTCTTGCAGTTTCCACCTACTTGATTGTCACGGTTCTCCCAGTCACCATCTGCTACATCCTCATGCCTGTGTTCAGCTGGGACCACGGCCCACCCCCTCCCCACGATGTGGAGAACTACAAAAAATGGCAGCGTTTCAGGGTGTACAAGGACGTGAGGTTGGTGGTCGAAGAGATCGGCAAGTCCCACTATGCTCTCAACTTTTTCATCTACATGATGACGGGCAAAATGTTCCGAAAACAACTGAGACTGCTCCTGGGTAAGTTGCTTCGACGGGGCGTGAACGAAAAGAGTCACCCTTTCAGAAGGGATGGTTCGCCACCCCCTGTGAGCAACAGCAAAAAAGCACCTCTTCTCCACGAGAGTGACCACCCACCCGTCAACTGAGCTTGTGTTGCTTTCAAACCCTGCTGTTCGTTTTTTTTCACCAAAAGGTACAAAAGAATCTTGTTTTACTTTCTGCAAATGGATTTTTAAATGCAAAAATAGGTTCGTGATGTTATCCTTTGCGTTCCCATTAAGCAAGCGTCTAGTAAATATCGATGTTTCAGACCTGCCATCAACGACCAATTCTTTTTTTATTATTTTCCGCAACATTTTCCCATTTCTAAATATCAACATGCCACGCATTTCTGACGCGCAAACACAACTTTCGTTGCGAATTCGAGACGTTTGACGCAAGCCTTAGTGACGTTGTTTGCATTCTGCGCAGACTTCTGGTGAATGAATTATGTGGGAGAAGCATGGATAAGATGAGGTTTGGATGAGGTGGATAGGGTGGATGAGGTGGATGAGGTGGATGAGGTGGATAAGGTGGATGAGGTGGATGAGGTGGATAGGGTGGATGAGGTGGATGAGGTGGATGAGGTGGATGAGGTGGATAAGGTGGATGAGGGGGATGAGGGGGATGAGGTGGATGAGGTGGATGAGGGTGGAAGGATGGTTGTACGAGAGGTATGAAAAGATTGGTGTGTATGTGGTGTTGTGTGATGGTGTGTGGTGTTGTGTGGAGGTAAGTGGTGGTGTTTGGTGGTGTGTGGGGGTGTGTGGTGGTGTGTGGTTGTGTGTGGTAGGGTGTGGTGATGTGTGGGGGTGTGTGGTGGTGTGTGGTTGTGTGTGGTGGGGTGTGGTGATGTGTGGTGGTGTGTGGTGGTGTGTGGTGGTGTGTGGTGGTGTGTGGTGGTGTGTGGTGGTGTGTGGTGGTGTGTGGTGGTGTGTGGTGGTGTGTGGTGGTGTGTGGTGGTGTGTGGTGGTGTGTGATGGTGCAGTGTTGTGTGGATGATGTATATTGGATGTTAAATGAATAATGTAAATGGAGTATTGTGTGGGTGGTGGGTGGATAAAAAGAAGAAAAATGAGGCGATGCATTGACGTAAGACATAGCTTTGCACTGAAATTCTTCAACGAAACGACAAGCACTATTGCTCGTGAGTTCTTTGTCCCTTCTCAACTTCTTGTTTGTCTTTGCAAAAAAGATTGAAAAGTAATTAATTTCAGCAGCCTCGTGAGCCCCATGTTGTCCAAGTCAACGACATGGTGACCAGCCATGGTGAGGTTTTAAGGGATTTTGAATTTTTAAAAAGTTTGTTTCATGTATTTTTATAAATGGTTTTTATTCAAGCATTTATTGGACAAAAATGCTTCGAGCTGATTGTCACACTCGACAATGCGGCACAAGCGGTCGATGCTATTGCTTTCCAATATCTTTTTAAGCAGTTTTGTTTGATTTTTTGTCATGTGATCTGAAAAACTCAATTAAAAAAAAAGATAAAAACCCTTTCTGTAATTCGTGGCATCGACTTTTAAATTATTGAGTGTCACCATTGCGAGTGTTGTTCGCTTGCCTATGTTATATGCCTATATATAATCTCTGTTTATGTGAAACATGCACAGCATTAACGCTTGTACAGTTATACGCGAACACTGTTACACCTCCTTTTCTGTTGTTTACCCACCAAAAACAAAACAATTCATAGTTCTCACTAGATTGTGTTATGTGTAGACGTATGTGTATTTAAGCGTGTTACACGTGCATAAGTATTTTGTATAGTTCAAGGTCATACGGAATGGGGAAGAAGGTCAGGGAGGTTGTTGAGAACTTACAAATTGAGCGGTTGATTACGATGCGGGCTCAGTGGTAGCTTTGAAGAGCACGTCGCTTCGCTCATCTTCAAAGTAACGTAATGAGAGAAGAGAGACGTACGCAACTGCTGAGCACCTAATGTCCTCATACACGGATTATTCAAGACTCTTGACTACAAGCAAGTGTTCAACCCGACAATGCCGTTTGAAGTTTATGTATTTTCAGTAAAGGCAATAAAGCATTAGATGACGATAAGCCGATGACTTATGTAGTTTTCGAAGAAGAAGAGGAAAGAAATGACAAAAGGAGGTAGAAGAAGTAAGAGGAGAAGAAAAAAGAGGAGGAAGGGAAGAAAGACGAGGAAGAGGAAGAGGAGGAAAAGGAAGAGGAGGAAGAGAAAGAAGAGGAAAAGGAAGAAGAGGAAGAGGAGAAAGAGGAAGAAGGGGAAGAGGAAGACGAGGAAAAGGAAAAGAAAGAAGAGGAAGAGGAGGAAGAGGAAGAGGAGGAAGAGGAAGAGAAAAAAGAGGAAGAGGAGAAAATGAAGGTGTGAAGAGCTTCATGATAACATCGCTTCGATCAGAAACTTGAAGGACGTCGGGTTCTTGGAGGCACTTTGCAGCAGTGGAACTACTCACGTGGTGAAACCCTTCGCCTTGTGGAGTAAAAAAAAGGCATTTTCAAGAAAAATGTGTTGAGAATATCTTTGGTCATCTCCCAATTCAACTTAACAATTCCTATACATCCACTCAACGTATTTTATCGCCTGTATTTCAGCTCCTGCAATCCGTGAAGAATATATTGTTGGTTTTGTTATTCGTTGCTCTGAATGTCCACTGAACATCTCTCAAAGAAGTTTATCGCCACCCTCATTTGTCGTTATCATTGTGATCATTGGTAGTTTCAGTAATAAAAGAAAAATATCGCAAAAGTCTCTTTGAATTAAACTCGTGAAACACTCTAGAATTTGTATGCGAAGAAATCCAATATAGACACTTGATAGAGTTCTAATGAGACATGAAGAAAAAGTTATTTGGAGAATCGAAATGTGTTTGTGTTCGTGAGCGTGCATGCGAGAGGTGCCTTAACTTTTCAATTTGATATTTCAAGTTTCGGAGAATGTCTTAAGCTTTGAAGCTTCATTCCACCTCCTTGACACTTGACCAGCCAATCACTCACACATCCTAATAGCTTTTGAAGCTTTGCGAATTTGTAAGTGAGCTTATTCACACTTGGCGTCAAACAACGTCTATGCTGACCGCAGTCACGAGTACATAATAAAGATCATTAGAACCTTTTGAGTGCTTTTGAGAATTTTTAAAGAATTTTTTCACTTTGTCTGAACATGCCTTTGAGTTAAAAAACCTCGGCCTTTGAAGGTTTTGAAAAGACTTCATGAAGGGTTTTGAAAAGATCTGCTTTTGTTTTCGTTTAACAGTGCAGCGGATTTGCTGGGGATAATATTGCGAACGAAGCAGAAAAAACAGTAGAATTCAAAAGTCGGTGAAATTGGATTCATGAAAAAATAGGAAAATTGAAGAAGGTTGGAAGAATTGGATGGGTAAGAGAGGTTGGATGGATAGAAGAGGTTGGATGGGTAGAAGAGGTTGGATGGGTAGGAGAGGTTGGATGGGTAGGAGAGGTTGGATAGGTAGGAGAGGTTGGATGGGTAGGAGAGGTTGGATGGATAGGAAAGGTTGGATGGGTAAGAGAGGTTGGATGGGTAGAAGAGGTTGGATGGGTAGGAGAGGTTGGATGGATAGAAGAGGTTGGATGGGTAGGAGAGGTTGGATGGGTAGGAGAGGTTGGATGGATAGAAGAGGTTGGATGGGTGAGAGAGGTTGGATGGGTAGAAGAGGTTGGATGGGTAGGAGAGGTTGGATGGGTAAAAGAAGTTGGATTGGTAGGAGAGGTTGGATGGGTAGAAGAGGTTGGATGGGTAGGAGAGGTTGGATGGGTAGGAGAAGTTGGATTGGTAGGAGAGGTTGGATGAGTAGGAGAGGTTGGATGGATAGAAGAGGTTGGATGGGTAAGAGAGGTTGGATGAGTAGGAGAGGTTGGATGGATAGGAAAGGTTGGATGGGTAAGAGAGGTTGGATGGATAGAAGAGGTTGGATGGGTAGGAGAGGTTGGATGGGTAAGAGAGGTTGGATGGGTAGGAGAGGTTAGATGGGTAGGAGAGGTTGGATGGGTAGAAGAGGTTGGATGGGTAGAAGATGTTGGATGGGTAGGAGAGGTTGGATGGGTAAAAGAGATTGGATGGATAGAAGAGGTTGGATGGATAGAAGAGGTTGGATGGGTAAGAGAGGTTGGATGAGTAGGAGAGGTTGGATGGATAGGAGAGGTTGGATGGGTAAGAGAGGTTGGATGGGTAGAAGAGGTTGGATGGGTAGAAGAGGTTGGATGGGTAGGAAAAGTTGGATGGGTAAAAGAGGTTGGATGGGTAGGAGAGGTTGGATGGGTAGGAGAGGTTGGATGGGTAGGAGAGGTTGGATGGGTAGGAGAGGTTGGATGGGTAGGAGAGGTTGGATGGGTAGGAGAAGTTGGATGGGTAGGGGAGGTTGGATGGGTAGGAGAGGTTGGATTGGTAGGAGAGGTTGGATGGGTAGAAGGGGTTGGGTGGGTAGAAGAGGTTGGATGGGTAGAAAAGGTTGGATGGGTAAAAGAGGTTGGATGGGTGGGAGAGGTTGGATAAATAGGTGAGATTGGATGGGTAGGAAAGATTGGATGGGTAGGAGAGATTGGATGGGTAAAAGAGGTTGGATGGGTAGGAGAGGTTGGATGGGTAGGGGAGGTTGGATGGGTAGGAGAGGTTGGATGGGTAGGGGAGGTTGGATGGGTAGGAGAGGTTGGATGGGTAAAAGAGGTTGGATGGGTAGGAGAGGTTGGATGGGTAGGGGAGGTTGGATGGGTAGGAGAGGTTGGATGGGTAGGGGAGGTTGGATGGGTAGGAGAGGTTGGATGGATAGAAGAGGTTGGATGGGTAGGAGAGGTTGGATGGGTAAGAGAGGTTGGATGGGTAGGAGAGGTTAGATGGGTAGAAGAGGTTGGATGGGTAGAAGAGGTTGGATGGGTAGAAGATGTTGGATGGGTAGGAGAGGTTGGATGGGTAAAAGAGATTGGATGGATAGAAGAGGTTGGATGGATAGAAGAGGTTGGATGGGTAAGAGAGGTTGGATGAGTAGGAGAGGTTGGATGGATAGGAGAGGTTGGATGGGTAAGAGAGGTTGGATGGGTAGAAGAGGTTGGATGGGTAGAAGAGGTTGGATGGGTAGGAAAGGTTGGATGGGTAAAAGAGGTTGGATGGGTAGAAGAGGTTGGATGGGTAGGAGAGGTTGGATGGGTAGAAGAGGTTGGATGGGTAGGAGAGGTTGGATGGGTAGGAGAGGTTGGATGGGTAGGAGAGGTTGGATGGGTAGGAGAAGTTGGATGGGTAGGGGAGGTTGGATGGGTAGAAGTTGGATTGGTAGGAGAGGTTGGATGGGTAGGAGAGGTTGGATTGGTAGGAGAGGTTGGATGGGTAGAAGGGGTTGGGTGGGTAGAAGAGGTTGGATGGGTAAAAGAGGTTGGATGGGTGGGAGAGGTTGGATAAGTAGGTGAGATTGGATGGGTAGGAGAGATTGGATGGGTAGGAGAGATTGGATGGGTAAAAGAGGTTGGATGGGTAGGAGAGGTTGGATGGGTAGGGGAGGTTGGATGGGTAGGAGAGGTTGGATGGGTAGGGGAGGTTGGATGGGTAGGAGAGGTTGGATGGGTAGGAGAGGTTGGATGGATAGAAGAGGTTGGATGGGTAGGAGAGGTTGGATGGGTAGAAGAGGTTGGATTGGTAGGAAAAGTTGGGTTGGTAGGAGAGGTTGGATGGGTAGAAGAGGTTGGATGGATAAAGCGGTTGGCTGCGTGAAAGAGGTTGGATTGAGAAGCAAGGTTGGACAGGTGGGAGAGGTTGGATGGGTGAGAGAGGTTGGATGGGTAGGAGAGGTTGGATGGGTAGGAGAGGTTGGATGGGTAAGAGAGGTTGGATGGGTAAGAGAGGTTGGATGGGTAGGAGAGGTTGGATGGGTAGAAGAGCTTGGATGGGTAGGAGAGGTTGGATGGGTAGGAGAGGTTGGATGGGTAAGAGAGGTTGGATGGGTAGGAGAGGTTGGATGGGTAGGAGAGGTTGGATGGGTAGGAGAGGTTGGATGGGTAGAAGAGGTTGGATGGGTAGGAGAGGTTGGATGGGTAGAAGAGGTTAGATGGGTAGGAGAGGTTGGATGGGTAGGAGAGGTTGGATGGGTAGAAGAGGTTGGATGGGTGAGAGAGGTTGGATGGGTGAGAGAGGTTGGATGGGTAGAAGAGGTTGGATGGGTAGGAGAGGTTGGATGGGTAGGAGAGGTTGGATGGGTAAGAGAGGTTGGATGGGTAGGGGAGGTTGGATGGGTAGGAGAGGTTGGATGGGTAGAAGAGGTTGGATGGGTGAGAGAGGTTGGATGGGTGAGAGAGGTTGGATGGGTAGAAGAGGTTGGATGGATAGAAGAGGTTGGATGGGTAGGAGAGGTTGGATGGGTAGGAGAGGTTGGATGGGTAGAAGAGGTTGGATGGGTGAGAGAGGTTGGATGGGTGAGAGAGGTTGGATGGGTAGAAGAGGTTGGATGGGTAGGAGAGGTTGGATGGGTAGGAGAGGTTGGATGGGTAGAAGAGGTTGGATGGGTGAGAGAGGTTGGATGGGTGAGAGAGGTTGGATGGGTAGAAGAGGTTGGATGGGTAGGAGAGGTTGGATGGGTAGAAGAGGTTGGATGGGTAGGAGAGGTTGGATGGGTAGAAGAGGTTGGATGGGTGAGAGAGGTTGGATGGGTGAGAGAGGTTGGAGTGGTCAGTGGTCGAAGTACAAGACTGTTCAGTTTGTGGAAAGGAAATATATAGGAATTGAAACTACTTTTTGACGTTTTTTTCACTTCGGATATCGAGTACTGGCCTTGATTCTCTAATCGACATTTTTCAAAGGATTTTAATACGGTTTTCAAACTTCAAGCGCTTGTCTGACTTGGTATCTTTCCAATCTTCAAAGAATCAAAAAGGACTTCACCATTCGGGTTTTTGTCGACTGACGTTGGAGATTTCTTGTTTCCAATTGAGTACAAGTGTTTTTGAATGTTTAGTGGCTGTATGGGTTTATGTAACAAAATTCATCTCTTTTCGCAACATACACAGCTACCACTCTGAAAACTTCGCTCCTCCATCGATGTTGCGTTGCAATGGATAAGGAGTCCACAAAGAAACAAGCAGGTGCAGTTAAAACATATTTTTGCATCATGAACGCACCACAACATCCTGGATATATTTTCACTTGCTTAAATATTTGACTGAAGTGTCTGGAATGTTCGAAATATGAAATGAACAGCAAATGTTTCAAGTTGACTGATGCATGAAGATCGGTACGTTTAAATGGGGCTTAAGTGTTCAGATTGAAAAATAAAGCAAGTGATAAGATTCCAAGCTAAGTTGCATGGTTGAATGAGTAGGTG
>OX387250.1:5413110-5420610 GCA_947562095.1 Branchellion lobata
TTGTGGGCCATTTTTTCGTCTTTTCTGGTCCATTTTGTAGCTGCAATGATCGCATTTGGACATTTAAAGAAACACAAAACTGGACGATTTGTTCCATTCTTCATCATCATAATTGGCTTCTTCTCCTCTTTTGTCACATTTCTGATATCAAGTAAGTTATTTTCACTTAAATTTTTCAATAATATAATATTTTGGTAACTATCAAGTTCACTTTTTTCATCTTTCATGTTTGTGTTCCTATCTTCTGTGGATATTATTTGATATTTTTCTCATATTTAGGATTTTTTAAATAAAATTTATTTTTTATTTTTTAGAAATGTATTCAAATGTGAATGTATAATTTGCCATAATGCACATTTTGCAAACTAGCTCACCTCACAGGTGCTTTAAATTTATTTTTTTTCAAATATTTCATTTGACAACTAATTTTAAATAAATTTATTATTTCGAGTTCTTCAAAAAATGTTTCAGGTGCAGCCATTGCCGGGGTTTACAGGTCATCCGGCAGAGAAATGGGCAAACTGCATGCAGTGGCGTACGGAGTGGGACAGACGATATTGTTGATATTCGTTTCTTTCACAAGGATTTTAGCTACTCTTTGATTTTTAGTTTTTCATTATCTGTTTTTACTCATTAATAAAAATTATTAAAGTCATTTTTTGGTAAAATTTTAAAACCTTTCAAAAATTTTAAAGTTGGAGTGGCTTTGTAAGCACCAGAGAGTGGGTAACTAACTGCTTTGGTGCCTTCGTTTTAGCTTCCTATTCTTATCTCTCTACAATGGCTTCTTCTAAATGAGATCAAAATTTAATATAGGCACTTTTATGTTTGAAATTAAAAACAATCTTTCACCAATTTACCTAACTGACCTTGTCAACCCACCACCATGCAAAGAACTCATGTCCTCCACCAACTCTCACTTCTTCATGAACCCTTTTAACCATACCCACATCAAATAAGAAATTTTCTACTACGGCCCTTTACTATAGAACACTTTTCCTCCTGACCTCTCTTCTCACTTTTCTTCTTTCTTTTCGTGAGGCTCTCAAAACATACATGTTCAAACAGTTCTTAGCAGAATGTTTCTGAATGACCCTCATTTTTATTAATTTCGAGTCCAGTCTTCATAACTTTTCTTTCTTTTTTTTATTGCTTCGGTTTCACCTCAACCTTTTACCTCAGTATCCGAGTCATTCTCCATCATCAACACCTCTCACTACACTCGATTTAGTTTTTAAAGTTTTTGTGAAGCTCACGCTCATTTCCATCTTGACTATTCTTAATTTCTTAAATTTTTTCTTTATTATACTATGTCTGTGCCTGTGACATACTGATTGGCCTATTTCGCTGTAAAGTGTGTCTGGGCGAGCCCAGGTTTGAGTTCTAGAAACGGCAATTCAATTAAAGTACAGACGCCCTTCTAGAGTACCTAGTCCTCTAGTAGCCCACAGCGAGTAAAATCGTTTCAATGGCAGCGCCTTTGAACATTGCGTAAGGAGACGCTACACATTTTTTGATTAGATTGGATTTCATTACCATTGCTTTAAATCATCTAATATATTTTTTGATAGACGATAATCTCATCTAATCAACCAGTTTGTATAGAGCCGATTCCACACTGAGCAAGAACGCTTTGCTACGAACTGTTTAAACAACAAAGTTTTGAGGGCTTTGTGCAAACAAAGTAAAGAAATATTGGAGGGAGGAGAGTTCCATGAAAACATGAAAATGCAGATTTAGCCTAAGTATAATTAAATGATACCATAAAAAATGAGAATGAGTAGAAGATCCGTTACAAAAAAGTCAGCTAAGTAGTTGGGTGAATGATTATGTTTCTTTTTTTTCTCATAGTCTTTATTGAAGCAAATCCAAACAAACACTGAAAACGGCACAAAACATGGTGAACAATTTAAATAAATAAAAAAATCAACAATAACTGATTGTCATAAAAACTGTCAATTGTCTGTTGCAAGAGATCAAAAACCGACTAAAGAATCAAATTTATAAATCTCAAAATTTAGAATTGAGTCATAGTTTATATTGAATGACTATTGAAGATTGTTTCATCAAATTAACCAAAAATGGAATGTTACGTTTATAAAAAATTCAAAAGCAGAATTGTCTATTAAACCAAATAAATGAGTCAAAGTTTGAGAATTGAATCATATCTTAAAACCACATAACATAAATATTGCAGTTATTTCAAGTTATTTCTTATTTTATTTTATTTTCCTTCTCAGCCATTTCTTATATCGAAAAGACCAAATGGGAAAATAGGTAATGTCACGTTTGTAGTGTCAAATGATTTAATAAACACGAATGGACGGCTAACAATTTGGAATTATAAATAATTATAGTTGCCGCTGGTGAACATGTAGCACGCTTGCCGCGTTTCCCCTGCAGACCGCGACCGATAACCTCTGGAAAATCCATGCAGTCTCGCGTGCATCGCCCGTTGTTTCTCGAAGTCGCTGGCCCAGCTCCGTAAGGAAACACAAGGATGAGGGGCCGATAGAACCTCCGGTCTCTATAGCTACTGCCTTTCTTATATTCACAAGGAAGTTTGTCTGGATATCCCAATTCCTTGAAATGGTTTCAACGCTCGTTCAATTTTTTTAAAAGTTGGCAAACAGTATTCTTGTAGCCTATTTATTGGTTGACGATTTTACAGCAATGTCTTTTTCTTCCTAAGCCATTTTTCTAATTCACAAGTCCGTCAAGATACCACAAATTTTTGCAATGCTTTTCAACATTTGTTTGCTTTCTTGTTGAGTAATTTGGCAAACCTTATTTATGCATACGTTGGTTGACGATTTCACTGCAATGTCCGTATTTCAAACGAGAAAATGGCGGATTCGGCAATATTTTTTTAATCTTTTCAAAATCTTCGTAATCGGCAAAAAATGTAACTCTTAGGTGAATTAATTTATTTATAACTAATATTTGAAACTTTAAAATTTAAATAGTTAATAAAAATAGTTTAAATAAAGAAAATTAAAGTAACGGTCGTACACGCTTTCGCGAAACCGGAAACCATTTTAAACATAAAAGTCAGATTTTGAAAACTGATCTTTTTCAAGAGGCAACCAGTGTGAAGAAATAAGAGTAGGAGTTAGACGCGAGAACTTATGAGTACCAGAAAGTAATCAGCAGCGCTATTGAAAGTTTTGGTGAGAAAATGTAGCGTGGTCTCTGGGAGTCCATAGTAAAGTTACAATGGTCAAAGCGGGAAAGAATAAGCGAAGAAACTAATAGATTGAGGCTTGGATTGTCTAGAAAAAGTTTTAGTTGCTTGACACGGTGAAGACGAAAAAATATTTATTTACCTACAGATTTCATTTGTGGTATAAGAGAAAGTGAAGAGTCAATGGTGAAACCTAAACTATAAATGGTGGAAGAGAGGCGAGTGAAAGGTTTGATGAAATTTTTTTGGATTTACCTCAATTTTTGTACGTTCAAAGATTATAAATCATAATTTACGGCCCTTAAGAATATGTTTTAATCAAAGTGCTGTAGACATCATTGCTTATATATTTTCGAACAAACCAAAGACTCTAGATAACGGCTTCTTCATTTGGTGTCGGCCATTTTTATTAATTAAAGTAACTTATTTATTTGTGTGATTCAACCGCATTTAAATTACTTATTTTTCTAAAGCAACAGCTTTATATTTGTAGTGATATATTTTTCCAGCATTGAGCAACTTTTGTATGATGGTGGAAGATCGCGCGGCGGCGAAGGAACTAGACCAATGGATCGAGCAATTGATGGATTGCAAGCAGTTAGCTGAAAATAATGTCAAAACTCTGTGCGATAAAGTATGAGGATTTATTGCTTTTACTTTGTATATTGATCAACTCTCACACCTTTGGCCATTTTGTTTTGAACCAGGAATTATATTTTTTTTCTTTTTTCAGGCTAGAGAGATATTATCAAAGGAGTCGAATGTACAGGAAGTAAAATGCCCTGTAACCGTATGTGGAGATGTTCACGGACAGTTTCACGATCTTATGGAGTTATTTAAGATCGGAGGCAGATCTCCGGATACTAATTATTTATTTATGGGTGATTATGTTGACCGTGGTTATCACTCCGTTGAAACAGTAACTTTATTAGTAACTTTAAAAGTGAGTTGGTCAATTTTCTTCAATTAATATTTTTACCCTTGATATAAATTGAGTCAAATTATTTTTTCTTATTCATAAGTGGTCATTGATTTCTCTGTTTCTAAATGAATTTCTTAATTTGGTTCGTAATTAGCAGCTTTCAAAAATTTCGCTAAATTCATATTTAATAATTATTTTCAACTGCCTCAAGGTAAGATTCAAAGACCGCATCACAATCTTGAGAGGAAACCATGAGAGTAGACAAATCACACAAGTATATGGATTTTACGATGAGTGCCTGCGCAAGTATGGCAATGCCAATGTCTGGAAATATTTTACTGATCTTTTTGACTATCTTCCACTTACCGCCCTTGTTGATGGACAGGTAACTTATCATTTTTAACTTTTTTATATTATTAATCAATTTGATGTTTTTCATTTTAATTTTCATAAATTCTTACTTGTGTTCTTTAAGAAAAGCTAACATCTCAAGACTTAGAGATTACATGCTATTATAAATTCTGTCAGATCTTCTGTTTGCATGGTGGATTGTCTCCCTCAATTGACACCCTTGACAACATCCGTGCTCTTGATCGCATTCAGGAGGTGCCTCATGAGGTCAGTGTGTGTGTGCGTGTGTGTGTGTGTGTGTGTGTGTGCGTGTGCGTGTGCGTGTGCGTGTGCGTGTGCGTGTGCGTGTGCGTGTGTACTTGTACATCACAGTTTTGGTTGTGTTGTATTTCAGGCTTGTTACTTTTGCTAACTCGGATTTTTGTAAATACAAGCAAAAATAAATTTTTCATTTCACATTTGAGTGATAATTCATTCTTGTGTTTAATCAAAATTAACTGATACTTCCACAAATTATTTAAAATTTGTTACTTTAATTATTTTTCTATGATTTCTTGAAAATTAGCTTCCCCTTATTCACACTATAGGTCCTTTAACTGGCAATTTTAAAAACTTGATCATTTGAGTATGTTGGGTAGACATTCAAACACTCTTTTTCAATTTAAAGTAACAAGGATGTTTGAAAAGAAGTAATTTGGTCACCATGTTCTCACTCTTCTAATGACCTTGATTAAATTTTCCAGTTCACATCTTGTCGGTGTACCTCACTCATTCTTCCTACAAATAATTCCTCTTACTTCTAGGGACCGATGTGTGACCTGTTGTGGTCAGACCCCGATGACCGAGTGGGCTGGGGCATTTCACCTAGGGGTGCAGGCTACACCTTTGGTCAGGACATCTCTGAGACTTTCAACCATGGCAATGGATTGACCCTTGTGTCGAGGGCTCATCAACTTGTGATGGAGGTTGCTTCAACTGCATGTTCTAACAGTCACATCTTTTACACACAAGCTTTTTGTTACACTTTTTCTGTCTAATACTTTTCCAATTCATTTCATTTTATTGAGAATGGCAATCTTGGTCATCCCTTCCTAGCTTCACTTTAATACAATGCTGGCTTCTGCATCACATCAACTTCTCCTTCCATCAGGGGTACAATTGGTCGCATGAGAAAAATGTAGTGACAGTCTTCAGTGCACCCAACTACTGCTACCGCTGTGGCAACCAGGCTGCTCTGTGCGAGCTCGATGACTCTCTCAAATATTCATTGTTCGTTTCCTTCACCAACTTCGTCATCGTATAAGCATTATTATTATTATTATTATTATTATTATTATTATTTTATTATCAATAATATTATTGCTGTTCTTATCTTCATAATAATATTTTTAGTTTTATTATTCCTATTGTTTTCATCATCGTATTTTGTTGTTTTATTCATAAAAAATCTATCATAAATATTACTATAGCTCTTTGGACTAATTTTTTAGCCAGTGCACTTTAGTTTCCTGCATTCCACAACATAACCCCCCATCAATCACTGCCACAGTCTTCAGTTTGATCCGGCTCCAAGGCGTGGTGAACCTCACGTCACTCGCCGCACCCCTGACTACTTTCTCTGAACCGACAAACACCCTCCTTCTTCTCCCCCTTTTCAAGCCTCTTCATCGTCGTCGTCGTCGTCGTCGTCGTCATCACCTTGCAAAATCCTTCTTATATTTGTATTATTTTTTGACTTTTTGTTTTATTATTTGTTCATAATCGGCCGCATTCATTATTGGCTTTGTCGATGAAGGTTCTGGTGAAGAATAAATTTCCACTCCACCCCTTTCATCAACCACTTCCACTGCAACAACAACAACAATTTGACACCTTGATATACTTTGAATCTGATCATAGCGGTGTTGAGTCCTTGTTAAGTGCACCCCCCATCCCTTCTTGAGTTCTGCTCCTGCGCCTCTAAGCTCCCTTCTCAAGACCCGTAATGTAGGAAATTGGAGATATTGTTCATAATATCGGTTGGTGAAGATGGCGACGACGATGACGACAATTAATTACTAAACTCCACCCTGGGGAGCCTGAGGTGGATGTATGGATATGTAATTTCATAATTAAAACTATTATTACGAAACCTTGTAAAATTTTTTCTTTTATCCCAATTTAAAGTTCTTGCGGGTTTGTGTGGGCTCAGATACTAACAACCCATAAGCCTACTCAAGTTCGCAACCAGTTGTGCTTGTATTGAATAGAACGATGATAATTTGCCATTTATTCGGTTGTCTGTTATCATGCATACTTTAAATTGTATTTATTCAATAATTTCTATTTTAGACCCTAATTAGCGAGGACTAACCACCACCACTATGTACTTATTACTTTTCACCTTTGATAAACATTTGGAATCACCTTGATTTTTGCTTCACGCAAAATTTTATACCTTATTATAACTAGATGACCATTGACTTGCTATCATAAATTACTGATTGAACATCTGAGTCTGATGTCACCTTAGCGGGTTTAATCAAATATGTCTGTCAATAAAGCGTTAACCAACCGATTCGACTAACCCCCTCCATTGAACAACAGGTCGTCGAGTATGCCGGCGTATGTACGTGACCTCTAAACTCGAGACGAGGTCGTTTAATCGTCTAAAGCACACTCATCCGACCTTTCGCATAGCGGTCGTATCGGAAGTAGTGGTGGCATAAGACGAGGTCGCCGTTTAAGTGCTTTCAACCCGATCTATGGACTTACTGTTTCTTGATAATACTTTCAGCACCTACTCTCGATTCTAAAATATGTATCTCCCTATGAGCACTTATAAATCCATTCATTTTTTCACAAAAGCACACTACAATGTCCTCGATAGCGCCTCAAGTCAATTATCAACGATTTATAGCAGGTAAGAGGAGCGGGCGAGGCATAAATTGGTGAATTTTTTGTAGGGTAATCATTCAATGGCCTCTTTAGTCCTTAATCGCTGGCCACTAAATCATAATTAAGAGCTTTAAATTGTCCGATGGGATATGCGAAAGTTCCGCTC
>OX387250.1:5423110-5428110 GCA_947562095.1 Branchellion lobata
GATGGAGAGGAGTTAAAACAGAAAGGTTGTTCGAAAGAGGGTTGCTCTCATTCCACAAACACTCGTATGACTCTGTTTCCTATTCACTCAAGAACAAGATGGAAAAAAAGAAAAAGAAATTAGAGGAAGAAAGAAAAGTGAAAACAAGAAGGAAAAGAGAAAAAAAGAAAGAAGAAGATGAGAGACAAAAATGAGCAGAAGTCGCCATGTTTGGTCAGCTAAAACACAACTACTAGTTTTTGAACTGGCATCCAGAGGAGAAGAAAAAGAAAATAAATAAATAAATAAAGAAGAGAGAAAAAAGACGAAAGAAAAAAGAAGAAGAAAGAAGAACAAAGAAGAAGCTTTTATAGTTAGAGGTGGACGTGGCTTGGAAAATAATAAAATATCCGAAAAACATTGAATGAGAAAGAAATTTACAGATATTGAAAAAATATATATAAATTGTATAATTTGAAAAAAATAAATTATATAAAAAATAAATATTTGAAAAATAATTTAAAAACATAAAAATGATAAGCAATCAGTTGTTAAAATGACGACGTATGTACACAACGAGATGGCTGCAGAGGCCAGATGACATGAGTCAAATCAACTGAGTGCACCGTGACCCGCTAATGAAGGTGAAGCAATGCTAGCAAATGTCATCAGGGTGAGAGAGATCTTGACGGGGATGGTGAGTTGAAGAGGTGAAGGAAGGACCTGATTAGTATTCACAATGGAAATGGCTGAAGTAACAACACACCTGATCAAGTAGATAAATAAGTATATACTTGTATATATATATATATATATATATATATATATATATATATATATATATATATATATATATATATATATATATATATATATATATATATATATATATATATATATATATATATATATATATATATATATATATATATATATATATATATATATATATATATATATATATATATATATATATATATATATATATATATATATATATATATATATATATATATATATATATATATATATATATATATATATATATATATATATATATATATATATATATATATATATATATATGTTTAGATACTTAACACATACGCACAACTATACGTAAAAGAATATTACATACATTATTTATATACATATCTATACTGATGAACACACACAAATTATTGCCCAACAAATGGACGCACGTTGACCAGCTGTATGTAGCGATGAATTGGTAAATATAATGACAAGACAATAGAATAGATTGAAGTGTCAATAAAGTTGATGGGTGTGAGTTATTGCAAGGTTCGCCAAAAGTTGGAGTCCACAAATGCAGAGATATGTCACATCAATAGGGACTAGCACATGAGATCGTGGTGGTGGTGGTGGTATTGATAGTGGTGGTAGTAGTGGTAGTGGTGGTAGTAGTGGTAGTGGTGGTAGTAGTGGTGAGTGTAAAATGACATCAAAACTATGTTCAAATGCTCCAATGAACCCTTTCAATGCGTCAGAAGCTGTTGCGCCTAGGTAGTGGATGAAAGAAGAAGAGGAATGGAAGAGGGGTAGAACGAGGAGTGGGTGGAAGAGTGGGAGGAGGAGTAGAAGGAGGCTATATATATCAAGACGTGAGTGGTTGGAGTGGAAAAGAAGTGATGACTGGGTAAATGGTGACTCAAGTGGAGTCGTAATAATGGAAACAAACAATTGAAACTTTGTAAGAAGTCCACCAAAATTGACTCGTTAGCGGAATGCATAGGTTAGAATCAAAATAATTCTCAACAAAACAAAAAAAATTGTAGAAAAATGTGACTAATGTTGAAAACAAAACAAATTGACTTGAAAACAACTTTAAATAAAGAGCAACACCAGTAACAACCAAGCCCCCAAACGGACTATCCATCTGTTTACATCATTCTTGTTGTCGTCATCGTCGTTATACTTAACCCCATCGTCATCATCATCATCATCATCACCATCATCATCATCATCATCATCATCATCATCATCATCATCATCATCATCATCATCATCATCATCATCATCATCATCGTCATCATCATCATCATCATCATCATCATCATCATCATCATCATCATCATCATCGTCGTCGTCATCATCGTCATCGTCGTCATCATCATCATCATCATCGTCGTCGTCATCAATCATCATCCATTCCATAGCCGATGAGGCTGTAGGTGCAAGCATGATGACACGTCGTTTTGTCTTTCATGCTTGATTCAGTAGCCAATGTTCCCTGCTGAAGGTATGTCTTCTGTATGTACACCGTGTTTTAAATACATCATCACCATCATCATCATCATCATCATCATCATCATCATCATCATCATCATCATCATCATCATCATCATCATCATCATCATCATAATCATCATCATCATCATCATCATCATCATCATCATCATCATCATCATCATCATCATCATCATCATCATCATCATCATCATCATCATCATCATCATCATCATCATCATCATCATCGTCCTCATCGTCCTCATCGTCCTCATCATCAACATAATCATCCTCGTTCTCATCAACATCATCAACTTGAAATCATCATGCATGCAAGTAGTGGGTGTTGCAATGAGCGATGAAGCAGCGGTCTGTTCGAGTACCTAGTAACTTCTTGCTATTCTCGCCTGAATATTGATGTCCGCATTAGTAGAAGTTCGTACTGATTGTCAATGTTGTTTTTGTTGTTGTTGACTACGTTGTTGTTGTTGACTTCGTTGTTGTTGTTGTTACTGACTATGTTGTTACTGACTATGTTGTTGCTGGCTTCATTGTTTTTTTTGACTAAGTTGTTGTTGTTGACTAAGTTGTTGTTGTTGACTAAGTTGTTGTTGTTGACTAAGTTGTTGTTGTTGACTAAGTTGTTGTTGTTGACTAAGTTGTTGTTGACTTCTTTGTTGTTGTTGACTTCTTTGTTGTTGTTGACTTATTTGTTGTTGTTGACTAAATTTTTGTTGTTGACTAAATTGTTGTTGTTGACTAAGTTGTTGTTTTTGACTAAGTTGTTGTTGACTTCGCTGTTGTTGTTGACTTCGTTGTTGTTGTTGTTGACTTCTTTGTTGTTGTTGACTTCGTTGTTGTTGTTGACTAAGTTGTTGTTGTTGACTAAGTTGTTGTTGTTGACTTCGTTGTTGTTGACTTCGTTGTTGTTGTTGACTAAGTTGTTGTTGTTGACTTCTTTGTTGTTGTTGACTAAGTTGTTGTTGACTTCGTTGTTGTTGTTGACTAAGTTGTTGTTGTTGACTTCTTTGTTGTTGTTGACTAAGTTGTTGTTGACTTCGTTGTTGTTGTTGACTAAATTGTTGTTGTTGACTTCGTTGTTGTTGACTAAATTGTTGTTGTTGTTGTTGTTGACTTTTTCGTTGTTGTTGTTGTTGTTGTTGTTGTTGTTGTTGTTGTTGTTGTTGTTGTTGTTGTTGTTGTCGTGATGGTGGTGGGGTGGATGTTGTTATTTTTTGCTGCTGCTGACGTTAGAAGGACTCCAGGAAGTTGAAGACACTTGAGTTATGAGAAGGAGAGTGAATTACAATAGAGACAAGCTGAAGGTAGGTGAAGAAGATGGAAGTAAGAAGGAGAGGAAGTAAGAAGGAGAGGAAGTAAGAAGGAGAGGAAGAAAAAGGAGAGGAAGAAAAAGGAGAGGAAGAAAAAGGAGAGGAAGAAGAAGAAGAAGAGGAAAGATGAAGAAGATAATAAAGAAGAGTAAAAGAAGGAAATGGAAAGAATGATGCTTGTAAGAGGGCAGTAAGAGAATGAGTGAAGAATGGCTGGAGACATTTTTAAACGGTGACTCACAAAGGCATGGTCACCACCTTAAGCAGCTTACACTAATTGAAATTAACACCAATTACACTAATGAACCTACATTGAAATTATTATTAATCTATTATTCGCTCAGTTGTTCACATGATCATTTAATCGGTTGGTTGATTGAATGGAGTTCCAAGGTGGTGGGGATGGGTGATATGGTGGTGTGGGGATGGGTGATATGGTGGTGTGGGGATGGGTGATAAGGTGGTGTGGGGATGGTTGATAGGGTGGTGTGGGGATGGGCGATATAGTGGTGTGGGGATGGGTGATATGGTGGTGCGGGGATGGGTGATATGGTGGTGTGGGGATGGGTGATATGGTGGTGCGGGGATGGGTGATATGGTGGTGTGGGGATGGATGATATGGTGGTGTGGGGATGGGTGATAAGGTGGTGTGATGGTGTAGTTGTGTGGTGGTGGGGTGGTGTGGTGGTGGGGTGGTGTGGTGGTGTGATGGTGGGAGACATCTCATACATGCGTCAAGTTTGTAGATGGAGTTCTGGCTTGGTAAAGATCGCTGTTGTTGTTGTTGCCATTGTGCAGGTTACCATTGACGTTGTTGTTAATGTTATTATTGTTGTTGTTGTTGTTGATGTTATTGTTGTTGTTGTTGTTATTGTTGTTGGCTTCGCCGTGGTCATCTTCGATGTACTTCTCGAAAGACCTTCGGCGAGCGTTCATGAAGAAGTTCGCAACCGTTGAGATCTTGAGGCCTGTGTGGTGGTGAGTGGTGGTAAGTAGTTGTGTGGTGAGTGGTGTTGAGCGGCAGTGGTGAGTGATGTTGAGCGGCAGTGGTGAGTGGTGTTGAGCGGCAGTGGTGAGTGGTGTTGAGCGGCAGTGGTGAGTGGTGTTGAGCGGCAGTGGTGAGTGGTGTTGAGCGGCAGTGGTGAGTGGTGTTGAGCGGCAGTGGTGAGTGGTGTTGAGTGGCAGTGGTGAGTGGTGTTGAGCGGCAGTGGTGAGTGGTGTTGAGTGGCAGTGGTGAGTGGTGTTGAGTGGCAGTGGTGAGTGGTGTTGAGTGGCAGTGGTGAGTGGTGTTGAGTGGCAGTGGTGAGTGGTGTTGAGTGGCAGTGGTGAGTGGTGTTGAGTGGCAGTGGTGAGTGGTGTTGAGCGGCAGTGGTGAGTGGTGTTGAGCGGCAGTGGTGAGTGGTGTTGAGCGGCAGTGGTGAGTGGTGTTGAGCGGCAGTGGTG
>OX387250.1:5435610-5458110 GCA_947562095.1 Branchellion lobata
GGCTGAAATCAGATGTGAATATTTATTCAGTGCTCATACTGGAGAGAAGGGGCGATGCAAAGACACTAGGCAACCTAGCAGAAGTTTGCTTCACTTTCATTAAACACACATGCGCAAGAGGAACAGCTTGCACGAATCGTTGTACCACTGCTTCGCCTCACTGCAAGAAACCCCTCACAACCGAAACAACCACTTCACAACCAAAAGAACCAACAAACAAAGGTGACACAACCAACAAACAAAGGTGACACAATCAACAAACAAAGGTGACACAACCAAAAAACAAAGGTGACACAACCAACAAACAAAGGTGACACAATCAACAAACAAAGGTGACACAACCAAAAAACAAAGGTGACACAATCAACAAACAAAGGTGACACAACCAAAAAACAAAGGTGACACAACCAACAAACAAAGGTGACACAACCAACAAACAAAGGTGACACAACCAACAAACAAAGGTGACACAACCAACAAACAAAGGTGACACAACCTTTCGAACTCTTGAATCGCTCAAGCAATGGAGGAGCTGAAAATACGAATACAATACGATACGAAAGTGCCTATGTTGATCCACCCTTCGGCGAAGACACCAACTGACTCATTGGAGACCTCCCAAACCAGGAAGTGATCCTGTGTACCCTCTCTTTGCACCCTCTCTGAAGACCTTACCGAGCGAAACCTTCAACCTTGACCTTTTCAATGTCTCACGTCAACTAATGTTGAACACAACTTTCATCGTCGTCGTGTTGTATAACATAGTGTAACGCGTTTGAGGGCGTTATCTTACAGGAGTGCTCAGAGAGACCACTAGAGGGCACCAAAGGCCACTGGAGGCCATTGGAGACCACTAGAGGCCATCGGATGCCATTGGAGGTCATTGGAGGCCACTGGAGGCCACTGGAGGCCATTGGAAACCACCGAAGGCCATTGGAGGCCACTAGAAGCCACTAGAGGCTACTGAAGGCCACTGAAGGCCACTGGAGGCTATTGGAGACCACTGGAGGCTATTGGAGGCCATTGGAGGCCACAGAAGGTCGTTGGAGGCCACTGGAGGCCATTGGAAACCACCGAAAGCCATTGGAGGCCACTGGAGACCATTGGAGGCCATTGGATGCCACTGGAGGCCATCGGAGGCCATTGGAGGCCATTGGAGGCCATCGGATGCCATTGGAGGCCATTGGAGGCCACTGGAGGCCATTGGAGGCCATCGGATGCCATTGGAGGCCACTGGAGGCCACTGGAGGCCATTGGAGACCATTGGAGGCCATTGGAGACCATTGGAGGCCATTGGAGGCCATTGGAGGTCATTGGAGGCCATTGGAGACCATTGGAGGCTATTGGAGGCCATTGGAGGCCACAGAAGGTCGTTGGAGGCCACTGGAGGCCATTGGAAACCACCGAAAGCCATTGGAGGCCACTGGAGACCATTGGAGGCCATTGGATGCCACTGGAGGCCATCGGAGGCCATTGGAGGCCACTGGAGGCCATTGGAGGCCATCGGATGCCATTGGAGGCCATTGGAGGCCACTGGAGGCCATTGGAGGCCATTGGAGGCCATTGGAGGCCATCGGATGCCATTGGAGGCCACTGGAGGCCACTGGAGGCCATTGGAGACCATTGGAGGCCATTGGAGGTCATTGGAGGCCATTGGAGACCATTGGAGGCCATTGGAGGCCATTGGAGGCCATTGGAGGCCACTGGAGGCCACTGGAGGCCATTGGAGGCCATCGGATGCCATTGGAGGCCACTGGAGGCCATTGGAGACCATTGGAGGCCATTGGAGGCCATTGGAGGTCATTGGAGGCCATTGGAGACCATTGGAGGCCATTGGAGGCCATTGGAGGCCATTGGAGGCCATCGGAGGCCATTGGAGGCCACTGGAGGCCACTGGAGGCCATTGGAGGCCATCGGATGCCATTGGAGGTCATTGGAGGCCACTGGAGACCATTGGAGGCCATTGGAGGCCATTGGAGGCCATTGGAGGCCATTGGAGACAACCGAAGGCCATTGGAGGCCACTAGAAGCCACTAGAGGCTACTGAAGGCCACTGAAGGCCACTGGAGGCTATTGGAGACCACTTGAGGCTATTGAAGGCCACTGGAGGCCATAGAAGGTCGTTGGAGGTCACTGGAGGCCGTTGGAGGCCACTGGAGGCCATTGGAGGCTATTGGAGGCCACTGGAGACCACAGAAGGCCACTGGAGGCCGTTGGAGGCCATTGGAGGCCATTGGAGGCCATTGGAGGGAATGGAGGAGGCCGAAGGAGAGTGCCCAGGCTTGAGGCGTGTAGCAGTTTGAAGGATCAGGGCGCAGAAGCAAGCAAGCGTGAAGCAATAGAAATGTTAAAATTGACGTGTTTGTGAGTGCGTGCGTGCGTGAGCGCACGCGATAATACTTTTGAATGTGTTTGTATTTTATTTAATGACATGAAATCTCGACGATACGACGGTCAATATAATGACAAGTGCCTTGAAGGGGAGTACCGTGTTCTTCACAGCCGTGTTTTTCTTCCTCACTCCTTTCACATCTCACCATGATGCTGTGTTATACATACAATACAATACAATACAATATAATATAATACAATAAAAATATGAGTATTATTACAGTGGCATTAACCCTGTAGAATTTCGAAGGCACATATATTGTGTATCTCATATTATCTTGCTGCGTTATCTGGTGGTCTAACGCCACTTTAACATCCTCTACTGTTTTTAGTTGTATTGTTGTATCAAACAGGTAGTACAGTATGAAAAATAATAATTATGATGATGATGATAATAATAATAATAATAATAATAATAATAATAATAATAATAATAATAATAATAATAATAATAATAATAATAATAATAATAATAATAATAATAATAATAATAATAATAATAATAATAATAATAATAATAATAATAATAATAATAATAATAATAATAATAATAATAATAATAATAATAATAATAATAATAATAATAGTAATAATAATAATAATAATAATAATGATAATAATAATAATAATAATAATAATAATAATAATAATAATAATAATAATAATAATAATAATAATAATAATAAAAATAATAATAATAATAATAATAGTAGTAGTAGTAGTAATAATAATAATAATATTAGTAATAATAATAATAATACTAATAATAATAGTAATAATAATAATAATAATAATGATAATAATACAAATAATAATAATAATATGAGGTACAATGACGTTGCAATCACGATTGCCGATCTTAATGAGGCTACGAAGAAAGTGCTGCCACAACAATAGCGCACAAGTGTGTACACGTGGTGTGCGCGTACGTGTACAAACGTCACTCAAGCGTGTCGTTTGTCTTAACTTTCGAATTTTACTAGAAATGCTTGAAATGAACCCTTTTGCTACTTTTACTAGTCGCTGAGGAAAACAATAACATCAACAACGCAACAGCAACAACAACAACAACAAAAACGAAGACAACAACGAAGACGACAACAGCAACAAGGGGTTATTTGATTCTCGAAAGAGGCCTGCGGGTGCTTGTGGAAGGGA
The DNA here is from genome assembly GCA_947562095.1 of Branchellion lobata. NCBI lineage: Eukaryota > Metazoa > Annelida > Clitellata > Hirudinida > Piscicolidae > Branchellion > Branchellion lobata. The sequence continues at coordinate 5,439,160 of OX387250.1, forward strand.
GGGAAGCAGCAAACACCGATCATGCTTGTGGGTGGGAAGAAACGAAGTTACAATGAGTATTCGTAGCGAAAGTGTACGGTTTTTTGTACACTGAAAAGAAGGAGGAGAAGGAGAAAGAAGAGGAGGAGGAGGAGGAAGAAGAGGAGGAGGAGGAGGAAGAGGAGGAGGAGGGAGTTGTTGGTGCCATTTTTACCTGTCCGAAATCGCATAGATGTTTCCTCGCGTTTTTCTTTTCTTCAGTCTCCGCTTCTCATCTATCCCTCTCTTTCTTTCTCTCTCGTTTTCTACCTCTCTTTCTCTCGCTTCTTCTTTTCCCTTCTCGATTGAAGAGTGCAGTAGAGTGAGCGAGAAATTACAGAGGAATGTGGAAGAGATGGCAAAGGTGTGATTAAAGAGAAGTTTTCAAGACGGGTTTTTTTTATTTTTCATAATTATTTCTAGATTCGAAATGCTACCTTGACTACATTCACATGCAGTCAAAATGGATGCGTAAGGCGTTGAATAAACGTGTTGAGAAGGGTGGAGAAAGATGGTGTCACTCTGGAAAGAGGCTTCGAAGGACTTCGTGTGGAAACCCTCACAGATGGAAAAAGAGAAGGAGGAGGAGGAAGAGGCTGAAAAAAAAGAAGAAAAGAGTGAAAAGAAGAAAAGAAAAAGGAAGAAAAAATAGTGAAAAAAAGAAAAGAAAAAGGAAGAGAAAATAGTGAAAAAAAGAAAAGAAAAAGGAAGAGAAAATAGTGAAAAGAAGAAAAGAAAAAGGAAGAGAAAAGTGAAAAGAAGAAAAGAAAAAGGAAAAGAAATAGGAGGAAGAAAATGGAAGGAGTGAAAAAAGTAAAGAAAAAAGAAGAGGAAAGGGTGAGGAAGAAAAAAGAGAGAAAAGAAAAGAAAAGAAAAAAGAAGATAAAGAAGGAAAAGAAGGAAAAAAAAGAAAGATGAGAAAGAAAAAAGAAGTAAAAGATGAGAAAATGAAAAAAGAAAGAAGGAAAAAGAGGAAGAAGGAAAAGAAGAAAAATGATTAAAAAAAGCCGGAAAAAAGGGGAAAAGGAAAAAGTGTGGGAAGAAAAAAAGTGGAAGATGATAAAAAGAAATAAAAGCGAAGGGTGATGAAAAGGTGAGGATGAATTCTAATGAAGAAAATAATGAGAAGAGGTGGTGATGAATTATAATGAGAAGAAGAATAAGAAGGACGATGACAAAACGGGAAGAAGGTAAAAAAGGGGGTGGAAAGATGGAGATGAAAAATAGCAAGGAAGGGAGTGGGAAGGTGAAGGAAGAGAGTTTTGGGGGGTGCGGAGAAGCTTTCTGGAGCCGTGTGGGACTTTGGCGTACATGTTGGCAGTCTCAAGATCAAAGCAACAAGAAACTTTGATTGGTCATATATCATGAACTTTGGGTGTGGCTGTGATATTTGCAATATACTGTCAATACTGATGCTGCCGCTGCTGCCATCTTTATAATGTTCACGACGAGTAGTAGTATAGGTAATAGTTATTATGAATAATAATTATAAGTAGTAGTAGTGATAATAATGATAATAATAATAATAATAATAATAATAATAATAATAATAATAATAATAATAATAATAATAATAATAATAATAATAATAATAATAATAATAATAATAATAATAATAATAATAATAATAATAATAATAATAATAATAATAATAACTATTGTTTTTCGAATGTTAATATTTATATTTATAACATTCAGTAACGACGAAGAAAGACATTTGTAATATTGGTAGCGGTGGGAGTAACCGTAGCGGCGTGAGATAATGGTATTCAAAGGACGTTTTAAGCAAACGAACTTTATGAATATTTTTTGCATACGCACTCGCCGCAAGTTTGTTTGCGAACAAAAGTTTTCTGATTAGACTGTTACGCTTGGTCTTAAAGAGGGGGCAAGTGATAAACCGTGACATCAGAAGGATCTTTCAATCGAAATAGTGAAACTTCTATGCAAATTAACACTATTAACACTATCGATGTTATAGTGTTTACTACGTTATCGCTGTTACAAGAGTAATTCCGAGGATCAAGTCACTAAGGTTACTCAAGCGTTGCCATGGTGACAGTGGCGCTTGTGACGGGATCACAAGTTGTTTGGTGCTCAGACGGGCCACAGAAGGCCATCATGCAACAGCAGTGTTTGAGGAGTATTGGAAGCACCCCCTCCCCATTATAACCACCATAACTAAAACCTCCCAGAAGACGCCTCAGTTGCATGCTTTATCGCTCCCAAAATTGAATTTATTGTTTATATACTATTTTTCACTTTTAAACAAACACAAAACAATTTCCACTGCGCCTCGACCACCACAGTAACAGCCCACATGCGGCTCATGTGGACCAATAATCAGTATCACCATGGCCTCAAAGCTCATCGGCCTTAAACTATTCTTGTGGTATTCAGCTTGTCAAGTGAATTTATTCCCATTTCATGGCCGAATTGATGCAAGAAAAATAAAGAAAATCATTACAACAAAAAATAAATCTTGACAGAAGAAATGAATAATGATAACAAGTTTCACAAATAAAGAAAACCCAACTCACAAGACATCTTCCCGATAGTGCGCAGGGTGGCAAGCCTCTGGTACTCCGGCTCCTGCAGCCACTTCCACATGCGTCGGAAGGTCTCCCGACCTGACTTGAGCTTGCTCCAAGGCTTGGGATTCCTCAGCAGGTCTGAGAGGGTTCCTTGAGATCTGCAGAGAACCTGTTGAGCAAACACTGACTGTGGAATGCTGTAACGCTTGAGTTCACTGCCGATTTGTAGTGCCACTTCTCGTGTGTTGAGCTTTTCTCCACAGTCATTGGGATCGGTGTCATTCGAAGAGGAGGAGGAAGAAAGGCAGTGCATTGTGGCTGAAGATGGTTGATACTGGCTGTTGTTGATGGACTTGTTGTCTATGTCAGTGTTGCTGGCAATGTTGCTTTGGTTGTTTTGTAATAAAAGTTGATTGTTATTGTCATAGAGAGCAGTGAAAGAAGTGTTGGGAAGCATTGAAAAATTATGGTCAAACTTTTTGTTGTAGAGACCATCGAGTGAAGGAAGAATGAATGAATTGCTTGAAGGGTTATAAGAATTGTGTGGAGTGCCATTGCTGTTGTTGTTATTAGTGGTGTTAGTATTGTTGTTGAAAAGTGTGCCATTGTTGTCTGAGTGTTCATGCTGAGAAGGAGCTTGTTGTGCAAGTTGTGAGTGGTTGTGGAGGGGGTGCTGTTGCAAATGACCTTCAGGTTGCGAAGAGTGGAAATTGTTATTCATTGTTAATCCATTCTGTAGCAGGTATGGATTCTGGTCATTTTCCTCATAAAGAGGATAGTTTGGAGCAAAACTTGCTATAGGAGAAGATGAGGGGTCGTGATTGTTGAAGGCGTTAGAGTGGAGGTTGTTGAGACTGTGGTGGGATTCTGACATTGTAGCAATGGAAGGCAGAGGATGGAGAGCTGTGAAATTGCTGTATGAATCTCTTGGAAGAGCATATCGGCGTTCCTCTGAGTTCAAATCAAAATTTGAAAGATTTGTTAATTTTTGACTACTGTTGAAAAAAAGTGATGGCTGGAACTCTCCTAAAAAGCCATGTGGTTCATGATTCAAGGAACTCAAAGAATTACTTGTGTTATTATTACTTATATTTAAAAAATGTTTCACATCCTGACTATTAATTTCTAAACTAGGCATTCTTTTATACTGTAAAGATCCTGGCTGATTGTTGTACTGGGAGCCAGTCTGGTCAACATTCAGGAATAAGTTTGCCATTTTCTGAAGTTAATTGTTCCACTCAAAAGCTTCAATTTAAAAGTCTATTCAATTTTCAAAAGTACATTAACAGTTCAACTTTCAGATCCATAAGAAAAAATTTCAATAAACATACAACAAATTTTTTTATATATTTTCATAATTGAATCAAAAATTATATAACTTAATCATTTGTTAATTTATTAAACTTGTGAGATCACAGCGCGGGCGTTATTTTTACGTGGATTGTTGTTGTATTCGAGCCACTTATATTTGAAAGCTGTTTGTATGGAGCATATATCGGAGCATTTTGTATACTAGCAATGCTTGCGCTCCGAAACACCTGTCACCAATACTAACTTTGCTAAAAGAAATTTCAAATATAATTTAAAACTTTCATTAAAACTGAAAATAAATATTTTGAATTTAATTGAAATTTTTTTAAATTCAAGTTGAGTTTTTTAAACAAAATTTTGCATTAATATAAATAATAATTTTGTATAGCAACCACAAAACTTGGTGCAAAGCTTATTTCTCTTTGATATTTTCAAAAAAAACAAATCCAAACTATTGGAAAATAAGAAAAAAGATTAAATCTTTCCAAGTATAATCAATAACGATTTTTATAAGAATTATTTTTTGTTGTGATTTCCTCATGATCGAGAACCCTAGGTAACAGATTATAACGTTACATCGCCACAAGCCTGCCAAAACGGCCTAAACTGCATCTCTGCTGGAGATTTAACAGCTGGTCTTGCGCGTTTGATATAACCTCAAATAGACAATGTACGAGATTTAATTTCCGTGGATATTGGAAGGCATAATTGACCCACCCTATTCATTTGTGTCCAAAAATTATTACATAAACAACTAAGTTTTAAAAATCAATTAGCTGTTAAAGAATAGAAAAAACCCCAGAATATAACATTTCGAAAGCAGTTTAAATTTATTTTGTTTTTATGGTAATACAATGCAATACAACACAATTACGAATTTTATTATAGGGGCATTAACCCTCGTAGAGTTCCGAGGCCACTCAAAATTTATAATAATTATTATAATTTTAGTATAAAAAATGATAATACAATTTTAAAAATAAATAAATAAATGCTTTTTCATTTGTAAAATTTTCAGCGTTTTTCTGGATTTGCTTTGATAAAGTCTATTGCCTGTAGTCCAGTTGTAAGCGAGCTATGCTGTGAATCGTGAAGCTCAGAGTCCTATTTCGGACTAACCACATATTAAAATTTTAAAAAATGGAAACTCAATTCAATAAAAGACTCCGCGGTAGTGTGGCTCAGTCAACTCGCAGCTGAGCAATGAGTAAAATTGAAATACTTTTGAACACCAAAGGCGCTATGTAAATGCACGGAGTATAAATTATATACTTTTTGGAGTTTTCTAGATTATTAAATTTGTTGCAAACGAAACGATTTTTAAAATATATTTTTTCATAGTTTTTAATAGAATCCAGACAAATGCTGGAAATGTTACAGAACATGGCGAACAAGCGAAATAGAAGAAAAACAAATATGATTGAAGAAGCTATGAAGCACTGATAAATGCTTCCAATTTCTTTTTTTATTTTTTATAGTCTTTATTAGATCAAGTCCAGGCATACGCTGGAAACGTTACAAAAACACGGTGAACAATCGAACTAAAAAAGAAAACATTAAAATATACGAGAACAGAAGGTTATCAGTCATAAAAGTCAGCGTTGAACTTACAACAAACGGCAGAAAAAAAAGAAGTAAATAATAAAGGTACAAATTAAAAATGATGAACAATGAGTATAAGGAGTTTATTGGTATTGAGAAGACGAGGAAGGAATATTTTGTCTTGGTAGGAGGATTACATTGTTTTGGTGTAATTGTGCGTTCGCCTTTAAAACAATAAATCAATTCAAAAAATTGAAAGAGTGATTAAACTAGTGAAATTTGAGGAATGAAAATTCAGCGGCAATAACTGACATCACGTTGGCAACGCATGTTATCATCAATTAATCTATTTAATAACTAATTATTTATTTGTTAATCTATGTTTTACACTTTTATTCGCTGTAACCTTGTGGATTTTTGTGTAGCACCTCTGTGCCTGCGGCACAACGGTTAGTTTGTTCCGCTGTAAAGTTTAATAGGATGAGCTCAAGCTTGAGTTTGTCGAGCGAAAATTCAATTAAAATACTGATGCCGTCCGTTTTCTTTTAATAACACTTTCTGGTAAAAATTCTGGTGTATAACTCCTGTTCTAATCTCTTTACACTGATGGCTTCTTAATATGAGATAAGTTTTTAAAATATGCGCTCTCATGTTTGAAATAGAAAATAAGTAATAACCTAACTACTTAGCTGACCTTTTTAAGTTGCCTTCTCGTGAGGGACTGAGATCTTCTACTTATTCTCATTTTTTAGGATACCATCTGATAAAACTCATGGTAAATCTGCACTTTCCTACCCTGGGCCTCTTTTCCACCCAATCTTACTTCTAATACTTCTCTACTTTGTTTTCGTGAAGCTTTTTAAACTTTTTTGTTCAAACAGTTCGTAGCAGAATGCTTACGAACAGTGTGTATTCAGCGCTAGACAAAGGCTCCGATTATATTTTCCAACTGTGGCTCACTCTTATGGAACTTATTTCTTTACAGTCCTACCTACATTATATCTCCATTTCAGTAAAGCTTTGAAAAATTCTTAAACAGTTCGTGGTGGAAGGCTTTGGAACATATTAGCGCTGTACAAAGTTGTTGATTAGATTATGAGCTTATCAAACGCACCAGGGGATCTCTGTTTTGATCTGGTTCAAAAAAAAACACGCGACCATCACCACTGAAACAATTCTTAGAGGTTTTCTGAAAGCTTTGCACTTCTTGAATTAAGCTCGGTGGTGTCTTTCATTCGATTTTAAACATTATAAGGTGAAATTTTGAAAAATTGGTCACAAACCATAAAATATATAAAGATTTGAAAATCTAGAATGAATAAGAACATTTTTATAGTTCAGAGAAAGAACTTTGAATTTTTCTTATAAAACTCGGATTTTTTTGTAATAAACTACCAACGTTTAACAATAGTTACATCGATCGAACAAAAGCATTAAAAAAAGAAAGGAAATATGAGGATTAAAACATAACATTGCAACCAGCAACATCATCATCATCATCATAAAATCATTGAATACATGGTAGATAAAACATCAAATGAGTTCAAAAGGGTATGAAACAGTAATAAGGTGAAATAGACTAAAATAAATCAGTTCAGGACTTCATTTTGACAAGTGGAATATTTCGAGTGGCAAGGCATTTGTCACACACCCACTCAGCATACACCTCTTTAGTCAGAAGAATGTAAGCCATCTCAGTGAGGCCAGCACACACCCGATGGAACCAGAAGTTGCAGCCACTTTCACACAAAATAGCCTGGTCATTGTCATGAATTTCTTTGTGACAGATACCACAAGGGTAGATAGGAGGAGCATTTGGGTTTGCTGAATTGAAAACAAGAGCTTGATTGGGTGGGTAAACACGACCGGGTCCTCCAGGAATAGGCATCATTGGGTGCATGGTAGGGTGTGGCATGTTAATTGGCATGCCCATTTCGGGACCCATCATTCCAGGTCCGAATGGCTTGCCTGGAATATTGCCACCTGGGAACATGTTGTTTGAAATCATGCTTTGAGGAGGCATCATGGGAGGTCGGTTCATCTGAGGGTGGCCAGGTGGGAATGGAGACATTGGCATGTCAGAAATTGGTGGCTGTTGTTGCTGAGAAGGTGGTTGTTGTTGCTGCTGCTGTTGTTGAGATGGTGGCTGATTTGATGAAGGATTAATCATTCTATTGTTGTTACTGTTATTGTTTTGTTGCTGTTGTTGCTCATCAAAGATTCCAGGTGCAGTAGATGGTTCACTGACTGGACTAAACAATTCCACCATGTCAGGATCACCCTGAAACAAAAAAAATAAGCATAGTTTTCGGATACCATTTCCGTTCATGAATTTGGCAAAAAACCTGGTTATTAGATGAAAAGTTTGGCTGTCCAGTGGAGGCAGCTCTTGGAGGAACAGACGAATTTGAAGGATGCTTAACATCACCATTTTGCATTTTTTCTGAGGTCATCAATCAAGTTCTTCTTTTTTGGACAGGTCCTGAAGTTTTTACAAAAATAATCAGGTGTTTCGATGGGTAGATGATAAATAGCATTGACCATACATATAGTTTTCATAATAAACTAAATGAACTAATGATAAATTGGTTACTGAAGTTACTTAGTTTGAATTTTATCATTATTATAATCCTTTCAATTATTTATTTTTCGAAAATACCAATAAAATGATATTTTACAATTTAAAAAACTTTTAACTAAACAAGGTTATAGTTGAAAATTATTATAGGAAGTTAAAACTTATTTTACAAACTTAATGAAAATTATACAAACATCAAACATAAGTGCTGCAAAATTATTTTACTTTTTATTAACTAAACATGGAACTAAAAAGGAACACAAAGAAAGTATAGGAAAATACTATCAATTTTTATATTTAAAATTTTTGGTTAATTCACAAAAAATAAAATTTTATAGATATCATAGTTTAAATTTTTTACAATCTGTTTAAACTTGAATTTTTTTAAAATATACATAGTTAACCCTTTGCCCCCATTGGTTTATGTTCAATTTCTCTTGTATTTCCTAGGTCGTACGTTCGGCGGTTCTGGTTTCCAGCAACATGCTCAGTTGTATCGCAAATTTTTTTACACAACCGTGTCTTTTTTTTAGCATTATTGGAAAGTTAGCAGTCACTTATGTAGCCTTTAGAGCATTGTATAGAGCATGGCAGTTTTTAAAGCTCTACGTTCTGTCTCCTTCTTTCGGGCTTTCTCTAAACTTGAAAAGTTACGGAAAATGGGCAAGTAAGTGTAAAATCTTATAGAAATATTTTTCAAAAAACTCAGTACTTATTTCCGCAAAAAACTCAATATAAAATTTTGTACTGTTTTTTTAGTTGTAACGGGAGCAACTGACGGCATAGGAAAGGCATATGCAGAACAGCTTGCCAAGAAGGGCATGAATCTGGTGCTGGTCAGCAGGACTGCCAGCAGACTTGTGGATGCTGCCAAAGAAATAGGTGGGTTAATTAAGCGTTCATGTTATCTACAATGCATACATTAGATCTTTATTTTAAGGATCTAAACCCGAATGTTCAAAAAATATTCAATCAAAATATTTCATCTGTTTCCATTAAACGATTTCAACCAATTCACTCAAAATGCTTTGTAAAAACCACTCACTATTAATTTAATTCTTACAGAGGGCAAGTACAAAGACATAGAAGTTAAATGGGTGGTTGCAGACTTCTCGGACATGGGTGTCTACAAGCACATAGGGCAACAACTTGAGGGTCTCGACATTGGAGTGCTTGGTGGGTCAGTTTGCAGTGCTTGAGTAGCAATATTGTGATAATAATACTATAATAGAGATAATAATAATATTAATCCAAGTGTGACCAGTCGGTTCTTTTTTTGAGGGGAGTGTTCCAAGGTCATCTTGGAATTCATTTTATGTTACAACACTGTTGGGAAAGGCTGGTCTTGATCAAAACGTTGCTTCATCCTACAGACACATCTCTTATCTGCCTGTTTTGTCCAAGCTCTTAGAGAAACTTGTTTTCAACAGATTTATGAGCTATTTGAATAATTCAAATCTCCTCATCACCCACCATTAGCTTTCCATTATCATCATTTCACTATCACAAAAGTGTATTCAGACATTATTGATGAAGCCCATAATAGTAAGCTTTATCTCCTACATAATGTTGGACTTTTCAGCCGCCTTTGATATAGTTGATCACAGTATCTGGTCAAAATGGCTGTGAAACACTTCTCATTTTGATGGTCTCCCCCTAGAATGGTTCAAAAATTTCTTGAATGAAAGATCCTTTGATGGTCACTGCAGTGAGACAAAATCAGATTTTGACTTTTCGGTGGGTGTCCCACAAGGGTTTGTTCTTGGACCATTGTTGTTTTTCTTATAAACTGGAAACCTTGAAAGAATAACCATGAAATACAAGCTAGGCTTTCATCAATATGCTGATGACACTCAGATATATGGCTACTGCAATAATGATGGCACAGAAAAATTGCAGATGAGTGTTCGAGTGTATGGATGAATTTTTAGTTTGAGTTTAAGTTATTTGAGAAATATTTTTAGTGGTTTTGTTCAAGTGGTTGCATCGTTCCGATTATCAATTCTTCACTCATATTATCATCATCATCATCATCATCATCATCATTATACTTATTATTTTATTATTATTATTATTATTTGTTGTTGTTATTATTAATTGTCAAACTTATTAATTAATTTATTCAAAATACCTTGATATGATTGTAAACTACTTTATACTTCTCAGTATTTACTTGGTTTAACTAATTCTTATTCATACTTTCAACTTTTAAGGCTTTATCAGTTTTTTTCTATTCTTTATTGTCAATTTTATTTTTATTTTACTATTCGTAACCTTATGGTTTTTTGTTTAACAACTCTGCATTTGGCCTATGCCTCTGTAAAGTGTGATCGGGTGAGCCCAGGTTTGAGTTCTAAAAGCGGCAACTCAATTAAAGTACAGATGCCGTCCTAAAGTGTCTAATCCTTTAGTAGCCCACAGCGATTAAAACCGTTTTCAAGCCTTTGTACATAGTGCTAAAGGGCCCGTTACGAATGTCTTGATTGGATCAGATTAGATTTAGTTACAGAATGGGTTATTTCAAACAGACACCTCGTCTCTCAAATCCAAACTCAAAATGCCCACACTCCACTGATTGTTCCATTCACATAGGATTTATTTATCTACACGCAGTGACTCACTGCGATGAGTTTATTTTTGGCAAGGAAGCAGAGAGAGAGGTTGTTCCACAGGGCTGCAGAGTCGGAGTGCCAGGGAGTCAGGAGCTTGTACTTGTTGAGTGCAATGTCGCCACTTCCCTCCGACTGAGGTGGAGTGTTGAGGTGAACAAGCGCTTTGAGGCGCCTTACCTACAAAACAACCAGACCCTGATTAAGCTACTCACTTGAAGACACTTGCATCAGTTTTGGTGTTGAGTTGTATTGACTATGGCAACATGGCTTCATTCGGTTTACCCAAAACAGTAACATTTTGCATTAAATCCATAGTCAATACAAGGGCCAGGCTCATTACAGAAGTAAGGAAATATGGCCATATTATTTTGTACTCAAGAAGCTTCACTGGTTGAATACAATACAACACAATAGACACTGGCTGAAGAGTGGTGAAGACTCAAATATAAGGTTTCTTGCAGACGTACAAGTGTTTGTTCATTGCGGGAGCTGAATATTTGATAAGTGACCTATTTCCGGTTGCTGGCCTGTCTGAGGAACAAAGACTGGAATCAATAGGTCAAAAGGTATTGTTCCCAACAAGCACAGGCCTAAATCACCAAAACTAAGAGGGTTCAGCGTCAGTGGACCTGGGTTGTGGAACAACTTGCCTAACACCTTCACTTTCTACAGTCCTTTTTTTGAACTCCCATGAACCACCCTCCAATCAGCCTTCCCCCTCTCTGGCCTCTTTAAAAATTAACCTTTTTTATATTCTTACTCAACTTTCTTCCTTAACAATTTTTTTATGGTAATTCACAAATTGAAGTTTCTCAGGGTTGCCTCCGCTATTTATGTTTATGTTTGTATTGTTATAACCCAAAGCCACGCAAACACGCAGTCAACAACGTAGGCATGTCGTACGAGAATCCAGCTTTCTTCCAGGAAGTCTCAGAAGAGGTTACAAACGTTGGCGTATCTGGAAGCATTAACATTGTTGAAAGTTTTTTGCAAATGCTGTTCTCTGTCTTGGTCGTTTAGGCGCTATGTGAAAGCACCGTTTGAAGTTGGTCAGAATCAGGAGCAAATTGCTATGATTGCTGACCGCCATGCATGAATTATTATTATCGCCAACACAGGAAGCCAAGAAAATTCTGATCGTCAACACTTTCTCCGTTGTCTTGGTTTGAACTTTTCAACCAACTTCTTGCTTCTACTACTTCACATTTTAAACAAAAATTTGTGAGTTTTCAACGAACATTCATGGCAACAACACACCATCACCACACACCATCCAAAAACACCATCACCACAAACCATCCAAAAACACTATTTACCACAACCCACCGTACATCATCACCACCACTTTCCACCAGATGAGCAAGTTGGTGTTAGACAGGATGTTAGTGAAGAAAGCTGGAGTCATCGTCAACATCTCTTCCCTCTCCGCCCGCCTGCCTGTCCCTCTCCTCGCTATCTATGGGGCGACCAAGGTGGGGCACCAGCCTACCAGCTCAATAGCTCACCACCCTACCTGTTCACTACCTTATTATCTTATTAGCTTATCAGCTTATTAGGTTGTTGTTTTATCAATTTATCAGGTTCCTTTTCTATTAGTTTATCAGGTTCTTTCTTTATCAGCTTATCAGCTTATTGCTACATGAGTTTACCTTGTACACGTGTCAAATTGGTAGCAATGTTTCCGATATTTGTGACTTGTGCTGCCATTGCTGATTCAGTTCTTAGCTTTATGCTTTTTCATTTTTTCGTTAAAAATATTATTATCATTATCACTATTTCTATCACACCTTAATCGTTAGTCGAAATTTTCGTTTTTCCAACTTTCCTCACAATGGCCCCTGCAACCACTCACACAGGCCTTTGTGAGGTCACTGAGCAAGAGCATGCAGTGCGAGTACGCTTCCAAGGGCCTTGTGGTGCAGGTTAATTGACTTTATATCAATTTAATCAGCTTTGCATCGAGTGGGCTGTTAATGTCTGATTTGTTAACTTCCTTAACGCTTTGAACATCCAACATGTCTTGAAGCGGCTGAGGCCTAGCTTAATAAATAATTGCCAGTACCGCTCCGCTTGATTAAACTGGCCCATGCGTCATCCACAGTGTGTTTGTCCGAGTCTGGTGGCGACGAAGTTGTCGAAGATTCGCAGGACCGGCTTCATGGTGCCCTCTCCTCAAGAATTTTCCTCTTCTTGCATCAACACTCTCGGCCTCCAAGATGACGTCACTGGTTGCCTTGGTCACGAACTGCAGGTCGTCTTTTGTTAGGAGTGGATGAAGATGGTAGTTTGGAAGAGATGGAAGGAAGGGGGTTGTTTTTTTGAAAAGAGTGGGGGATGGCTGCTGAAGGCGAATTGTTGGAAAGGAGAATTAAAAAAAAAAGCGGAGGTGATGGATCAGCACTTTTCAAACACATGCAGGCTTCCGCAGTGGACCTCATTGGCGAGGGGTTGGCGGCCAAATTCTTCTTCAGCCAGGCCATGGTTGCCAGAAAGAAGGCACTGCAGAAGAAGGAGAGGGAAGAGGCCAAGTCGAAGGAGCAGTGAATTTTGTGATGTTTAAGGAAGCTAGATGTGTTTCACAAGTTGGTTTTGTGAAGAGGTGCGGCTTTGTTTTTGATTAGATATTTTTCAAAAACCACTGTTTAATTTATAATGGTTTTAGTTGATTTTGCTTTTTTATAAGTTATTCAGCTAGTGGAAGTTCTAGACAAAAACAAAGTCTTTGTGTCCAAGAGTTGCTTATCGTTTTTTTTTCTATAATTTCTTTTATAACTGATACTTTTAGTTGAAATTATTTGTTTTTTAAAACTTTTACGATGGTTCTCAATCATTCCTCCTAATGTTTGCTTAAGTTAAGTTTTTGTTAAGTGTTCTTTCTAATGTTAGGAGTTGGTCGCTATGTCACTGCGTTAGCAACGAGTGTCAGGAAAACAAAAACAAATCTTTTCGTTTTCAATAGTGTTGAAATTAAAATGGATAAAAAGGTGACTGATTCAAAATAATTTTGTGCCTTCTAATTATTGAGCTCCTAATTGAATTGTTTGGAACGGGCAGATGTTCACCGTTAAAAACACTTGTTTTATTTTTCAACAACCAGTTGTAATGTATTTTCAAAGTGAGTTTGTTTGCAGAACAAAGAAAATACGTGGAAAAGTTCAGAATTGAGTGAGTCCATCAAAAACTTGGAGAAGAATAGAGGTTTGGCTTACTGAAATTTGGAATTGAAGTTATCTAATCTAAGCAAATCATTTGTGAAGGGCTGATTCACACTGCTCAAAAGCGCTCTGCTACGAACTCTTCAAACAACAAAGTTTCAAGGGCTTTAAGGAATGAAAGTAGAGAAGTATTAGAGGTGAGATTGAGGAGAAGAAAGTTCCACAGTAGGAAAGTGCAGATTTAGTATAAGTATTATTATTAGGTATTAAAAAAAATAAAAATACTTAGAAGATCTTAGTCCCTCACGAGAAGGCAACTTAAAAAGGTCAGCTATATAGTTAAGTGAGTGAATATTTTTTTATTTTAAACATGAGAGTTCAGATTTTGAAAAATGATCTTTTTTTAAAAGGCAACCAGTGTGAAGAGATAAAAGTAGGAGTTGGACGAAAGAATTTATGAGTTCCAGAAACTAAGCGGACAGCGCTTTTAAAACCTTCGGTGAGAGTGTAGCGTGGGCTCTGGGAGTCCATAGTATAAAGAGTTACAATAGTCAAAGCGGGACAAAATAAGAGAAAAAACTAGTAGTTCGAGGGTTGGATTGTCTAGGAAAAGTTTCAGTTGCTTGATACGGCGAAGATGAAAAAAAAAGCTTTAGCTACAGCTTTTATTTGTTGTATGGGAAAAAGTAAAGAGTCAAAGATGAACTAAACTATGAATGGTGGGAAAAGGGGCGAGTGAAAGGTTTGATGAAATATTAATTGAGGGAAAAGATTCAATAAGACTTGCTAAAATATATAAGATCAAATTTCGAGAGATTGAGTTTGAGGAGCATAGAATCACTCCAAGAGATTATGTCACCAATACAAGAAGAAGTTTTAGAGATAGTAGAAAATAATTCATATTTAAGAAATGAAGTAGAGATGTAAGAGTCATCAGCATAAAGTTGACTCTGAAGAGAAAATGATGAAATAATTCTTGGGAGTTCAGAAGTATAAAGCATAAAAAGAAGAGGACCAAGAACAGAACCCTGATGGACATCAAATGGGAAAGAGTAAATAGTAAAATGAGAGTTGTTTATAGAAACCGCAAAACTCCTGTTGGAGAAGTAAGAGGAAATCAAGAGCCAGAAATTCCAAAAGAAGTTTCAAGTTGCTGAATTAGTTAGAAGTGGTCAAAAGTGTCAAAAGCAGAAGAAAAATCTAAGCAAAGAAGGAGGGAGATATCACCATTGTCACAAGAAAGTAAAGAATCATTATATTATTTCAAAAGTGAGGCCTCAGTACTGTGAAAAGAATGAAAACCAGACTGAGTAGAAGGGAGCAGATTTTTAGCCTCGAAAAAGGAAGAAGCTGAAAATAGACAACCTTTCCAATAATTTTAGAAATAAAAGAGAGATTAGCTCACTATGTTCGCAGCAGAACTCTTTTGAACAGATTAATCAGCGCTATAAAAATGAGTTGATTAGATTAAATTAGTTCCAATAACTTTCAACTAAATAACAAAAAAACTAAAAAGTTCACTAAAAATTTTTGTTTCATTTTGGCAGATAAAAAAAGAAGGTCTGAAAGGCACAAAGAAAATGATAACAGAGGTATGAAGGCAATGTTAACATATCAGATAGACTATAACTACTTTTAAAAACATTCTTTGTCTTATAGATGAAAAAAGTGGCAGAAATAAACCTTTAGATTATAGAGAAGATGATAAAAAATACAAAGAAAAACATAAAAGCAAAGAAAGATACAATGAAAAGGAAGAGAAAAAAAGATCAAAAGATGCAAATGGAGATGGCAAGAACTACGAGAGTAAGCAGAGAAGAGAAAAAGACTCGAGAAGAGACAAAGAAAAAAACAAAAACGAAGAAAGAAAAGAGAGGCCTAGAGAAAGAGAAAAAGAGAATGAAGAAGGTAGAAAGAAAGACAAAGAAAAAAATAAACACGAAGAGAAAGAAAGAAGTAAAGAAAAAAATAGAAACAAAAACGAGAATGAAGTGGAAGAACACAGCAGACACAAAGAAAAAGACAGGGGTAGAGAGAGAGGACATAGCAGGCACAACAAGGAAAGACACCATCGGCACAAAGAAAGAAGAGAGGAGGACACCCGCAAGGAGAGCAGACATCACGTAAGATGGAGCTTTTGAATAGCTCGAATGAGTGAATGATTGAGGTAATGAATGAGTGAATTAATGAGTGAATGAGTGAGTTAATGAATGAATGAATGAATGGATGAATGAATGAATGAATGAGTGAAGGGATGAGTGAATGAATGAGTGAATGAATGAGTGAATGAATGAGTGAATGAATGAATGAATGAATGAATAAATGAATGAATGCGTGAATAAATTTACAATTTGTTATAGCGCACAGCTCGCAAACTAAGTTGCTTCAGGGGTGCTTGAATACCACTTATGCGATAAATACAGCTAAAATTTAGTATTTTGAAGGATTTAGCTCAAATTAACATTGTTCAAAATATCAGGGATTTTTTCATTGTCTTTTATAAAATATTCGGCCGGAACATTTTATAAAATTGTGAACTTTGAAGTTCATTTCAAATAATATTTCTTGAAACCGTTATAAGAAGCAGACAGTGTTTGAGAGTTGAGTGAAACCCTGCAGGAGAAGTTCAGCGATGAAAGGCGAGCAACGGCCGATGTCGGCATGAAAAAGAAGGACAGGCAGGCAAGTGCTTGAAGTTTCATTGAATTCTCTGAACGTTCAGCCTCATTATGAGCACCTGCAAGAGTGCTTGGTGATTCTGACTGATTATAGTGCTTCTCTGGCAGGAAGAGAAGGAAGGTGACGGTGATGGAGACGATGACTACGAAGATGACTTCGAAGTGATGAAAAAAAATATATTCATTTTATTTCTTTCAGTATTATTTTATTATTCATTCGAATAAAGCGCTCAAAATTAATATTAATCAATACAATTTCGTGGCCTCGAAACTCTACGGGGTTAATGCCACTATAATAATATTCGTTTTTGTATTTTATTGTATTGTATTGTAATACAATTAATATAATCTATTCCTATCAGCCTTTTTCTTTGGCGCTTCACAAATTATGGTACTTATTATTATTTCTTTTTTCTTTTATCTGGTCAATGCATTTGTAAAACGCTTTTTAACCATTGTTCAAAAGCGCTTTACAAAGAAATGGTTTTACCCACTGTGGACTACTAGGTAACTAAGCCGTTAGAGAACTAATCTAGCACAGCGCCTGTACTTTACTTGAGTTTCTGTTCTTAGTAATAAAAATAAATACAATAATAATAATAATAATAATAATAATAAAAGTATATCTAATCGAACCTTGAGCCTCACCTTTTACAGCGGAACTGGCTCCACACTTAAGCTGCGGGCGCACACACGTCAGGTTAAATGTAACAAAGAATGGAAAATATAAAACAAAGGAACAAAGTAAAATCAACCAAAATTTTAATATTAAAAGAAAGCTATGGCGAAAATAAAGAGAAAAGACTACCATAGAATCGGAATAATGAACCTTAAGAATTCCACAATTCTTTGCCAAGTTTTTCATCATCTGCAACCTTTTTGTTTGTGAGTTCGAAATGCAGCCACTTTTCTCTGAATCCTATCACTTACGTCGAAGTAGTGTTGGGTAGTTGGAAAGCTTTTCGAGTGAGTTGGAATTGGCTGTAAGTAGTGGCTGAAGGTGTACAAGTGGTCGTGGCTTGGCCAGTTCACCCCATTGTGACGTCCTTCAGCAAGGAATATGACGAAGGTTCGGAATTGGTTAACAAAATCAACGAAATCATTTTCCAATGAAGTATTTTTTAAATAAATAGGCAAGCTGTCTTTGAACAAAGTGCAAAAAGGCGCGTTACAAATGTCTTGATTAGGTTAGATCAGATCAGATAAGATAAAAGCGCATTTATGGAGCGATTGAAGATGTATAACTTGCTGTCGGTTGGTGATTCCAATGTTGCATAACTCAGAGAGAACTCATTGAAATTCGTGTGAAGGAGTTGATGATTGTTTAAATCCTAGACACCAGCAAAAAAGATAATTTATAAAAACGTTGAGTATTTCATAAGTAATGGTTAAAACTTGAAATTTTGGAAGATTATAAAACTAATGCTGAATGAAGAGACTAAAAAAAACAAATTGCAACGTTCAGTAACTTGTGCACGATACTAATATAATCTAATCAAATCAATTTTATAGCGCTGATTTCACACTGTTCAAGAGTTTCCCACTATGCCACACCATAATGCATATGTTCCAACCCCGTGAAAGTTTATATGTTTTGCAGAACTATGAAGATGACTTCGAAGATGACAACGACGACAAAAGCGATGCCGATAATGACGACGACGAAGATGATAGACATAGTGATGATGAGGGTGGTGAGATTGATGAGAGGAGGAGGGAGGGAAAGAGGCTGGAGGCGAAGGTGTTTGAGAAGGGAGCACTGGAGAGGCAGGTGTGTGTGGTCCATCTGTTCGACGCCCAACTTTGTGCAGTGCTGATGCAAGCTTTGGAATATATATATATATATATATATATATATAGATATATATATATATATATATATATATATATATATATATATATATATATATATATATATATATATATATATATATATATATATATATATATATATATATATATATATATATATATATATATATATATATATATATATATATATATATATATATATATATATATATATATATATATATATATATATATATATATATATATATATATATATATATATTTCTGCCACGTGCGAATATATATATATATATATATATATATATATATATATATATATATATATATATATATATATATATATATATATATATATATATATATATATATATATATATATATATATATATATATATATATATATATATATATATATATATATATATATCGCACGTGGCAGAAAGAGGCAGCAGCGAGCGGTGGCGTTGGTAAAGTTGGTGACGATGTTGTAGCTCAGGTGCCTCGCATCAACTTCACGCAGCTAACACACCAACGTCACCTGCCCATGACTGTCTCCATGGCGATGAGGAAAAGGGCGAAGGATTTGTCGAGGTGGGTGTATTCTTGATGATGATGATGATGATGATGATGATGATGATGATGATGATGATGATGGTGATGATGATGATGATGATGATGCTGATGACGATGATGATGGGGATGGTGATGATG
>OX387250.1:5463110-5480610 GCA_947562095.1 Branchellion lobata
CAGAGCGGCCTGTGAGTGACATGTGTTTCTCCTCCTCCTCCCCCCACTGGATCCTCACCCTGCATGCCTCTCTCACCCATCTGTCCTCCGTCAGTACCCCCCTGAAGAGGAGTGTCTATTGATGATGATGTTGATGATGATGATAAGGATGATGATGATGACGATGATGATGATGATGATGATGATGATGATGATGATGATGATGATGATGATGATGATGATGATGATGATGATGATGATGATGATGATGATGATGATGATGATGATGATGATGATGATGATGATGATGATGATGATGATGATGATGATGATGATGATGATGATGATGATGATGATGATGATGATGATGATGATGATGATGATGATGATGATGATGATGATGATGATGATGATGATGATGATGATGATGATGATGATGATGATGATGATGATGATGATGATGATGATGATGATGATGATGATGATGATGATGATGATGATGATGATGATGATGATGATGATGATGATGATGATGATGATGATGATGATGATGATGATGATGATGATGATGATGATGATGATGATGATGATGATGATGATGATGATGATGATGATGATGATGATGATGATGATGATGATGATGATGATGATGATGATGATGATGATGATGATGATGATGATGATGATGATGATGATGATGATGATGATGATGATGATGATGATGAACGATTATATCCTTTCATTTTGATTTTCTGTTAACAATCCTTCGACGCCTCAAAGGAGCTTGACTGGGCGTTGAGGGGAGCGATATGCGTCTGGAACGTCTACCGGCCCCACTCCCCTGCCAGGTTCTTCTTCGTCACCACAAAAAACCAACAGGACACATTCCTCCTGTGCAACAAAATGCATTCATAATAAATGGAATTTTATTCTGGTACGTCTTCCATCCACTTCATTGTCTGCAGCTGCCTCTGGATTATATAAAGATAAACCTCATTTGAAAATCATTATTTATAAAGTTAAAGTTAATTGTGAAAAAATTAATAACTTTAATTCACTTTTGGTTTTGAGGATACTGACTTGCCTGTCTGCTCCTTCGTGCTGTTGCTTCGCTGGTCACAATGCTTCGGTGGTCTTCGCTGGCACGGTGAGTCTTCGACTGGGTTCTCCCTCTCTCTCTCTATTTTGTATCTTTCCCTCAACACCTATTCATACTTTTGTAACCCGTCAACTCCAGCTTTCATTCACAATTTTCTACCTCTTTCGGATGTTCCTTGAAATCGTTCAATTGTTAACATCTGCAAGTAAATCTTTCAATAATTTGAATGTATGTTGAGTGCTCTCGTATGCTGAGCAAGTGTGGGGCTTCGATAGAAGTGAATAAGGTTAGATGAAGTTGACTTAGATTGGGTATGGTTGCCTTCCTCTCTTGACCCAATGAATGCTTCCTCTTGTCAGAGTGAGGGCTCGGTGTTGTTGTGGGACTTGAAGAGACCTTCGAGGCAGCAGAGCTTGCAGGCCTCCGAACACTGCCTCCTCCCCCCCTCCTTCAACTCCAGTGAGCCTTCGTGAATGACTGCTTGAATTGGTTCCCGTATGCGTGGTCGATGATGCACTGAGTCAAGGGGGGTGAGACTAGCACTTCTTTCCTTGAGTTCCTTCACAAACCTCCGACCAGCATTCGACAAACTGAACAGGCACTCTAGCTCCGTGGTCGCCATAGAAACCATCCAGCCAAACAAGATAAAGTAACCAACTTCATTAATTCATAGAGAGAGAGAGAGAGAGAGAGAGAGAGAGAGAGAGAGAGAGAGAGAGAGAGAGAGAGAGAGAGAGAGAGAGAGAGAGATATATATATATATATATATATATATATATATATATATATATATATATATATATATATATATATATATATATATATATATATATATATATATATATATATATATATATATATATATATATATATATATATATATATATATATATATATATATATATAGCAGCTCTAAAGTTGATAATTGCAAATTTTTTCCAATCGCATGCTTACTGACACATCCATCGACAACTCTTCCCCCCCAGTCTTGAGAGCGTGCCGGGTGAGTCATTGTTCTCCCATATTTTAGCATTTGAAGTAACTCATAGTTTATTCACAACTTTATATGTATGAATATTCATCGAAGCAATTCGAATCTTCAACAGAAGCAGAGACCTTTCACATTGAAATGGCAATACCTAAAAATTTCAATTTATCAAGCTACGCATCACACCATCCCACGCCACACCACACCAAACTACCCCACGCCACACCACACCACACCATCCCACACCACACCACACTATCACATGCTACACACCACACTACACCATCCCACACCACACCACACAATCTTACGCTACACCATACCATTCCACACCACACCATGCCATCCCACGCTACACCACACTATCCAACGCCACACCACACCATTCCACGCCACACCACACTATCACACGCCACACCACACTATCACACGCCACACTTCAATACAACAAACTAAACCAAACCACAACACACCAAACCACACCACACCACATTACACCACGCCATAACACACTACACCATGCCACACCACGCCACACTATGCCACACCACACCACACCATGCCACACCACAATACACTACGCCACACTAAACTACATCACCCCATACCACACCACAACCCACTACAACCCACCACGCCGCTCTTCATCCTTCAGACGACGATGACTACCAAGTGGTGACGCTCGAAGAGGACTCCATCGTCCACATATGGGTAGGCACCTACCTTCGCTACTCCTCCTCCACAACTCCCATCTTTGAAGCTGTGCTTTTATCGTGTTTGCCTCAGTCATTTGGGCTTCTCCATATGAAGAGGCATTCCAATATGATATGAACACTATTACAGCGGCACTGACCCCGTACAGTTCTCTGCATTTATAATCATTCATCTTTAGTTCAACGGGTTGATGCCGTTTCCATGATCGTTCTAAAGTCACCCCACACAAACAGACGCCGATGAAGGTGACAGACGAGGAAGACGACGACGACCCCACCAGAGGCAGGCATGTAAGACCCATTTTGGTTGGATGGAAAGCAACTTGTATTATTCTTTTCAACTTTATTCTCATTAACCTTTTCATTTATTTTATTTATTTATTTATTTATTTATTTATTTATTTATTTATTTATTTATTTATTTATTTATTTATTTATTTATTTATTTATTTATTTATTTATTTATTCATTCATTTATTTATTTATTTATTTATACTTTTGTTTATTTTTTCCTTTTATTTTTCTTTTCTTTTTTTCTTTTATGTATTTTTCTTTTGTTCTTTTTTTTTCTTTCATTTATTTTTTTAATTTTTCATTTTTCCCTTCTGTTTCTTTTTTGTTTTATTTTATTCTTTGATTTTTTTAATTTCTTTTTCTTTTTTTTTGTTTCTCTTTTATTTATTTTTCATATTCTAATATTGTCCACGGGGTGGATTATTTGATGAAATCCTCCCACAATATCCAGCCATGCACCCCTTCTACAGCTTCTCCCTGACATTCGGCTTCTCAATTTTTCTCTTTTTTGTCATTACTTAATTTTTGGGTTTTAACCTTCCAAAAATCCATCTTCTATCAAAACCTCTTTTCCGCACCAATGTTCCTTGAATGTTCATCCCATTGTCCAATCCCAAAAACTCAGTTCCACTTTCACTCCTCTGTAAGCATCATGTACTTTGCTTTATGGGCTACACATGTGGGTTTCTATCCCACCCCACAAGAGCACTTTCCTTTAGAACATATTCACCTGTTTCAAACCACTTCGTTGTCCCTCTCTTGCAATACCACACAAATAAGATTATTATTATTATAGAGGCATCAGTCTCGTAGAGTTGCGGGGCCTAACCCTAATCCTAACCCTAACCTCATACTCCTCCATGTTTATTTTTTTTTTAAATTTTATAGTCTTTATTAGATCAAGTCCAGACATACGCTGTAAATGTTACAAAAACACGGCGAACAATCGAACTAAAAAAGAAAACATTAAAATATAGGAGAACAGAAGGTTATCAGTCATAAAAGTCAGCGTTGAACTTACAACAAACGGCAAAAAAAAGTTTAATTTAAAAATGATGAACAATGAGTATTATGAGCTTATTGAGTATTGAGAAGACGAGGAAGGAATGTTTTGTCTTGGTAGGAGAAGTAAATTGTTTTGGTGTAAGTATGCGTTCGTCTTCGCATATCACGGGATGTAGACTTGACAGGTGGGAGGATCTGATGGAGTACATGGTGCGGGTTACTGGTAACTCTTGAGAACAAGCGTTCATCAAGAGATGAAAATATTGCTTTTATTTTAAGATGGTTAGGAGAAATGTAGTCAAACCTTATAAGTTTGTTGAGTAAAGATTGAAGTTGTTTTAAATGTTCGCTATATAGTACAATACAATACAATACAAAAACGAATATTATTATAGTGGCATTAACCTTGTAGAGTTTCGAGGCCACTCAAAAACGTCTATTATTAAAACTATTGTGAAAAATTAAAAATAAAATAAAAGAAGTAAATAAATGAAAATAAAAATAAATTATTTTTAAAAAAGACCAGTATTATTATTATGATGGAGGGAATGATTTATTGAACAGGAAAGTCTTCAGAGATCTACAAAATGATTTTGTTGAACTTGAAGATTTTATGCTGTTAGGCAGATTGTTACACAACCTAGGTCCGCTGACGCTGAACTTTCTTAATCCTAATGATTTTAGCTTGTGCTTGTTGGGAACAACGTCCTTTGACTTAGCCGATCTCAGTCTCTGTTTTTCCGGCAGACTAGCAACTGGAACTAGGTCACGTGTCAGATACGCAGGACCCTCATTGGACAAGCACTTATACATCTGCAGAGCAATTTTATACTCGATTCTTTCATCAATTTTCAGCCAGTGAAGCTCCTTGAGTACAGGGGTAATGTGATCATATTTTTTTACTCCTGTAATGAGCCTGGCTGTTGTATTGATTATGGATTGAATACTCTGCGTTGCTACCTTAGGTAAGCTGACTAAAGCCATGTTGCCATAGTCAATACGACTTAAAACTAAGGCCGATGCAAGTGTTTTCAAGGAGCCCATTGTCAAACATCCCTTGATGGATCTTATTTGACGCAGAGAGGTCAAACACATCTGTATTGTTTTTGATATCTGCGTTGACATCGTGAGGTCTCTATCCATAGATATTCCCAAGTTCCTTACAGATTTTGATGGAAAGATGTTGCTTTCTAATACACGGACAGAATAGCTCGGAATATTTTTCAGATTCCGACGAGAAGAGAACCAGATCACCTCAGTTATTGGCAAATCCACACCATGAAGGTGCTGCATATTTTATGCGAGATATAATTAGAGATTCTGTTATATCATATATTTTAGGACCATAAAGTCCATGAGCCCTAATTATTTTAAGCGCATAAAACGTTTGGTAGCATTTTGTAATAATATTGTCAATGTGAGGTGTGATGTTGAGAGTTTCAGTGAATGAGACTGCCAGGATAGTGAGGGAAGAAGTTCGTTGGAGAGATGGATGAAGACTAGGGGGTGTTATTTTATTATAATTATTATGTATAATTAATTCATAAGATTTTTTGAGGTTAGGAGAAAGATTACTTAATTTAGCCCATTCAGATAAAGAGTAATTCTCATTGCAAGGAATCACTATTAGATGATGGAATGACGAGATAAGTGTCATCAACAAACTTGATCATTTTATTGAGGGGATGTACAGGTTTAAGAGAAGATGCATTAATAATAAAAGATGATGGACCTAATACCGAACCTTGAACCACGCTAGAATTAATAGATAAGGCACTAGAAGTTCTGTTGAGAAATTCTGTAGAATGGGTTCTATTTTGAAAAAATGAAGTAAGTAAATTATGAATACTATCATCAAGTTGTAATGAGGTCATGTTAGTGATGAGAGTAGAATGATTGAGAGTGTCAAATGTCTTAGAAAAATCTATAGCAATAAGACGTACAAATTTGTTAGATGTTAAAAGAGAGGTTATGACAGGAGTGAGATAAATTATGGCTGAAGTGGGTTAAAGGCAAATTGGTCATCAAATCTAGACTTGATTAAGTTAAACAAGGGTAGATATGGTCTTTAACTATGTATTTTTCTGGTATTCGAGAAAGAATAGGGGTAATGGAAATGGGGCGATATTGATTGGGTTGGATTATTTATCATTTTAATAGAGTGAATAATACTATTTTTTCTCTGAGTTGGAAAAATGCCTGTTTGATGCAGTTGTTGTAGATGGTCGACAGGGGCTCACAGATTGCAGGGGAAATACATTTGAGAAACCAGCCTGGGAGACCATCAGATCCTGTTCCTTTAGGGCAACTTTTATTAAGAATTTAATATACAGTGGAAGATGTGATATAATTAATAGTGTGTGGTGCTGATAGCTTATGTTTGGGTTCAATATAGTTGGATCAGTAAGATATAGAAGCAAAATAACTTGAATGTATCGGCATCAATGTTGGAGTTAGCGTTTGCAGGAAGAATCTTTCCAAGCATTTTGTTCACTGTGCTCCACATTGCTTTGCTGCCTCTTTTACTATGAGCTAATGAAAGTTTGTTAGAAGTTATAATAATATTTCTGATTTGATTAGTGATTGATGTAACTTGGTGTATCTTTCCCTTCCTCATGAGGCAGTTTTTTTGACGGAGAAGTGATTTAACAAATGGGTTAATAAATGGAGGATCAGATGATTTTATAGTTATTTGTTTAAGAGGATAAAACTTGTTAAAAATACTATTAACTGTAGTATCGAAAGAATCAAGTGATTCTGTGATATTATCATATGTTAGATTGAAGGAACTTGATGATAAGTAATCGAGACATGCCTCATGTTGGTTGGGATGTCGACGGCGGTTGGTGTGAATTGAACGTTTAATAATGTTATGAGATGGAGTTATGTTAAAAGGCAAGGCAATAACACCAAGATGGTGGGTCTTGATATGGGAAACATAAGTATTAGGGTTGAATAACTTAGGATCTATATTGATACCATATAACCTATCAAGATTATTTCCTTTATGGGTTGGTCCCTAGTAAATTGATTGAAGACCAGTTTGTATAAGACTATTATGTGACAATGGATTGAAGTCACCACCTAAAATAAACCTATTATTATGATCTAACATAAAATTAGAGATATTATCTGTATGACTTATCAAACGAGCTTCAGAGTATGATGCTTTGGGTGGATGATATAACCCACAAATAAAATGATCAATATTATTGAAGGTGCACTTGACAATAAGACTTTCAAGTGCATCTATATTATCCTTAGTTACAGGTTCAAATACATAAGCTGTTATATTCAATTTTATATAAATTAATACGCCATAACCTCTTCTTAACCCTATCTTTCCTGAAGCTAGAATAACCGTCAATAGATATGAGTCCATCCGAGTGATGTGATTTGAGCCATGACTCGGTGATGATGACGATGTCAGGCCGTAGTTGAAAAACATCACATCTGAGGCTCTCGATGCCATGAGGTTTGACTAGGCTAGTGGCATTAAGAATGTAGACTATTGGAGGTTTATTTTTATTTATAGGTTTTTTAGGATTAGAAATAGTGTTTAAATTTATTTTGATAAGATTATTTCTATTGATACTATTTCTATTGATACTATTTCTATTGATACTATTTCTATTGATACTATTTCTATTGATACTATTTCTATTGATAGTATTTCTATTGATTGGCTTAACAAATGAATTTTGACTACGATTAATTGTTTGAATCTGCCTCGGATGATCCGGATTCCATATATTATTTTTAACTAATATTTTTCTTGTCTTTCAACTTATTTTACTTCCGAATTGGAATTTTTAAGATCATCAGAAGAATATTTCATCATATTGATGTGAATATAATGAATTTGAAGAAAAAATCTGAGAATAAGAATCGAAATGAACAAATCGCGAGAAAAAAAGTTTTAAAAAATGTTATACAAAATAAAATATTAATTTAAAACAATGAATCAATAAAAAAATGGAAAAAAAGTGATTAAAATAGTGAAATTTGAGGGATGAAAACCCAGCGGCAATAACTGGCATCACGTTGGCAACGCGAACGATAAAACTATGACTGTTTATCACTGTTTCTCAGGGACAGCAGCTCCATAGTGCCTGCTTCCACCACCACTTTTTTATTTCTTCCATCTTTCAATCTTTATTTTCCAAAACATCTCTTGGGGTTTTGGCGTTGATAAACAAGACTGGATGGTCTTCTTTGACAATCGCCAACTATTCAGGGGGTTAATGCCACTATACTAACGTCAGTATTTGTTCGGTTTGTTATGGCATCATTCTGGCATAGTTTTAAAAAAATTGTCAAAGCATGACATCAAAATTGAGTCAAAACACTTTTTGCACAAAAACTACAAAACCTCATGGCGTCTGTTGGCTTTGGAAGGCACAATTATGTTGCAGTTATTGTGTTCATGCCTTTGATTTTTCCATTTCAAAAATCACTGAGACCCTCACAAAACCCTGCCCTCAGAAGTACCTCTTCTCCAGCGGGGAAGCGCACTACATTCTCGTCAAAAGTCACTCCATTGTCCTCTTCCCCCTGCACAAGTGAGGTGTTTGCGTGTGCATGTTCACAATGTCTTAGCGATAGTTTGTGAGTGGTGCTAGCGCTCTGATGTCTCTGCAAGGACTACAAGTGGTGGCCAGGGCTGGCTGGATCAGCGTGAAAGTCTTCATGATTTCCTGAACCACATCACCACCTCAACCACAGTCGTTCCTTCTCTCCAGTGCAGTCAATTTTCATGGCCATATCACCCTCCCACCAAAATCACCTCTACATCGCTTGTGGCAACGTTCGTGTCTTGCTCCCTTTCTAACCCCTCACTTGCCCACTAAAACATTTCAAATTATTATTTATTGTTGGTATTGGTATGTTATAATAAAAATAAAAATAATAAAAATAAAAATAATAATAATTATTATTATATTTATTATTTTATTTTATTTTTATTTTTTAAAATATTTTTATAATTATTATTATTATCGTCGTTTTCGTTAATATTTTTTGTAGTAGTTGTAGTAATAGTAGTAGTAGTAGTAGTAGTATTAGTAGTAGTAGTAGTAGTAGTAGTAGTAGTAGTAGTAGTAGTAGTAGTAGTAGTAGTAGTAGTAGTAGTAGTAGTAGTAGTAGTAGTAGTAGTAGTAGTAGTAGTAGTAGTAGTAGTAGTAGTAGTAGTAGTAGTAGTAGTAGTAGTAGTAGTAGTAGTAGTAGTAGTAGTAGTAGTAGTAGTAGTAGTAGTAGTAGTAGTAGTAGTAGTAGTAGTAGTAGTAGTAGTAGTAGTAGTAGTAGTAGTAGTAGTAGTAGTAGTAGTAGTAGTAGTAGTAGTAGTAGTAGTAGTAGTAGTAGTAGTAGTAGTAGTAGTAGTAGTAGTAGTAGTGGTAGTAGTAGTAGTAGTAGTAGTAGTAGTAGTAGTAGTAGTAGTAGTAGTAGTAGTAGTAGTAGTAGTAGTAGTAGTAGTAGTAGTATAAGTAATCGTGATGTGTTCAAGACATATGAGTTTGAAGAACAAACTCTCACGTGTGACCACCAGGGCAAAGTAGTGCACGTTCTGAAGCATAACCATGCAAAAAGCCACGGAAAGTGCTACCACGCCAGTGAAGGTGCTTTTTGTCCTTCAAACTCTTGTACCCGAACAAGAATGAGTGTTTCAATAGTCTGTCGTTCAAATACTCCTCTTCTTGAATACTCACAGGCCCAATACCTCAGTATTAAATGACCCATTATGTTAATTATTCAACTATCTCCATACATGCACACTTGGATACCAGACGATGCTTGCAACACTGCAGACGAGCTGCTCGAAGTCTCTTGTCTGGATGTTTCCCAGAGCGAACCTCAACTTATTCTAGTTTGGTGATCAGATGAATAATTTTCTAGCTGATTATCACTGCGTACCTCTATGTTCTCTATGATTTCCTTTGTATTCATCCATTCTACTCTCGCTTCTAATGTTATTTTAACTGACAGATTTTTTATCTTGTCATTTTCACCGTTTCAAGTTAATGTCTTTTTTTATATTTTTAACCTGATGTTTCTGTACATTCTTTTTCTTAATACCAGAGTTGTGCTGGTTATGTTTTCACGCCAAGTGCAATGAATTGCAGACGGGATACAGTGATGGCACTTTGAGGATGTTCAACTTTGAGTCAGGTTCGTTTGTGTGCTTGTGAGAACAACCTTAGAAATTTATGCGTTCAAAAAACTTGTTCGCTTTCTAACTTTTCGCAATGACCTCCTTCTTCCCCCCCCCCTCTCTCATCCTCACTCACTCTTACTATAAATCCTTCCTTTCTTCCCACTTCTTCTTAGTAAAAACTTTTCTCTGTTTTACCTTCTTCCTCTTTTCCAATTCATCTTTTTTCAATCTATTGAAAATATATTTTTTCACTTCCAACAACTTATTTTCCAGCGCAGCCGGTGTTCGAATGGCGGAGTGCCAGTCGAGACAGAATTAGGTTGGCGGCATGGAGTCACCAAGGTTCCGAGCGAATGGTGGTGGTTGACGACTCCGGATGTTTGCACTTATGGCACTTGCAAAAGAACCCCTCACAACCTACCAACACCTTCAAACTCCCGCGCAACTCTAAGTTCGTTCGGCTTTTTATATTTCGAGTTATTGGCGTCTAAATGGCCTCCTATCGCTTGGCTGCAACTAATGAACAACCTGTTTCTTCTCAAATCTTTTCAACTCCGCAACCGACAGAATAGCATCAGTGCATCTTTCGAAATCAGCACCTGCTGTTGCCGATTGCAAAAAACGCCTCCAGTTTCTGGTCAGTTTAACGCCGTCGTGGCGCACCAACATATGCGTTATTTCATCTTTATTGTTCTTCTAAGAGCGCCTTTGAAAGTGTGAGAGGCGCTATAAAAATTCATTGACTCGGCATCTCTGCTCACAGTCGATATGTTACGAGGACGGTTGTGTGGAGGTGCACGGCATGGGAGCGCAGTGACAGCTCACCGAGTCTACGTGATCCCTCACACGCCCCTACATCGAGCTCTTCTGCGCGCGTGCGTGCACGTATGCGCGTACATGCGATCACGTAACCACGGGTACAAAATTAAACTATTTAGTCATATTTTTGTGGTACATTTTGTTTAGTAAGAATCGGAAAATTTGCATAGAATAAATAATGAACGAATCATGAGTTGTGAGACTGTGTAACGGCAGGATTGGAAAATTATTTAGTGTTATTTAACATTGTAAGCTTTTATTTTTCGAAATTTTTGAAAAAACAAAATGAGAATAACTCGTTTAGAAGCAGGTCGAAGGAGGCAATGCTTTAATGAAAAATATTCAGAAATCGATTAATAATACTAAGAATAAACTCATTAAATATTTCGAGTGTGGATGCGGGTAAGAAAAGATGAAAACTGCAGTTAATTAACAATCTCAGTCCTACATCTTGCCTATCAGAATGAGTTCAAATCTAGAAGTCACCGATTGGATGGAGAAACATTGTGAATGAATATAGAAATTTCATCAAGTTATTTTTCTTTGGGGTTTAGCAAGTACTCCTTGGCAAGGTTGTACGTGATGCCGACGGTGATGGCGCCCACGATGACGCTCTGGGCCACCACCCGGTACTTCATGATGTACATGGAGGTGGGCATGGTGCCCCTGTTCTTGTAGTCCTTCACTCCAAAGGCGATCATCCCCACCGTTCCCAACAAACCTGATTTAAAATTGTTAATTATCATGGAAATATATTTAGTATTATTTTATAATTTTCTCATTGACTCAACCTAACCTAGCTTAAGGTGGTGTTTTAATCATTTTTAACGGAGTTTTTTTGGATCATTTGCAACTAATTTTTTGTACTTTCAGCATCTCAACAATGCTTGTTAGGCTAGAAAGAGCATCCAGCACAAATGTAAATTCTGAAACCAGACAGAATTTTGCAGAAGATAAATATTAAAAAATTATAGGAAAAGAGGGAAAGAAGCGGCTGGTGGAGCAGACGAAAGACTGAAATTACTGTTAAAAATAAACAAAAGTAATAAACATGGATGCCAAAAAAAATGAATTGAAAAAAAATTGGTCAGATGGTATGAAAAGAATTTTATAAAAATAATGTGCTTCTTATGTCAAAAAAGTGAATAGACATGAAAGAATTAAAGTAAAACTGAATAAAAATGTGTTTATGAAGTTGGGAAGACATACAAAATGTTCCAAAAATGCAGATAAGTGTTAATGTTGAGAAATTGAATGAGGCAGCTAATGGATGATGGAAAGTATCAAAAAGTAAATAAGAAAAATGACCATAAAGAACTCATAGTGCTAAAGGGCCAGTTAAAAATATCTTGATTAGATTAGATAGTCGAAAAGTGAAAAATATACTCAATAAAAAGTGAGAGATCTCACCAAATATGTAACCAAGTGAACGAGGGACAAGATTACAGAAGAGTGACCTCATTCAAGTAAATGTGGACAAACACAGGAAACGTTAAAAATTGGAAAAACGTAGTTAAATTGTCATAAAATGAAAATAACTACGCTCTTTAAGATCCAAACTCTGAACATTTGAAACGATTAGTGAGTTATACTGATTTTTGAATTTAAAGCAAAGAACTATTGGACATGGTACCTATTTCAAAAAGCACACGAAAACAAAACCTAATGGAACAAAAGGTTCTTCCTTGCACTTCTGAAAGAAGGATCTACGTGCAACATTTTTATCATCATATCTGAAAGTTGTTCAATTTTTGAAAGCTATGCTTAAAATTAAAAAAACTACAAGTAAACAAGCAATTTTTGTTAAAACAATCAAAAATACTTTTTAATAATTTTGAGGCATTGACCTAGAATTTGTACACTCACCATGAAGCGCCAGACGACCCCTGAGCAAAATTTACTTTTAAAACTTTAACCATGCTATTCATACCAAATTGAATTTTTAAACGTGTTTTAAATGAATAAAAAAATAGCTAACAGTAATTTTTAAAAAGTTAAAAAGCGAAAACATTGAACAAAACAAAAAAATATTTATTAAAACCAATTATTTAAAAAAAAACAATTTTAAAATGATAATGCTAAATTTTAATTTTTTATTTTTTTTGTTTGTTCTTCAATCTTTTGACTTTTTTTTTGGTTTTCAAAATTGCTCTTCTGTTCATCCACTTAGGGTACTGTCCGTGTTCGTCAGTCATGGTCTTTGAATTATATTTCTTAATCTCTTTTTCTGTCTCCATTGCTTCAACGACGTTTTCTATATGTAAAAAAATAGATTATTTACAAAAATGAACTATTTTATTATAAAAATAATTTGGAAAAAGAATAGAATGAACCTGGTTGAATGACTGTTGACAACTGACTTTTAGCTTCTTCAACTATAAATATATAATAATTTATGTTCATGAATAATATGAGCCTCATGAAAAAATATGAAACAAACTTTTTTTGAGATTTTCGTTTTCTTCAGCTTCTATCTTATTGAATTTCTCAACCATTTTTATTGTTAACTTTACATCGGCTTTTTCTCTTTGTACCTTCCTCATTTTTCGTTTGAACTTACTCCTTAAACTTTTCGCCATATTTCCGAAAAAGAAATGATCAACACCAAGAATAAGAATGTGGAAAGCGATAATATATAAAGAACCCTAAAATCTCTAATGAACAATTTTTTTAAAATTTCGTTGAAAATAATTTTGTACTTTTTTTATTCAAAAAAGCAAAAAAAAAATTTTTTTGTTCAATTCAAATAGTGTCTGGGGCATAGTGCTTCCGTTAAAACAAATGTTTTATTTTGAAAATAGCCGTTTTATACATAATAATATCCAATAATAATTAATGCAATTTATTATTAATTGACATTTTGTTGAGTAAAAACAACCCAATAATGCGGAAAAATAAATTCACTTGAA
Organism: Branchellion lobata; assembly: GCA_947562095.1. Classification (NCBI taxonomy): domain Eukaryota; kingdom Metazoa; phylum Annelida; class Clitellata; order Hirudinida; family Piscicolidae; genus Branchellion; species Branchellion lobata. The sequence goes on from OX387250.1 coordinate 5,477,068, forward strand.
TCACAAAGATCAATTTTGCTTGATATTGTTTGGTTGCATTAATGGCTGTGATTCGATCACTATACAAATGCAAAAGGCATAGACGAGGAAAAAGTAGAACGAAAAGATGGAGCAAGCCAAGATCATTAAATAGGGTTATGAATCAAGAATTCACCATTCTTCCAACTCGACAGACATTAACTTATGCAGAAGCTCAAAAATTTGTGGATGTTCTAAGTGACGGTCAAATCAATAGACTAAACATAGATGATCGTATTGAAATAACAAATTCCGTTGATCTCATTGAACAAATTGAAAATGATCTTTCAACTTGCAACAACAGTCAAGCTGTAAGCCGGGATTTGAAAGAATAAAATATATAACTCAATTTTAGCTATTTTCCGTTATTAAAAATTTATTTTTTCAACACTGCAGTCAAATGCACAAGAAAAAGAAAAGGAACTACCTCCTTTGAAATGCTCTTGTGTGGAGAGAAGGGACTTGGAGAAAAGTTCAAAGCCTTTTAAGCTACCTAAACATTATGTAAGGAGTGCAGGCATAGAAGAAGATGAAGATGAAGAGAAGCAGTATGATGCCGATGAAGAGGTAGTTTTTATTAACTGGTTTTGAATTTTTATGCATGTTTGCTCATTTATTTTTGGGTTATTCTCCCTATGTCCCATTGCAGGATATAGCATGGTTAGCATTGTTGAATGCGAACCGAAAAACAGCAAAGCTAACCACTTTGACAACAGAAACGTTTGAGTATGTTATGGACACCTTTGAAAGGGAGGCATACAGGATCTTGTGCTGTAGCACTGAGGTATTCTCTGACACTGGATCTGCACCACTTGTCACTAGCCAGCTATCTCACAACACCCTATCTCCGAGTTCAAAGACTTTTTCTTCAAACATCAAGCATTTGACACCCTCAACGGATGTGTGTTGTATATGTCGAGAGTCGCAGACGGGCCTTGTGAATGGTCTCCTCAAGTGCGACAACTGCTCCCTTTTGGTGCACCAGGACTGCTATGGTGTGCCCTACCAGAATGAGGGTGGGTTGCAACAAATTTGTTTTCAAACCAACTTCAAAGACCTAATGATAATTCAATTCTTGAATTGAATTTTCTTCTTTGTATGCTTTTAATTATAATTCATGTGTGTTTATATTTCTACCATCCACTTTATTTTCACCAACATGATTCTTATCATTTGTAATGTGGTTTCATACTGTAAAATTGACAATAATAAACTTATTTTGTTGTTTTGACGATTGTTTGTCAAGTTTTTGTTTACTCCTTTCTTACAACATTAAATAAATTTTCTATGCAAAACAATGTGATGAAAAAAAAACTTATTTGACTTTTAAGTGCTTTGAGTATTGAGTATTCTGAGTGTTATCACCCTTGGCATTCTACGAACCTCACAGTCCACACAAACCTCACAAACACAACCACTCGTACAAACCTCACAAACACAACCACTCATACATACCTCACAAACCATACAACCACCCACACAAAGTTCACAAACACAACCATCCATACAAACCTCACAAACACAACCACCTGTACAAACCTCACAAACACAACCACTCATACATACCTCACAAACCATACAACCATCCACACAAACCTCACAAACACAACCATCCATACAAACCTCACAAATCATACAACCACTAAAAACCTCACAAACCATACAACCAGGCATACAAACTTCACAAACACAACCACCCATACAAACCTTTCAAAAAAAGCCAACCATAAAAACCTCACAAACTATACAACTACCCACACAAACCTCACAAACACAACCATCCATACAATTCCCACAAATCATACAACCAGGCATACAAACTTCACAAACACAACCATCCATACAAACCTCACAAACACAACAAATCATGCAAACCATACAAACTTCAATAAAACTCTTCAAAAAAAAACATCTCACAACCCTTTACATTCACAAAACAACGCCTCCACACCCACCACGACGCCTACCTCAAGCAGGCATGTGGCTGTGCAAGAAGTGCCTCAAGTCTCCGAACTCGCCAGTCAAGTGTTGCTTGTGTCCCTGCCTGGGCAAGCAGGTGTTGCGGCGTGTGGGGGGCGGAGCCATGAAGCAGACGGATGACGGCAGATGGGTGCACATTCTGTGTGCTCTCTTCATCCCCGAGGTCGTCTCAATTGCTCTTTTTCTTTGTCCATCCCTTTTTGCTATTTTTATTTTTTGAAAATTAAACAAAATTTATATAGCTTCGATTGATTCTTTATTGAAACTAACGTTAGTTCATTAGGTTTTCCAGTAATTAATTATTTTTATTTTTCAAATTTTTTTTTAATCTATAAAACTGAACGAACCATCAGCTTGACATGCAGGGATTATCACGACTGACTGTTGATTTGAATGCCCACACTTGCACAGGTGACTTTCGGCAGCAATGTGTACTTGGAGCCAGTAGAGAGGGTGTCAAAGGTGCCTCGTTGGAGGTGTCAGTTGAGGTGCTCGGGTTGTGGCAGGGTTGGCAGGGGTGCCTGTTTGGGCTGCCAGGCTCCGGGTTGTTCCAAGTCTTTCCATGCCTTGTGTGCGGTGCAGAAGAAGTGCTACCTCAAGATCATCAGCACCTCCCTCCCCTCATCCTCCACCACCCTCAATGGCTTCAAGGTCAAAAAGTTTGACGCTGATGGCGTCAAGTGTGTCACTTCAAAGCGCACAGGAGATCGCAGGACGAGGATCTTCTATTGCCATCGACACACCTACCTCGCCAACAACAACCAATCCTCTGAACACAGGTCTTCACTCTCTTTCACCTCCACTTCTGCACCTCCATTCAGCAACAACAACAATATCAACAGCAGCAACAACAGGAGCATGACAGCAGGCAGCAAAAAGTTGATGAGGAATGCATCATTTTCATTCGATCCCTCCTCAGACGGGTCTCTGTCACCCCTCAAGAAGCCTCGAAAGAAGGCGTCCACCAATGACAATCTCAACTGCCTCCACCTACCCATCCCCCTCCCTCCTCTGTCTTCTTCATGGTTCATACCCTCCTTTTCCACTCACCACCATCCCTATACAATACAACAGACAATTATTTTCTCTCTTCATCTTATCCACTCTGTTCATCCTATCCACTTCATTTTATATCCAAATCACATTTACTACGAGAATGATTGTCGTCATAGTTCATTCCATTAACACTTCTTAGAGTACGACTGTATTTGCCTCAACAAAGACAACATACTTTTAATGAATCTCTGTAATGTTTGCTCTTGTACAGCTTGAACAAGCAGCTGGGAGCCTTGGGGGCTCGTGATCGAGACTGTCTGATGCAGCAACTGTACAGCTACTGGCGACTGAAGAGAAGCAGCAGACAGGGAATTCCTCTGGTGCAGAAATTCTACCAGCTGCTACTCACTAGGAAGCAGCTGCGAAAGGTGACCTTGGCTGCTTGCCTGAGGGGGCGTTGGGAGGTGCCACTAGGGCTTGATTGATTGCTGGCACAACAACATCACCACCCTCCCACCTGCCACAACAACATCACCACCCTCCCACCTG
>OX387250.1:5488110-5508110 GCA_947562095.1 Branchellion lobata
ACTCTGATATCTATATTTCTACTACTGCTACTTCTGCCAATAATATTTCTAAAAATATTAAGGTTTCTAGTACTACTTCTACCACTACTAATACTACTACTAATAATAATAACAATAATAATAATAACATTAATAATAATAATAATAATAATAATAATAATAATAATAATAATAAGGAAGATATTGTTTCTTGTACCGACACTATTAATACTGCCACTGCATTGGTGACTACCACGAATACTTCTATTGATACTCACACTGATATTTTCAATCATTCCTTTGATGCTACCCTATTAGATAGCGCTTATATTAGTACTGCTGCTAAGAATAACCTCACTTCCACTACTGTTTCTAATACTTCCACTACTACTGCTGCTTCTTCCACTGAGGATAATACTCCCAGTGCCAACAACGGCACCAACGACATCACGATTGTTCTAGAAGATTACGATAATAATAACACACCAAATTATCCTTGCGGTAATGATTTTACTTATAATACTTTAAACAATAATAATAATACTAACAAAAACAGGGATACTGCTATCAATAATACTACCAATGGTGGTTATAACGAAGGCGATGCTCATACAAGTGGTTCAGGCAGGGGTTGTGAGACACTGAGTTCACCTTCCTTCTGCACCAGCACGCATGCCAACAACAACCTCTTACTCCCTCACTCCCCCATCAACAATACCACAAGTGTCCCTTCATCATCATTCTCATCATCCTCATCATCCTCATCGTCATCCTCATCATCGTCATCCTCATCATCCTCATCATCATCATCCTCATCATCATCCTCATCATCATCATCATCATCATCATCATCATCATCATCATCATTATTGTCATCAATATCAACACCAGCCATATCCTCGTCATCATGCCTTACTGAACGACTTTCTCCAGTAAGTTACAATGGGCTTTTTCAAAAAGAAGAGAAGGAGGAGGAGGATGGAGTGATGATGATGATTCGATTGACGAGGAAGAGGAAGCTGGAGATGGGGAACGGATGGGAGGAAAGTGATGCTAATGAAGGTTAGTCACGTGGCGTTGCTTCAAATTTGTAGCTTCTTTTTTCCAAAGCCTCGTCACTCCGCCAAATCCCTTTTCACCCTACAAAGAAACAACAACCCTTCAATTTTTAGCGCCACATATGGCATTGTGCTAGGAAAGCCTGCACCTAGCTCCATCCCTGTACAGGTGCATGCGAGAGAAAACGACGTGGCAGCTGTGGTCCCCGGGATGCTGCAATGCACAAGGGCAGTGTGGTGTGGGCCAAGAACCAAAAGGGTCTCTGGTACCCTGCCCTCCTTATTTCTGCATCCATTTCACCATCCAACTTTCCATCCATCTTTCCATCCATTTCTTCATCCATCCCTGCATCCATCTCTTCATCCATGTCCACATCCACTCATGCACCACTCAGTGCTTCAAGCACCCCTCCAACCAAGTGCGCTTGTCTTTCACTGCCACACTTCACAGCTTCCCTCTCTCCCATCCACACTACCAGGCTCTCTTCCACCCCCTCTTGCAAACATCACTCCATTCTCACCAGCACTCCTTGTAGTCTGTCTAAGAGGAAGGATGTCAAGATAGGGGGAGGAGAAGGTAGAAGTGCAGATGGAGGAGAAGGTAGAAGTGCAGATGGAGAGGGGAAGATTGCAGAGAATGGGAGTGATGAATTGTTCGGAGCAAATGGAGGAGGGGGGTTAGACAAGAGCAACTTTCACCAGGAATTCCTGCCTTCCTCCGGCCTCCCTCCACCACCCTGCTACAATACTTCTTTCCTTGTGCGCTTCTTTGACAACAACCGAACTTGGTTTGTATTTTTAACATATTTATATTATCATGCTAATAATCATGTTAATTCATAATCATAATTATATTATAATGTATTTATAATAATTATATTATAATCATTCTTTAGTCACAATTATTTTATTCATATAACACCCGACTTTCAACCGTTTTCCATTTAGCCTCATTTGCTGCACTAATTTGTCATGAGAAAGTAACAAACATAGCTTGCTTTAACCACCACCTTCAAAGGCTCAGCACCTTTGTGGCATCCTTGTGTATTCACTTATGATGTATCTTGCGTATAATGTCGAAACTCTACGGCGTTAATGCTACTATAATAATTTTCGTGTTTGTATTGTTTTGTATTTTATTCCAAAGCCACTTTTCATTGCATTATATTAGCAAGAACAAACACCAGCACTCTACCACCGTCCCAGGCACTGGCTGTTAAGAGAAGGGCTGCAGGCATTGGGTGTGTCTGAGGAGGTAGATAGGCGCCACTTGAATGCTGTTCGTTCTGCTGTTTGCAAGGAGGACCTCAGGAGGGCCTATGAAGAGGCAATGAGGCCTGTTGAGGACTCTGGTGGTTTTGCTGGCAATGGAGGTGATGGTGACGCTAGAGTTAGGAAGGGTTGTATACGTGGTGGTGTTGGCGTGGTAGCTGGTAGTGGTGTTGGCATGGTAGCTGGTAGTGATGTTGGCGGGGTAGATAGTGGTGGTGTTGGTGGTGTTGCCAGCATAACCGCTGCATTCCACTCTGGTCGTACAAACTGCAATGTGGTGAAGATAAAAGACGAAGAAATTGCCGTAATTAGAAGCAGTGGAAGCAGTGGAAGCAGTGGAAGCAGTGGAAGCAGTGGTAGCAGTGGAAGCAGTGGTAGCAGTGGAAGCAGTGGTAGCAGTGGAAGCAGTGGTAGCCAAGTAGATCACAGTCATATGGCTGGGGTCAAGGGGATGTCAAGGTGGCTTGATCCTGGTGACAACGAGTGCAATAACAAGCCTGGTGATGAGGGACACTCTGTAGTCAAGAGTGATCATGCTGGGGAGAGAGCCGTGAGAGGTGCCTTTGAGGGCACTGCTGCCTGCCGCAAGAAGCCATTGCACCACAATTCCCCACACTATGGCCATCCATCTGGAGAAAGGAACTTAGGACTCTGTAATCAGACATTGTCTTCGTGTGGGTACAAAGCTTCGTCAGCGAGTCTTTGTGCTCAAAACAGCATGTTCGACTACTACCCCTTCCGCTACGACCCTCACATGTACTATTTCAACAGCCCTCCGTCCCACCTCCAGGCGCTTCAGCAGGCGCATCAGGCTTCCAAAGAAGGACACGTCAAGCCACCTCGTCTGCACGATGGCCAACGCGCACACTGCTCTAACCACAACTTCACACCACCACCAACACATTCGCCCTTCACTTGCGATCCCTTTCTTCTTGCTTCCAGCAACAAGCGGGACCTCTTGCCCTATCAAGGGCCACAGCAGGAGCAGAAGGTAAATCGATTCAAAAACTCCAAGTGTTCCTTGCTCACAGCTGCTTCGAGGTGCAGCAGGCAGCAGCAGCAACAACAGCTGAACAGCAGCTACCAGCTGTTGGATCAGCTACACGGCCATAGCCATGATCGCTTGCAATCAAGCCACCACTACCGACCACATGAACAATACCTCACAAGTCGTCAGCATTGCCTTTCCCACTTCCCTGTCTGATGTCTGCAAGGCTTCAGTACCATCACCTCTCTTCCCTTGTTGTTTCAGTGCATAGTCTCATTCGACACAAGCTATGTTAGTAGGGTCATTTTGAATCTTATTCCAAACATTCGTAACAACCGATATTGGGTGCTTGTATTCGTGCATCACACATCCACTCTTGTACTTTGTGACCACAAAACGACAGTAGCAACCATTCACTACGTTACGAATATATTTTTTTGCGGCTTCCATATATGTATATATATATATATATATATATATATATATATATATATATATATATATATATATATATATGTGTGTGTGTGTGTGTGTGTGTGTGTGTGTGTGTGTGTGTGTGTGTGTGTGTGTGTGTGTGTGTGTGTGTGTGTGTTCGGGGTGGGTACTGAGTTCTATTGTTCAGTAATACGTCTATGCCGTCAACCTTGTAGTGGCTGTGTAGGAAGCAGGTTTTCGTGTACATTTATTTATTGAACCATGTCATTCCCACCAGCCACCATGAGTCCCAGAGTGAGAGGCGCTTCGAGACGTGCCCTTCTTCCTTTGTTTTAAAGTCGCTTAGAAGTTGTTTTCATGCTTTTACCGGCGTTCCTCTTACGCTTCTTGTCACTTCGCAACTTTCCACTCTGTCCTTCTACTCACCAACGTCACCACTCAAGCACCTCCTTCATCGTCCCAGTATCACTGAGTGTGGTGTGGTGATGCAGTTGCCTCTTCATTGATTGGCTTCTTAGGTGAACTCCATCTTTCATAAGTCTCTGTGACGTCCTTCGACTGAGTTGCATTAGTTTGTGTGTCTATCCGACACCTCCAACATCTATGGGATGTACTTCAGTAGTGAGTGTGCGTTGATTTGAATCGGTGATTCAAATCAGGTAATGTCTTTTGTCCCTTCTGTTTATAGACCGTGCTAATTTTCTAAGACCATTTGGTCTTTGTTGAAATTAATAAAAAGGTTTCTGCGCTGTTATTGTCAAGTTGTGAAAATTTCTTTATATATATATAATTTTTTAAAGGTATTTTTTGAGTTTTTAGACGAACGCTGAATGTGTGACCGAATTAAGTTGCTTTTAAAACATAATTTTCCAATTGTTTTTCGCTGCACACCTTGCGCCGACCAACTGCCTGGGTCTGCTCGCGTGCACTTGGCATGAAACAATTTATAACGTTGCCTAGTCGTCGAGGTCTATTAATAGTGCCAAACACGTTGAGGTTCTTACAGTGCCATGAAGAATGTATGAATCCTCAACTATTAATAGAAGTCCTTCAAGCTAGTTATGAGAGTTGCATTGTTTGAGCTTGTTTCGTGAGAGGAAAGTGAGGCATTGAGTGCTTCATGGCCGTTGAGTGAAGGAGACAACGGCATTTTAATGACGTATTCTTTTTTCGTGACAAAAGATTCAAACTGATTTGTGTGTTTGCAATAAGCGATGAGTCGAAGAATCCGTTTGCTGATTTAATTTTGTTTTGTTAAGCTGATTGTTAAATAAGCATTATTATTTTAAACATACCAACATATGTTTCATAACATCTATATGTTTCATATAGAACATCTGATAGTTCATATAGAACATATACTGTTTTATATAGAAGTTTACGTGTGACAATTGAGAGCTATGTATAAAAATGCAGTCATATGTACATTGGTTTAAATACCTCTAACAAACCACCCACAAAATAGGCTATAAAAAATTGGTTGACTTGTCTCGCACCTTACCTTCAAACCTACTCACATAATGTTCATAACGTTGTTGGCGGTATTTGTTGGCTTGTTGGCTGAGGCCTCAAGCTTGGACAACGGCCTGGGTAGGAATGGCATCCTTGGTTGGACTACCGGACTACACAACAAGTGTTTGACCGACTGCAACAACTACCCCGATGACTGTATCAGGTGAGTGAAAATATGAAACTTTTAGTGCGGCATACGTTTTTCATTTGCGGTCTCCTAATTTTGTGAAGTGATCATTGAGATTGGAAATTCACCTACACCCACTTGACCAACTTAACCGCTTGAAAGGTGTTCCGAAAGAACTTTTTCATTTTTTTGCCATTTTAAATCTAGCTACTCATGATTTAATTATACTGGGGACCTACCACCAACCCAAACCACCGACTCACACCACCTATTCACGCCACCAACCCGTACCACCATCCACACCACCAACCCAAACCACCAACTCACATCCCCAACCCACACCACCTATTTACGCCACCAACCCACACCACCAACTCACAGCCCCATCCAGACCACCCATCTACACTACCAACTCACACCAACAGCTCTTACCAAGCGACACACGTACACCGGAAAAAGCACCCACCACCAACAACACACCACCCACAGCGAGCACTTGATTCGTATAGTGGCGGACATGCTGACACTGAGCAGCTTTTCGACGGCAGGCTACCGCTACATCATCGTAGGCGACTGTTGGATGGACGTGCAGAGAGACAACAAAGGCAGAATAAGAGCAGACCACGTGCGCTTCCCCAATGGCATGGCCAATCTCGTTTCATACGTGAGTTTTATGGGCTATGATCCTTCTGAAACACCATCTCATTTTCGAGACATTTCGAATCGCTTCTTGTTGACGGACTGATTTGAAAGCTATAAAACGTGCACTTGGACAGCTGCACGGCAAGGGTTTGAAACTAGGCCTGCATATTGACCTTGGGACACAAACCTGTGGTGGCTATCCAGGCAGCAAGAACCACTACGACTCAGACGCTCAGACACTGAGTGACTGGGGCGTTGACCTGATAGTGGCGGAAGCATGTGGATTCAGCGAGTACTCAGACATCAATGAAGGTTTCTATCTCATCTCATTTAATCTAATCTCATCTAATCTAATCTAATTTAATCTAATCTCATCTAATTTAATCTAATCTAATCTCATCTAACCTTGTCTCATCTAACCTTATCTCATCTAACCTAATCTCATCTAATCTAATCTCATCTTATCTTATCACATCTAATCTAATCTCAATTCATCTAATCTAATCTCATCTTATCTCATCTAATCTCAATTCATCTAATCTAATCTCAATTCATCTAATCTAATCTCATCTTATCTCATCTAATCTCAATTCATCTAATCTAATCTCATCTTATCTCATCACATCTAATCTAATCTCATTTACTCAAATCATTTGTATAGCGCCGATCACACTGTTCAAGAGCGCTCTGCTACGAACCGTTTAAACAACAGTAGAAACGAAAGAAATATGGGTAAAAGGTTTGATGAGGTGAAAATTGAAGATGAGATTTGAAAGTCGAGAAGACTTGCTAAAGCTCCCAGAGGTCATTTCTTATGGCTAAACATATTCGAAACAGCGCTTAAAATTTTTAGTTGACACTGCGAACATCTTCCATTCTCAAAGCCTATCCGGAGTTTGGAGAGAGTCTCAACAGAACGAATAGCAAGATGATTTACAATTGCAACTGGCCTGTCGAGCTGGCAAAGAAGAAAGGAGGAAGGGTAAAAACTTTACACAAATTATCATTTTATTGGAATAAATTGTTATTTTAATTTAAACAAATTATTATTTTATTTGAATAAATTGTTATTTTAATTAGAACAAATATAGAGTATGTATTCATAAGATATGCTTGAAAACGAAAAAACACTTTAGGAATTCAAAAACAACCCACCAGCCGAATTTCAACAAAGTAGCAAGGGTCTGTGACACCTTCCGACTCCTGCCAGGGCCGATCAAGAGCACCGAATCGCTGACAGAGGCTCTTTCGCTTTACTCCAAGTTCGCCTACGTGCTCGAGAAGGTGCTCGCTCCGGGCAGCTTCATCGACCTCAACCAGGTTGCGTCATCGCAGGGGTGTATCGAACAAGTATGGCGTGTCTCAAAGAGCAAAGCCATACAAATTTCTTAATAAAATTAGATGGGTTTCATAAGCTAACGTTACGCTATAACGAGTTGAAGATATTTATTTCGAACAGTTGTTATGAGGTTCTTATTCGTTTCTTGTGCATCAAACAGCACGGCTTGCACACATAAGTAATATATCTTTTACCCACAACACCTCATCCCACTTTTCCACGCCCCAGTTGACGATAGGAGGCACGACGTTGAGTGTGGAACAGGAGATCTTCCAGCTGACTTTCTGGTCCATCATGAAGTCTCCCTTGCTCGTGTCTGTCGACCTCACGACCATCAGATCCAGCTCCAAACGAGTGCTTCTTAATCCTCAGCTTCTCAGCATCGTCAACGACCCGCTCAACTCCGTGGCCAAGCAGAAATCCAAGGTACTCGAATGAGGCAGTAGAGGGTAGTACAGTTTCCAGAGCGTCCCGATGACTGCCACAATGCGTCTGTCATCTTGTGAACTTAAGAGCGAAATGGTTCATTGGGCAGTGCTCGGTCGAGAAATCAAAGCAGTTGAGTGTTCCAACGGCGTATGAGCATTTTCGCAAAGTCCTTCATTCGTGGCCGCATTTTTTTCACCTAATGCGCCTTTCACAAAATTCAAGAAGTTATTTTTCAAGTTTCACTGAAAGTTCGCTTTTTAGTAAAAATGTGACCGCATTTCACTGATGACACACCGCAGGAAGGGATGGTATCGATATGGACGAAGAAAATCCTTCCGGAAGGAAGCTGGGTGTTGGCAATCTTCAACACCAACATAGTCGGTCTCCCCAGCCAGACCAGCTTCAGGCTCAGCAGGTGACCTTTTTCTTCTTCTTCTTCTTCTTGATTGTTTTGCGCTGGGTTGTCATGGAGTCTTATAAGCTCAGTGAGGCAATATCTCAAAATAAAAAAAATAATTAAATAGTGGAATCTAGTGGAAACACTTTGAAACGGTAATCAGGTCATTCCGTCTGTCAGGCGAATTGTCACCATTATTATTTCTAAAACTTATTGACCACGTGAATAGACTTTAATCATAAAGCGCACACTAGATTCGGTTGTGTTAAACGCTCTTATCATTGCCACTGCTTGATTAGTAAAAGTGAATGATCAGCACTGATTAAACTCTGCCACTACTACAGGGCTGGCGTGATAGGTGCTGGCAGGTACAACGTCACTGAGGTGTTCACGGGGGACCACTACGGCGTGGTGAAGCCCTGGTACTATTTCAACTGCGAAGTAGAGCCTTCCAGCGCCCTCCTCTTCAGGTTCATCGCTCTCTGAGCCCCTCCACGCCTCTGTCGCTCCCCCATACTCCTGCAGTGCTTACAACGAACGAGGAAATTTCTTGAAAGTTCGCTTCTTTTTCACCGAAATGTTTTTTGAACTGACAGAAACTTTTCAAAATAGTTTGACGTTTTGGTGATTGTTTTCCAGAGGGATGCAATGACACACTCCTCTAAATATGCACCTAGCTTCTTTTGTTCACCATTGAGCCCAGTGACGTGGAACTTTATAAAGAATAGTTTTATGAAAAGTAAGTTTGGCCTTTGAAAAGATTGGAAAGCTATTTCAAATTCTACTGAATCCTGCAACCAACTCGAAACTACTTCAAATTCTAGTGAATCCTGCAACCAACTCGAAACTACTTCAAATTCTACTGAATCCTGCAACCAACTCGAAACTACTTCAAATTCTACTGAATCCTGCAACCAACTCGAAACTACTTCAAATTCTACTGAATCCTGCAACCAACTCGAAACTACTTCAAATTCTACTGAATCCTGCAACCAACTCGAAACTATTTCAAATTCTACTGAATCCTGCAACCAACTCGAAACTACTTCAAATTCTACTGAATCCTGCAACCAACTCGAAACTATTTCAAATTCTACTGAATCCTGCAACCAACTCGAAACTACTTCAAATTCTACTGAATCCTGCAACCAACTCGAAACTATTTCAAATTCTACTGAATCCTGCAACCAACTCGAAACTACTTCAAATTCTACTGAATCCTGCAACCAACTCGAAACTATTTCAAATTCTACTGAATCCTGCAACCAACTCGAAAATACTTCAAATTCTACTGAATCCTGCAACCAACTCAAAACTTTTTATTTCTCCATCCTATTATATCCCCTATACTCCGCTTATCTATCGCACATATCAACGGCATCAGCCACAAGAGTACAGCTCCCACCTAGGCGCATATTATTTTTCCATTTTTTGAATTCGTTTCAAAACTTGTGAATATAAAATTGTAAAAATTTTGAAATTTAAAAAAATATATATAACTGCCTATTAATGTTGTATTTATTCACCTAGAAGTTTAAGTTTGTTGCAAAACCGAGTTGAAATAGATAAGTGTCACCGTTATTGTGTAATTTAAAAGAATGCTAATAATTTGTGGTTTTCCAAAATTAACTTTTTGGAAAGTATAAATTTAAAAAAATAAATAATGAAAATTCTTTAATAGACTGAAACTATGTACAAAATTACGAAAGAAGGTCTGTGAGGTTAAACATTGAAGCTTTCGCCACAGCCACAAGTCCCTTTAATGTTGGGATTGTTGAAAACGAATCCGGATGTGAGTTTGTCCTCCACATAGTCCATCTCTGTGCCTATGACGTGCATCAGAGCTTTGTTTTCTATGTAAATGTTGATTCCTGTTGAGAATTTCCAATGGGTATGTAGTGGATAGATAATGGCGGAGGTGGGAATGATGTTTTGAGTAAGCAATAATAAATAATAGTTTTTTTTATCCTTTTCGATCTATTGAACTGGTTTCTTAGAGAGCATAACTAGCTCAGTTATCTAAAATCAATGAGTCTACAAGATTGAATATTCAGAATGACAATCATGTTTTAAAAACCAATCAATCAGAATATCTTGTGATTGACTGCAAAAGAAACTTAATACCAACCATCCTGTTTGACAACTTCATCGGTTTTGTTAACTTCAGTGGCATATGAAAGCACATAAGATTGGCCATTGCAGCCCCTTGTACGAGTGCCTATCTTCAAACCTGACTGATCAATTTTGAAATAAAATTAACTTGTATATATATTTACATAATTTTAAAACAAAATTCATTGAAAATTAGTAATGATTCAACGATATTTTCTATTGAAGAATTTTATTAAAAATGGTAACCACGTCTGGTTTTTCTTTTAAAATCTCTTTAAGTCGTTTTACAGCTTCTTGTGTCTAAAAAAAACATATTGAAATTTTTTTCAAAAACTGTAATACTAATTAACATATAACCGCAAAGGGCATGACGAATGTCAAGGTTGTGGTAAACTGCGTAATAAAATGAAAATATTGAAATTAATGTTTTATACGTACTACGGTTATAGCAGATCTTGATGATGCAATTTTTGAACCTTTTACGGTTTTAATAGTCTGTATTATCCTGCCTGATGATGACGCCATTTATATGTTTATATGTACTTTTAAATAAGGTTGTTCTATTAGTCACAGTTTCAAATCTATGAAAAAATATATTTCAAATTAAAAAATAAACAAATCAATAGTAAAAAAATTTTTCATAATAAATTGTAACAAATTTCTCAGTCTAAAATCGATTAATTGTACAAAAATGACATTGAACTCTAATGTGTAGAAAAAACTTTCAAACATTTCCATAGATTAATCAAAAAATAAAACAGTTGAAAAAAACTCATCTGAAAAAATATCCTAGTCTATAGTTATTTAAAAGTTCTAGTCGATAATAAAAGTTTTTAGTGCTCCTTTTGTGATTATTTTCTAAGTATGTCTAAAAAACTGGTGAGAATAGTCTGAAAATTATTTTATTGTTTTTAAAGTATAATTTTCATTTGAATATTTTTAAAAAAATTAAAAAAACTCGTCGTTTCAACACTTGTGCTAAAACCGTATATATTTTAAAAATAGGATAAGACCCTCACTAGTGGCTCATTTGAAAAAAAATACTCTTAAATTCTCAATTTTTAGCTATTCACATTTTTGCTCAGGATTCAGACGTTCATGTGGCCTATGAAGACCAAATGAAGATTAATTCTTTCGCTAAAAACAATGCTCTACTTCAAGACGTGAAGCAAGAACTTAAAGACAAAAAGGTTCAAAGTTAAATATATTTTTTTAATTTATTAAAAAATAGAAATCAAAAATGTAATAATCTCATTTGAATTTACAGAAAGAATCTCAAAATCTTGAGGATGCTGAATCAGATATCATGATGTTGGATGAAGAAGAAGAAGAAATAATGTATTCAACTATTTTCATGTCTTAAATAACTAAAACAATTTTATATGGAACTCAAAACTCCTTTATAAAATTATTATTAAACAATTATGTAACAAAAATTTACATTTGTCCACTTCCAAGGTGTCACATAGGGGAGTTCTTTGTGTACTGTAAGCAGACAGAAGCCCTAGCAAGGATTGAGAATATGAAGGCAGAGGTTGATTCAGAGATTGAACTTATGCAGGGCAAGGCAGACAAGTACAAGAAAATCCTTGAAGATCTCAAAGTTCAACTATATGCAAAATTTGGCAATAATATTAACCTGGAAGCAGATGAGGATTGAGTGGTGCTTCTTGATTGTTTTAAAAATTCACAAATGTTTATACTATCAAAAGTTTTATTCGGTTTCAAATGTTTTATTCAAGATGCGCTAAGGACAATAACCATTAAGTTCTTTCAGGAAGAGTTAATCTTCAATACGATTTTATAAATTTTTCTCTTTATACATTAATGCCGCGCTTTTATCTAGCCTAAAAAACTTCAATTTGAGTGTCATTAATTTGGTAATTCAGTCCAAGTTTATACTTTTACTCAAGTCCAAGGATGCAAACTTCACATGCGCAACCTCGTTCAATTACTCACATTCAAGCGTTTTTCAAGTTTCGAAACCAGTTCCTTTATCTAAAAAATAAAAAAAAAACGTTAGAAAGTTCGTAGCAGAGCGCTTTTGAACATTGTGTAATCAGCGCTATATAAAGGATTTGATTAGTTTTTTTCAAGTTTTTAGTTAAGCAACCTCCGTGAAGGTGGGGTTGTTTTCCTTGAGATGTTGCTTGCACACAAGTACTGCTTCGCGCGCCTGTGACACTTGTCCCTTTCTGAGCAGCAGCACTGCGTAGTTGCCCAGCGTGGTAGGGTCCTTGCTTTTGGTGGTACAGACATTGTTGACTGAGCGTCAGATTATCGTCAAGTTAATGGTTGTATGGAGAGGTGATTAGATCATGATACTGGGTTTTCAATTCAATTGTAGAAGAGCTTTATCTTACGCTGAATTTTTATGATTTTTTCTAAGCTAACTTAATCAGTCGAAAAATTTATTTATCACTGGTTGAACTGTTCAAGAATTGCATTAATGAAATGACAGTGGCGCACAAGACCTGTTCAGTTCAAGGGCCTTCTTGTAGGCCTGCTCAGCACTCTCCAGGTCTTGCAGGTTTGTCATTATAACTGGCCGTGAAAGTTGAGTACTTCAAACACCACGTCATCTCATCCAGCCATCAAAACACCTCGCTTGAACACAACGAGAAAATGAGTTATATTTCAAGGCATGACCAAAAAACTTTTTCGACAAAATAAGAACTGAAGGAAATAAATATGTTTAAAAGAGCAAAAAGGCTTATCATCGTGCTCAAAATACGTCGAGTTTTGGGACGAGCACCTAACCCACCGGCCAACATCCGAACCACCAGCCAACATCCGACCCACCGGCCAACATCCGACCCACCAGCCAACACAAGCAGGAGCTGAGAACTTTTGAACTTGAGAGCAAGTGACAGGGACACGAATTGGAAGGCAGAGGCGTACAGATGCATGCTGGCGTGCACAAGGGCTGAGTTGTAGAGGCCTGCTGCGTCGAAGGGACTCAGAAAGGAGGACCTCTTGAGACAAGTCACCGTCTGTGCCGGTCATGAATTCGTTGTGTGTCAATTATTAATTCCTCATTCCCATCATCATCATCATCATCATCATCATCATCATCATCATCATCATCATCATCATCATCATCATCATCATCATCATCATCATCATCATCATCATTATCATCATCATCATCATCATCATCATCATCATCATCATCATCATCATCATTATCATCATCATCATCATCATCATCATCATCATCATCATCATCATCATTATCATCATCATCATCATCATCATCATCATCATCATCATCATCATCATCATTATCATCATCATCATCCTCATCATCATCATCATCATCATCATCATCATCATCATCATCATCATCATCATCATCATCATCATCATCCTTCTTTTTATTATTATAATTGTTGTTGTTGCTGTTTTTATTAATTATCAAGCTTATTAATTAGTTTCTTCAAAATACAGAATGGGTTATTTTAAACAGTCTCTCAAATCCAAACTCAAAACGCCCACACGCCACTGATTGTTCCATTCACATGGGATTTATTTATCTACACGCAGTGACTCACTGCGATGAGTTTATTTTTGGCAAGGAAGCAGAGAGAGAGGTTGTTCCACAGGGCTGCAGAGTCGGAGTGCCAGGGAGTCAGGAGCTTGTACTTGTTGAGTGCAATGTCGCCACTTCCCTCCGACTGAGGTGGAGTGTTGAGGTGAACAAGCGCTTTGAGGCGCCTTACCTACAAAACAACCAGACCCTGATTGAGCTACTGGCTTGAAGACACTTCGCTTCGTGTGCTAGAAAGCAACATAGTTCCATCAAACTCTGCGAGAAACTTAAGAATCTATATGAGCAGAGACTTCACGATGTCAACGCAGATATCAAAAACCACACATATGTGTTTTACCTCTGCGTAAAATAAGATCCATCAAGGGCTGTCGACCACTCCTCACTAATTCAGCAACTTGAAACTTCTTTTGGAATTTCTGGCTCTTGTCTTGAATGGATTTCTTCTTACCTCTTCAACAGGAGTTCTGTAGTTTCTATAAACAACTCTCATTATACTCCTTCCTCTTTCCCATTTGGGGTCCATCAGGGTTCTATTCTTGGTCTCTTTTTTTTCTTTATACTTCTGAATTATTTCACCATTTTCTCTATAGGGTCAACTTTATGCTGATGACTCTTAAATCTTAACTTCATTTCCTCAATATGAATTATCTCCTACTATCTCTCCAATTTCTTCTTGTATTGGTGGCATAATCTTT
This sequence comes from Branchellion lobata, assembly GCA_947562095.1. Lineage (NCBI taxonomy): Eukaryota > Metazoa > Annelida > Clitellata > Hirudinida > Piscicolidae > Branchellion > Branchellion lobata. The sequence continues at coordinate 5,502,649 of OX387250.1, forward strand.
TGGAGTGATTCTATTTTCCTCAAACTCAATCTCTCGAAATTTGATCTTATATATTTTAGCAAATCTTTTTGACTTATTGAATCTATTCCCTCAATTAATATTTCATCAAACCTTTCACTCGCTCCTTTTCCCACCATTCATAGTTTAGTTCATCTTTGACTCTTCACTTTCTCTCATACAACAAATAAAATCTGTAGCTAAAGCTTTTTTTTCATCTTCGCAGTATCAAGCAACTGAAACTTTTCCTAGACAATCCAACCTCAAACTAATAGTTTTTTCGCTTATTTCGTCCCGTTTTGACTATTGTAACTCTTTATACTATGGTCTCTCCGAGACCACGCTACACCCTCTTGCCAAAGCTTTTAATAGCGCTGCCCGCTTAGTTCTTAGGCACTCATAAATTCTCCCGTCTAACTCCTACCCTTATCCCTATATACTGGTTGCCTCTTAAAAAGATTAGTTTTCAAAATCTGCACTCTCATGTTTAAAATATAAAACATACTCACTCACCTAATTACTGAGCTGATTTTTTAAGTTACTTCCTTGTAAGAGACTGCGATCTACTTATTCTCATTTTTTAGGATACCTTCCAATAGTACTTATGCTAAATCTGTCTTTTCATACTGTGAGCCACTTCTTCGGAAATCTCTTCCCACCAATCTCACATCTATTACTTCTCTACTTTCTTTTCGTAAAGCCCTTAAAACATTGTTGTTTAAACAGTTCGTAGCAGAGCCATCTTGAACAGTGTGTCATCAGCGCTGTATATATGATTCGATTAAATTAGATCAGCAATATCTTCTCTAATGTTCACTGAGTTTCAAACGGTGTCAAGTCATCGCCTTTGAAGAAAGTTTTAAAAGGCGCTTTACAAGTGTTTTGATTGTATTCAGTTCGATTAGCTTAAATTGGTGAAATTTACACCGAATCGTACTAGTAGCAACGGACTTCATAAGTTAGTCCATCGTCACAACTTACCTCATTCGTTGTTACCACTGAATCTTATTCACAATTTTAATTTGATTTTGTGATATTACAGAAATTTCAGACAAAGAATCTTATTTTTTCCTTTCAAAATGAAATGTTATTTCAAAAAGGTATTTGTTTTTATAATAAATTATTTATCCTTCGAATTGAAATAATTGTTTTGAATTAAAAAATATTGAATAATTTCATGTTTTTGAAATTTATGAAAGTTAATTATTTTTTATGGCTCTTCAAAGTCTTTCAGCGCTTACTTGGATGAAAAGACTACTTTTAAACATTTTTAACGCCTTAAAAAGATTTGATATTTTGCCAGTGGTGCGATAAAATTGAATTAGAAATGGAAGACATAAACCGAGATTCTAGCCGTTTGAAAGAAATTGAATCAATTGGCATGAACGAGACTGTTGACAATATCACTATAAAGTTTATTTTTCATTTTCAAGTGCCTCAGTTTTTAATATTTTCATTAATTTTAAAATTCAATTTTTCCGTCTGACTCCTACTTTCATCTCTTTACACTGGCTGCCCCTTTATAAGAGATCAGTTTTCAAAATCTGCACTCATGTTTAAAATAAAAAATAATCATTCACCTAACTACTTAGCTGACCTTTTTAAGTTGCCTTCTCGTAATGCACTAAGATCTTCTACTTATCTCATTTTTTAGGATACTTTCTAATAGTAATTAGGTTAAATCTGCACTTTCCTACTGTGGGTTCCTTTTATGGAACTCTCTTCCCCCCAATCTCACCTTTATTACTTCTCTACTTTCATTTCGTAAAGCCCTTAAAACTTTGTCATTTAAACAGTCCGTAGCAGAGCGCTCATGAACAGTGTATAATCAGCGCTATATAAATGATTTGATTAGATTAAATTAGATTTTCGACAATGGACTCCTTGAAGACACTTGCATCAGTTTTGGTGTTGAGTTGTATTGACTATGGCAACATGGCTTCATTCGGTTCACCCAAAACAGTAACATTTTGCATTAAATCCATAGTCAATACAAGGGGCAGGCTCATTACAGAAGTAAGGAAATATGGCCATATTATTTTGTACTCAAGAAGCTTCACTGGTTGAATACAATACAACACAATAGACACTGGCTGAAGAGTGGTGAAGACTCAAATATAAGGTTTCTTGCAGACGTACAAGTGTTTTTTCATTGCGGGAGCTGAATATTTGATGTGACCTATTTCCGGTTGCTGGCCTGTCTGAGGAACAAAGACTGGAATCAATAGGTCAAAAGGTATTGTTCCCAGCAAGCACAGGCCTAAATCACCAAAACTAAGAGGGTTCAGCGTCAGTGGACCTGGGTTGTGGAACAACTTGCCTAACACCTTCACTTTCTACAGTCCTTTTTTTGAACTCCCATGAACCACCCTCCAATCAGCCTTCCCCCTCTCTGGCCTCTTTAAAAATTAAATTTATTATCACTCTTCACAATTCATACTCGCCTTGACAACTTCATTTGATTATTACCATACATTTCCTTTCGGCTTATTCTTCTTCTAAGAACTAATCTAATCTGATCAAGACATATGTAACACGCCCTTCAGCACTATGTTCAAAGGCGCTCAATATTTTGTTCATACAAAACTCACCACAACAAGAGTCTTGCAACTCTTAAGGGCTTATTCCACTATAATAATAATAATAATAATAATAATAATAATAATAATAATAATAATAATAATAATAATAATAATAATAATAATAATATTATTATTATTATTATTATTATTATTATTATTATTATTATTATTATTATAAATAATAATAATTTTCATTAATATACTAGTAATGTGATGATTGACCGAGGTGACTTTGGTCTCAGAGTCATGGGCGAGAATACGTCGACGGTGTTTTAATGCTTTTAAAAAAGTCAACTTAAATTGAAACTTACGTGCACGCTTGAATAAGCGCATGAACGCACGCACACACACACACACACACACACACACACACACACACACACACACACACACACACACACACACACACACACACACACACACACACACACACACAAACACACACACAAACCTGCAGAATGTTGCCAAGTACTAACATTCCACCCAGATGTTGTTTGTTCAACGCCAAGCACGTACTTGCGTAGTTGAATGCGTTTGACTTGTCTCCCCTCTGGGTGTGCGTGTCTCGATCAAAGCATGCATGCTTGTTAAGCGCTTTTAAACTCGCAAACTCAGCGCTATACAAAGAGAAATAAAAATTTTTTTTTAATAAGTTGAGGTTTCATGTTATAATTCTGATGGGTCGAGTTTCTGAATATTTTCATAAGTGTACAAAAAATATGACCAAACTACGAAACACAAGTTGAATGCTGTTTCAACAGAGTCAGTGGCTTATCTAATCTAATCTAATCAAGACATTTGTAACGCGCCCTTTAGCACTATGCTCAAAGGTGCTGATGTAAAAACGACGACGACAAAAAAGGCGGTCACCTCGAGACAGAGGAGAGCCATGGAACACAGCAAGTCGCTATCGTCCGCACAGACCCTGCGTGTGGTGTGCAAGTGTTGTATTAAAAATGAGTAAGTATTCGAAATGATAACTTCAGTAATGGAAATACAATACAATACTCTACAAATACGAATATCATCATAGTGGGATTAAGCCATTAGAGCTTCGAGGCCACTAAATAAAAATGAATCCAATTTGTCAAGCGGACACAAAGACGTTGTTCTTGTCCTTGGAGTTTCCCTCAATGAATGAGCGCCTAAGCAAGCAGCTGGGGCAGTCATCCATCCGTGGCACTTCAAAGGCGGCATCGCATGCAAGGAGGAGACACCATAAGAGTGGGATGGAAGCTGACCTCGAAGAGTGCACCATCGGAAATGTTCCGTAGTTTGCTTGGATCAACTCAGGAGGCGGAGCTCCCGAAAAATAAATAAGCCAAAAACATCTTCAACAACAACACTATCAATCTAAACAACACTACACCATTCAAAGCAACACTTGAAGAAGGAATGAAGACAGCTAAGTTAGATTTTATAAATATGCAAAAATCAAATGGAAGGATTAGTATAAAATTGAATGAGATAATCATGAATGAATAAAATAGGAGGATTTTGAATATATTAACAAAGATTATTATGAATATATTAAATGGGATAATTATGAATATATTAAATGGGATAATTATGAATATATTAAATGGGATGATTATGAATATATTAAATGGGATGATTATGAATATATTAAATGAGATAATTATGAATATATTAAATGGGATAATTATGAATATATTAAATGGGATAATTATGAATATATTAAATGGGATAATTATGAATATATTAAATGGGATAATTACGAATATATTAAATGGGATAATTATGAATATATTAAATGGGATAATTATGAATATATTAAATGGGATAATTATGATTAGAGTAAATGAGATAATTAGGTCAAAGTGGCTGAAGCATCGTTTCACAGCACTTGAGGGCTTTTTCAAACGCCTGCAAAGCAGCGGCCTGGTCGCCCTGGGCCCTTCTGATGCGGCCCTCCAGCGTCAAACTCCTGCCCGCCTCTTTGCTTTCCAGCGCCTTGCTGACGTAGCGGATGGCCTGCATTGGTGCTTTGTGGCAATTTCATCAGAAGCACTTGAGAAAAATCCTCTATTAAGTTAAGAATTGTTTATTAACTCAATTAGATTCGATTCATTTAATCGGATTTAATTATTTTGTACGTTAATTTATTTTATTCTGTTATAATAAGCTTTAATAAAATTAATTTATCAATTGGATTTAATTTCTTCAACACTGTTACTTTATTTAATCTATTTAGCTTTATCAATTAAAACACTCGCGTCATAATTATTCAAACTTAAAGAACCGGTTTGGATGACGTTAGAAAGAAGGAAGAGGAGGGAGGGAAGAAAAAGAAAGGAAGGGGAGTGAGAGAGAAGGAGGCAAACAAGGTGGGAAGAGGAAAGAGGAAGGAAGGGAGGGGAAAGAAAGAGGAAGAGAAGGAAGGAAGAACAGAATGGGAGAAGAGGGAAGGAAAAGAAAAAGGGGGTAGCGGGAAGAAGAGGAGGGAAGAAGAGGAGGGAAAAAAGAAGAGAGGGAAAAGAGAAAAAAAATTAAGGAAGGGAAAAAAGGGAAGGATGAGAGGAAGGAAGGAGAGGGAAGGATGAGAAGAAGGGAGGGGAGGGAAGGAAGAGAGGAAAGGAGGGGGGGGGGGGAAGGAAGAGAGGAAGGGAGGGGAGGGAAGGAAGAGAGGAAGGGAGGGGAGGAAAGGAAGAGAGGAAGGGAGGGGAGGGAAGGAAGAGAGGAAAGGAGGGGGGGGGGAAGGAAGAGAGGAAGGGAGGGGAGGGAAGGAAGAGAGGAAGGGAGGGGAGGAAAGGAAGAGAGGAAGGGAGGGAAGGGAAGGAAGAGAGGAAGGGAGGGGAGGGAAGGAAGAGAGGAAGGGAGGGAAGGGAAGGAAGAGAGGAAGGGAGGGGAGGAAAGGAAGAG
>OX387250.1:5518310-5533310 GCA_947562095.1 Branchellion lobata
TAGAAGATGGCGAGGAAGAAGGGTGGGGAGGAAGAGAGTCAAGAGGGGGAGGAAGAGGGGGAGGGTATGTTGGAGGTTCCTTTAAAATTTTAGCCACTCATAAATGGATAATGGCCTCACGCACCACAGCAACCCTTAACAACCTTTAAAAGCTGCCACTTTGCGGCTTGCAATCAACAGGTCTCCTGTTACCAGTCCATGACCTCATTCCCCACCCTCCCATTGGTCTTTTTTTGGAAGATCTAGGTCACTTGTAACTGATCACCTAGTTCTGTTTGATGCATTCTTTACTATATCAATCATCCTTGCGCCTTACACGTTGTGTGCTTTTTGATATTTTTCCTTTGAGTGGATTGTATCATTTTTGTTTATTTTTCCTTTGAGTGGATTGTATCATTTTTGTTTATTTTTCAATTGAGTGGATTGTATCATTTTTGTTTATTTTTCCTTTGAGTGGATTGTATCATTTTTGTTTATTTTTCATTTGAGTGGATTGTATCATTTTTGTTTATTTTTCATTTGAGTGCATTGTATCATTTTTGTTTATTTTTCCTTTGAGTGGATTGTATCATTTTTGTTTATTTTTCAATTGAGTGGATTGTATCATTTTTGTTTATTTTTCCTTTGAGTGGATTGTATCATTTTTGTTTATTTTTCATTTGAGTGGATTGTATCATTTTTGTTTATTTTTCATTTGAGTGCATTGTATCATTTTTGTTTATTTTTCAATCCTCACTCGTTATTAATTCCTTAATATTATAGAGTATTCCACGTGTTTATTCTTTCTATTTTATTCTTTTGTTTTCAATTCATACATTTATTATTATTTTTATTAATATTATTAATTTTATATTATCATCAATATTATTTATTATTATTATTCTTTTAATAAATATTATTTATTATTATTATTTTTTCATTAATATTTTAATTATTATAATTATTTTATTATTATTTAATTTTTTTCAATTCCATGTACCCACCCCATGAACACCCATAAACACATGCATTCACTCATTGAGTAAATTCTTTCCAACTACGTCACCGCAATGCGTGTGTCCACTTCAAATCGGCATTCTGCTTTTTGGCCCACCCATATGTGCTTCATCTCGCCACCAACCACTCTCACTAACCTAGTTTTTCGTCTGCTTTACTAACCACCAAAAACCTCACCCCATCACCAACATCACTCCACCAATACCACCGCCAACATCACTCCACCAATACCACCGCCAACATCACTCCACCAATACCACCGCCAACATCACTCCACCAATACCACCGCCAACATCACTCCACCAATACCACCGCCAACATCACTCCACCAATACCACCACCAACATCACTACCAATAAAAACACCAACATCACTCCACCAATACCACCACCAACATCACTCCACTAATACCACCACCAACATCACTACCAATAAAAACACCAACATCACTCCACCAATACCACCGCCAACATCACTCCACCAATAAAAACAGCAACATCACTCCACCAATACCACCACCAATAACAACAGCATCACCACTCACTAAACTCTTCCATCTTTAATTAAGTATGCTCATTAAACTGGAACGACACCCTTCCTAAGCCAACTTGCCCACTCAACAAAAGCCTCCAACAACGAACAAGCCATCAACCCTCCATCACACCACCGCTGTCCTCCCATGCACAGGTACGGTTTGAAAGTGGATGTGTGGTCCGCAGGAGTCCTGGCCTACATTCTCCTCTGTGGCTTCCCTCCCTTCGATAGGTGGTGTCTGTTGGCAGACTGCTGTTGCTCTTGTTGTTGCTGTTGCTCTTTTTGTTGTTGCTTTTGTTGTTGTTGCTTTTGCTCTTGTTGCCGTTGCTTTTGTTTTTGTTGCTCTTGTTTCCGTTGCTTTTGTTTTTATTGCTCTTGTTGTTGTTGCTCTTGTTTCCGTTGCTTTTGTTTTTATTGTTCTTGTTGTTGCTCTTGTTGCCATTGTTTTTGTTTTTGTTGCTCTTGTTGTTGTTGCTCTTGTTGTTGTTGTTGTTGTTGTTGTTTATCTTAAGCGCCTGAGGATAGTCCTCAGATGCGCTAAAGCTGGTTGTGGAAGGCGCACAAGTTCATCATAGGAGGTCCCGATGTTGTGGCAGAAGCGGGCCCTTGCGAAAGCTGGGCAATTGAGCCAGAGGTGTTCGGCTGATTCGACCTCTTCCTCACAGAGTCGACAGAGGTCTGAATCTGCTTTTCCTGTGAGGTGCAGCCATCGGCGGAGACTTGGGTGGTGTCCGCTTCGGAACCTGACCAGATCCGTCAGTTCTGCCTTGTTAAGGGTGTTCTCCTTGATTTGGTTTGTGTTGGTGGTGTATAAGTCCAAGAAACGGTGATGGCTGCTCGAGAGTGGTCTGTCTTCTCGATGAATCACCGCTTTCCTGGTCTTTGAGTCTAAGTTCCGCTCGGCCGGTTGTGGTAAAGTGGATCCCCGCTTGGCTTCTGAGTCCACCAGCTCATTGCCCCAAAGGTTACAGTGTCCGGGGGCCCAGACAATGAGTAGTTCTTTGGAACGAGTGATTCTGGCGATGGAGCGTTGATAGGTGACGATGATCGGGTCGGTTTGGTGTGGGTTGCCTGTGGCTTCCACTAGGGATTTGCAATCACAGACAATGACCGCCCTGTGCCAATCATTTTCACTCTCTAGCCACTTCAAAGCAGCTTCTAGCGCTGCTTTTTCCGCCGAGTAGGAACTGCTGCGCACCCCTGTAGGTGCGTGCCATCGGTGGAGGACTTTTTTGTCTCTGGCTATGATCATGCCAGCTCCACCGTTTCTGGTGCCATCTGTCGTAGAACCATCAGTGTAGATCTGGAGGTCGCTATGACCTACTTCCTCGATGGTTCGTTGGGCTTTTTCCAGTTGGACGATTTGAAGCATCGACTTGCTCGCTGGTGTCATGTAGATGGGGGCTGGAGGTGGGCGGTCCCAAGGGGGTGGGAGCCTCGCTTCGCCGGTTTGGTGTTGAGAGAACAGATTAAGTTCCCTTAAAACCGGTGTGGTCAATCCCCGCCAATCCGTTTTTACCAGTCTTTGAGGAGCTTGTCGGTCCAAGGTCAGTCTCCGGGGGTCAGTGTCAGCCTGTTGTAGCCAACTATCCGCCTTAAGAAGTGACAAGGTCTTGTACCTTGCTTCCAGTGGGGTGAGATGTGCCTCTTTTAGAACGAATTCTCCAGGGGTCGATCTTAGGTGACCAGTGATGGCTCTAGCTGCGTTCAGCTGGGCACTTTCAAGCTTCCCTAGGTTGGATTTCGATAACCAGGGAGCCCAAGCCTGTGAACCATATTCGGCCAAAGATCTTTGAATGGCGATGTAGATTGTTCTCAACTCTGCTGGTCGCCATCACCAAGTTGTGCCCCCAAGGGCACGGAGAATGTTCGTCCTCTTGGTCATAGCCTGGCATACCTTTTTAGCGTGCTCGCTGAAAGTGAGCTGTCGGTCGTATTGGACGCCTAAAAAGGTAGGAGCCGCGTTGAAGGAAAGGGGTAAACCTCTGATTGTAATATGCGGCTGCCATGACCCTTCAGCTGTGCATAGGCTGAAGAAAGAGACCTCACACTTGTTTGTATTAAGTGTGAGACGGGCATCATCACTCCACTTTACTACCTTGTCAACTTCTTTTTGGAGCTTCTTTGTCATATCTATTTTACTCCTTCCGCTGCATGCAATCGCCAGGTCATCGGCATAGGCACTCACGAGGGTTGTGTCTTCAAATTGCATGAGGAGATCATTAATATATATGACGAAGAGCAAGGGGGACAAAACTGATCCTTGTGGGAGACCTTCCTTGAAAGTTCTCGATCGCCCAACCTTGGCATTGACCCTGACACGGGCTTGTCGGTTCGTCAGCCACGAACTGATCCACACCAGGAAGCGAGCCGGGATACCTAGAAGGTGCATCTTTTGCAGCAGACCTGTTCTCCAGACCCTATCATAGGCTTTGCTGAAGTCGAACAGGGTCATTCCTGTCCGTAGCCTCTCCGACGACTGGAATCCGTCAGAGATGTGTTGTGATAGGCGGAGGCATTGGTCCACTGTGCTTCGACCCTTCCGGAACCCGGCTTGCCATGGACTCAGCAGGGAATGCTCTTCAAGCCACCATGAGAGACGATTTACGATCATTCTTTCAAGTAGCTTGCAGATCGTTGATGTGAGGGCAATGGGCCGGTAACTGTCTACCGACTGTGGGTCCTTATCTTTTTTGAGAAACGGGATGATGACCGCATCCCGCCAAGACTGAGGGCACCAGCCTTCGAGCCAACTGTGGTTAAGAATTTTGAGTAGTTCTACCTCCACGTCGGCTGGAAGGTGCTTGAGAAGGTCTGGCGCTATTTCATCTGGACCCGCCGCTTTTCCCACTTTGATCTGTTTAAGGGCACTCTGGAGCTCGTCCTGGTGGAAAGCCTGTTCTGGGGTACGTCTAGGGCATCTCAACAGGGATTGCATATCCTGTCGATGTTGCTTGACTGCCAGTCTGCTCACTCGGTCGCTAGTCCTGCTACTAACGTTGGCATATTCTTGTATAAAAGCGTTCGCTTTGGCCTGATCACGGTGGTACAGTCGGCCTTTATATTGCAAAGCCTTTCCTGTTGGCTGTTGCTCTTTATTCTTGAGGCCCCGAACTGTACGCCACGCTAACCTCGCGTCTTTTCCCGCTTTTATCTTTTCAAGGTGGTTGCGCCAGGACATGCGCTTTGCTTCTTCCACCTTTTCTGCCACTTCTTTGGATTTCTGCAGCCATGCTGTGCGGTTCAAAGCCAGGTTGCGACGAAGTCGGTTGCGCTCTTTCATGAGACACTTGATTTCGTCGTTCATGTAAGGAGTTTCATTTGTCCTGAGAACTCTGAGCGGTATGGTCATTGAGGCTGCTTTTTTCAAAGCTTCTGTGAAGATGAAGAGCTTCTTCGAGGGAACCTCTTCAGCAGCCAGCTCAGTGAGGGACTCCATGACAATTTCTTGGAACCTGGCCCAGTTAGCTTTGTGGTAGTTTGGACGAGTTTTAGTCTTTTGGTTTTCATAACCAACTCCCTGGTTCCACTTTATCAGCACCGGGAATTGGTCAGAGTTTAGCTCGTTCAGAACTGACCAATCAAAATTATTTGCCGCATCAGCATCTACCAGGGTGATATCCGGGGAGCTGAAGCCTGGACCTTGGTTGTTGCGAGAAGCTCGAGTGGGAGTGCCATCGTTGAGGACCAGCTTGAAGTTGTCTTCCGCCCATTGTAACAGTGTTGTTCCACGTTCGTCGGACCGTGCAACATCATCCCAGACGGGATGATGTGCATTGAAATCACCGCAGATCAAACCCTGAGCTGACGGTAGACTGGCAACGAGTTTTGAAAAGTCCCTCGTGTGTGTTGAGCTCTCCGGTGGGATATAGACGTTTGTGATGGAGATGGAACGTCTACTCGAGGTTGGTAGAAGTATGCGCTGCTGTTCTAAGGGGATTACTGCGGGGCACTGGGGCACCGAGTATTGGAGGCCTTTTTTGATGTAAGTGATGAGGCCTCCGCCTCTTCTTGTGTGAGTTCCACTACCCTTCCTGTCCGTTCTGATAGCATCAAAACCTTCCAGTAGAGGGGTAGGGTCCTCCAAACCAAGCTTGGTTTCTTGTAGCAGAATGATGTCCACTGCGTACTTCTTTATGACCACTCGGAGTTCGGGGATCTTCGTTGCCAGGTAATCGCAATTCCATTGCATTACCTTGTCATTGTCAGCCTTTTAAGGGTATTTCGGGGCTTCTGTGGTGCTCCGTTCGACTGTTGGGTTGTCCCACTGTTAGGGGCGGAAATACAGGTCTGGCAGGTCCAGCTGTGGGTGCTTTGAAGATGCTCCAAGGCAGGCCTTGTTTGTGGAGCACATTTGAGGTGGAATCCTCTCTTGCATTCGGAGCACTCAAGTGGGGCCCTATAGTTAGCCAGCCGGCCACGACATGCTGGGCACATTGTATTTTTCGGTTTCTTCTTGTTGGATGTATGGTTATTATTATTATTGTTATTATTATTATTGTTATTATTATTATTATTATTATTATTATTATTATTATTATTATTATTATTATTATTATTATTATTATTATTATTATTGGTTTTGTGTTTGCCATTAGTGTTGTTGGAGGTTAAGTTGTTATGGTTACAGACGTGGCAGCACCAATTTACGTGTGGTGTATAGCGGGAGACATTAGCACATTTCCTGTGGGAGATGCCACCTCAACTATGACACCTGATGGCAATGCTGTTTAGTCTCATTTTCGTATTGCAGACACAGCATTGTTTATTTGTTCCCATCGCCTGCGTGGTTGTTGTGGTTGAAGTCGCGAGTCCAGCGCAGGGTCTGCAGATGAAGCCTTGAGTTCTCTTTTTGTTTCGAGTAAGGCCAGAGCAAGTCCTGTGGTATGGCTGGCTGCAGCTTGAACAGGTGATGGGGGTGATGTCACGTCTGATTGTCTTAGTGCATCCTCGGCACACTGGTCCTGGATTTACCTCGACGTCGCCCGCCCTCAAGAGGAGAGACCGGAGGTACAGGGCGGGATGTGCACCTTCGGCTATTGAAAAAGGGGAGGTGGGGATGGAGGGGGTTTGTAGTTTGCGCCTTCCACAGCGCAGCTTGGTCGATGGGTTGGTTGGGTTCGAATGTCGCCACTTGGCGGCATCTCGTTGGACACCACGTGAAGGTCCCAACTCTTGTCCAACTCTTGTTGTTGTTGTTGCTCTTGTTGCCGTTGTTTTTGTTTTTGTTGCTCTTGCTTTTGTTGTTCTTGTTATTGTTGCTCTTGTTGTCGCTCTTGTTGTTGTTGCTCTTGTTGCCTTTGTTTTTGTTTTTGTTGTTCTTGTTGTTGCTCTTGTTGCCATTGCTTTTGTTTTTGTTGCTCTTGTTGCCGTTGCTCTTGTTGTTGTTGCTCTTGTTGCCGTTGCTTTTGTTGCCGTTGCTCTTGTTGCCATTGCTTTTGTTTTTGTTGCTTTTGTTGCCGTTGCTCTTGTTGTTGTTGCTCTTGTTGCCGTTGCTTTTGTTGCCGTTGCTTTTGTTTTTGTTGCTCTTGCTTTTGTTGTTTTTGTTATTGTTGCTCTTGTTGTTGTTTTTGCTGTTGTTGTCGCTGTTGTTGTTGCTCTTGTTGCTTTTGTTGTTGTTGCTTTTGTTGTTGCTGTTGTTGCGGTTACGGTTGCTGTATTTTTTCCGTTGTTTTTGTAGATATCGTTGTTTTTTGGTGCGGTCGTTATTTTCAGGGCTGTTGTCTTTGTTGTTGTTTGCAGGCACTCCTCCAAAGAGGGATGTTTGAGGTCAATCAAAGTTTGCACGTAGAGTTAAAATATTCAAAAGCGCTCAAAAGGGGTGGTTAACCTTAAACGCTTTAAAAAAACCCCTAATCTTTCAACGCTGAAACTGTTATGCCAAAAACAAGAATGGATAACATTTTCTTGCAACTGACCAAATCAAACCACCCTCACAACCACTCAACCACTTTCACGACCACTCAACCACCCTCACAACCACCCTCACAACCAGCTCACAACCACTCAACCACCCTCACAACCACTCTCACAACCACTTCATACCACTCACAACCACCCTCACAACCACTCAACCACCCTCACAACCGCTCAACCACCCTCACAACCAGCTCACAACCACTCTCACAACCACCTCATACCACTCACAACCACCCTCACAACCACTCAACCACCCTCACAACCACTCAACCACCCTCACAACCAGCTCACAACCACTCTCACAACCACTTCATACCACTCACAACCACTTCATACCACTCACAACCACTCTCACAACCACTTCATACCACTCACAACCACTTCATACCACTCACAACCACCCTCACAACCACTTTATATTACTCACAACCACTTCATACCACTCACAACCACCCTCACAACCACTTTATATTACTCACAACCACCCTCACAACCAATTCATACCACTCACAACCACCCTCACAACCACTTCATACCACTCACAACCACCCACAGTGAGTTAGATGACCAGGAGGAGCTGTTTGAGCAGATTCTTAAGACGGAGGCGGACATGGGAGGTGTTGAGTGGGAGGCGATAGGAGATGAGGCCAAGCAGCTCATCGCCTCTATGCTTCTCAAGGACCCCAAGGTCAGACCTCTCGCTGCTCAAGTCTACGAACATCCTTGGGTCAAGGTGACTGCCTATTTGGTGTGGTGGTTGTGGTTTTCTTGTGGTTATGGTGTGGTGGTGGTGATTGTTGTGGTTGTTGTTGTGGTGTGGTAGTGGTTGTTGGGGTGTGGTGATGTGAAGTGGTGGTGGTGGTTGTTGTGGTGTGGTGGTGATGGGTTTTATGGTGTTGTGGTGGTTGTTGGGGTGTTGTGGTGGTTGTTATAGTGTGGTGGTGGTGATTGTTGTGGTGTGATAATGGTGGTTGTTGTGGTGTGGGGGTGGTTGTTGTTTTGTGGTGGTGGTGGTTGTTGTGGTGTGGTGTTGTGGTGGTGATTGTTGTGGTTGTGGTGTGATGGTGGTGGTGGTTGTGGTGTTGTAATGGTTGTTGTGGTGTGCTGGTGGTTGTGGTGTTGTGGTGGTTATTGGGGTGTGTTGGTGTGAGGTGATGGTGGTTGTTGTGGTGTGTTGGTGGTGGCTGTTGTGGTGTGGTGGTGGTGGTTGTTGTGGTGTTGTAGTGGTGATTGTTGTGGTTGTGGTGTGGTGGTGTTGGTTTTTGTGGTGTGGTGTTGTGGTTTTAGTGTGGGGTTAGTTGTAATCTGGTAATGGTGGTGTGATGGTTGTGAGGTGTGCTGATTTTGGCTGTTAAACGTGGTTGTGTGGTTGCCGATGGTGGTGGTTGGTGGGTGTAGGAGTGGTGATGCTGGTAATTGTGGCATGCTATTGGTTGTGATGCAGTGCTGGTATGAACCTTTAACGTACGCAGAGACACAGGCATTTCCAGGCCGGTGTGGACAACAGTGGCGAAGTGCAGAGGGTATAAAAGACCATTTTTTATTCTTCTATCTGTTGTATCTCTTCATTTATTCATTCATTTTTTTATTTTTTTCTGATTGGAGCTTTCAGCTGCTTTCTTCTTGATACACTCGCTTCACAACAACAATTTTTCGTCTTTTTTTCCCATAGCCACCTAGCGACGAATTGGCGGCTACAAACCGCATTTTCAGCGATCATCCACTCCCTACCGCTCAGCCACTCAACGCCCACGCGTTACTTGAGGCCAACGACACTCCGTCGGACATGACCGCGTGTCGTGACGTTATGCCGGTGGGGGAAGGAGGGCAGTTGGCAGATGACCTGTTTGCTCACGTGGATGACGTTTCCATCAGTCATGACGTCAGTTCCACAGACGCCATGCAAGCCAATACAGCAGACGATGAAGGCAAGTCTGGTTGCACCGAAGTCACCATGGTCACTACTCCCCAAGCCTGCCACAACACCAACGATAACTCAACCGGTGTTGAACATCCTTCATCGACCCCTTCCAACAAACTCAACAATTGTGAGGTTGATGCTGATAACGATGGTGGTGGTGATGATGGTGTTGGTAGCGATGACAATGATGATGATGATAATGATGATGATGATGATGATGATGATGATGATGATGATGATGATGATGATGATGATGATGATGAGGATGATGGTGGTGGTGATGATGATAATGATGATGATGATGGTGGTGATGATGATGATGATGATGATGATGATGATGATGATGATGATGATGATGGTGAAAACGAAGAATTTGGCGATGCGTGCAATGATACTGATTATCAAAGTATTTATAAGGAGGAGGGTCTCTTTAGTCGTAATGGTGAGCAACACAGAGTATCATACAAGGATGATGGTGAGGATAATGAAGAAGAAGAAGAAGAAGAAGAAGAAGAAAAAAAAGAAGAAAGAGGTGACAATGACGATGATGATAATGATGATAGTGATGACGAAGTCGGTGGTTTCGGAGATGTATGCAGCAGCTTGGTGGATGAGTGCATGGTGGAGGTTGGTTGCGAGGCAGAAAGCGTGTGGTTCGACGCCGAGTGCGGTGACGATGCTGCTCCGTTGGGTCACAACTTCAGTCACGCCATCAGCAACCTCAGCACCAGCAACTTCAACAACCAAGGCGTCTTCGTCGGCAACCTCAGTAACCACGCCATAGACACCGGCATCGGTCCCCCTTCTTGAACTCCTTTCCGCCCGCACTTGATCTCCCTACGTGATAACTCTTTCTATCGCTTCAAATTCTTCAAATCTCTCGTTTTGATTACATTTCTCAGAGATACCTTGTTGAAGCTGCACTGTTACACAATTTCCAAAGCGCCCTCATTACTGCGTGGCGTTCTTGGGCTTAACGTGCTTCGGAATTAATTTTATTCAGCCTGTTCTTTGGAAGTCTCTTCCTTGAGTCTGTGAAGCTTTGTACCACTTTTTATTTCTTTGTTTTGCTTGTTGCCAAGGACTACGGTGTTTTATTGCCGCTTCTTTGTGGCTTTTGGAGAACAATCGGCCTTGTTGTCAAAATATGAAGATTTCTCTTACCGTCATGACGCAGGCAAAATTAACATTAATGAAATTAAGTATAACAATAAATAAATAAACTTCAAAAACAACAGTATGTTACAAAAAGTTCTATTAAAGTGGCGTTGACCAATCAAAGCTTCAAGACCAATTAGGTATGAAACTGCACAGGACTCTTATAAAATAAAATGCCGATAAACCGTTATTTTCTTGTTTCCTCACTCCTGCTTTGAAACGTTACTTTCAATCCGTTGCTCTACAGTGTCTCAAAGAGCACCTTCGATTCAGCTCAATCAAAATAGCTTGCTTTCTTTTCATCCATTACTCACCTCAACCTCACCCTTGTAATCATGTCATCGCGTCCTCTCTTCCCCTGGGTTCGTATTGATTACCTCGTATTGAATATAATGTAAATATTAATTATTTCGTGTTTTAATAATTCTCAAATTCAAATTAATTTTTATTTGTGACGTATGCATCAGAACATTACAGTCATTGCATAATCCTCTTGGGATCATTTATAACACAAACCGAGGCATAACCGATTTAAAATTTTCATATCAAATTGAGCGAGGTTCCATATCTTCACACTGCCTATTTATTTTATCAATTGGTATTTTGTATCGAATCTCAATTAAAGGATTGTTAATTAATTTATTAAACCTCTCCAGCTGGTCAATTTCAGTGTCACAGTGATCGTTTTGGTGGCTAAAGACTTCACATTATTCTACAAAACATATTTTCGCCTGTAGCACGTAGTTGGCATTTCCGCATGTATACGCACACAAAGGCAAACAAGCACGCATAGACAAACACATATAAACACACAAGCACGCACACACACACACACACACACACACACACACACACACACACGGACACAAACATGCACACACATTTTCAATCTAGCATTAATAAAGCGTATATCCATTCGATTTGATGGTTCAATTTTCAGGCTTGGCTTAATGTATTTCAATTACCATGATCTATGCATCCACCTCCTCCGGGGCGCACCAAGTCCAGGCAAGTGCTTCTGGACCTCTTAGAGCTCTTCAATCGTTTATAGTTTTCCGGTCATTCCTACTTGTATATACTTTTTCTATATCTTCACATTATTGTGGAATAAAACTTCAAAAATCTAATTTTTTAAATTTAAATTTAACATTGTTATGATACCGGAGGGTATCGTGACGATGCGATGGAAAAGTTCAAGTGCTTTAGACGCCTTGATTTTGGTTGCAGGGTGGGATTTGAAAAATAATTTAAAAAGTAATCAATTAAATGTTTTATAAATTTAAAAAAATAGTAAACCGTCGGTGTTTTAAATTATAATTGGACATGACTGATTGATATTTGCGTTACAATGGTCTTGATTAGATTAGATTGTTGTTCATGGATTTAAATAACGATTGAGTAATGGTGATTTTTTTTAAATCATGAAAAAACTGAAAACGCCATGTTTTGTTGCGGGTGAAGAGGGTAGAAAGAGGAACGCCGATTGACTGAAACGAGGTCCGGGCAGAAAATTAACATAGTACTGGTGTGAGTGGCATTGTTTCTCCGTCCTATCGCAGTTGCATGCAAGAGACAAAAACTTCATACTTCCATGTGAGCCCCTCCATAAAGTAGGTTTCTCATAGTGTCTGTAACACGAGGCTTTTTTATCATCCCCTCGCTCAGAGTGCTTTAAAGATTTCCTCCCTTCTGACTGCTACAAGCATTCCCTCCATGCAACGGCAGCTCCCCTCAATAAAAATCGATACGTTGAAAACTACAGTGCCACTCCAAATGCGCCATTTTGTATGTTCCTTTGTGTGTGTGTGTGTGTGTGTGTGTGTGTGTGTGTGTTTGTGTGTGTATGCGTGAGTGCATGTGTTTGTGTGTGTGGGTGTGTGTATGCGTGAGTGTGTGTGTGCATGCGTGAGTTTGCGTATGGACGTTCGTGTATTTATGTATATGGGAAAAATTGTTTTTATTATTATTTTTGTTTATAAAATATATTTTTGTTTTCTGTTATGCATTTTTGTTTGTTTTTCATAACCTAGTATGGTTATCTAACTTAACCGAAAATACTAAAATCAATAAAAGAATACAGTTAACTCCGCTAGAAAATGATGAACAGTTTTGCAACCAATGTTACCGGAGCAAAGTTACATTAAGCAAAGCTTAGTCCTAAAGGCCAGTGTACTTTACTCCCACGGGGTCCGATTGGTGTATTTCATGTATAACGCCTCCATTTCGTTCCATTTTATCTGTTTTTTTTTCACAATTCAATTAGAAGGCATACAAGTTTGACTAATTTTATTTTTCTTTACTCCGATGAAGTGATATGAAATTACGAAATTCTATAAAAAATCTAATCAGTAACTGAAAAATAAGAATGAAACTTCCAAAACATCAAAAAGTAATATCACTTAGATCCGAACACATAAGAGAGTGTTTAACTAAAAATTAAATAAAATTTTTTATATACATAGTATCACAAAGCAATCAATGCAGCTTCAAATGTCAAAATAAACTGAAAAATAAATGGTAAAACTCTAAAACCGAAGTTCAAAAAATAAACAACAAAGTGGGAATGTGAGTGTAAATGGCGAGCCTTGCTTCGTGCAAACAACTCGTGCCGAAAGTATTGAGACCTTAAACATTCTTTTATAATGACATAATACTGTGAAAAATTTCTCGGGTTTTCAAATAACCTGATGGGAAAATTTTGCAAAAGAAAAAAAGGACCTTGAAGCACAAAAAAGGCTCACAACTCCTTCAATTGTAGAAACCGCTGAAAAGTGTTAGAAGAGTGAAAGTATTTGATGAAGAAGAAGGAACGAATGATCAAATGCCAATTATTTTCACAGCCGTCCCTCAAATGAAAACTGATTCAATTGCGGGGAGAAGTGTGAGTGGAATTTTACTATTGCGTGAGGGTTTTAATGTATTGCCTTAAGTGTCCGAAAGGATCATTGCAAAACCAGCCGTTATTGAATGAACAAAAAATCCAAAACTCAATACATCAAATCCAGGTTCACAAATCTACAATGAAATTGTTTCCTGCATAGGATCTTTAATTTCTACAGTCTTTGTTTTATGGGCTTATCAGTAATTGCGCCACGAAAGCCCTAATTCACTCCTCGCCAAAGCAAGCCGCCTCCGACACCGGATCAATAAACGTACGCCTATTAGCAGCCGTGTCTTCGGCTTCTTTGTTATTACTTTCCACTACCAACGCTCTCTACCAACACTCCCCACCAACACTCCCTACCAACACTCCCTACCAACACTCCCTACCAACACTCCCTACCAACACTCCCTACCAACACTCCCTACCAACACTCTTACCAGTACTTTTTGGCACTACCATAACATCTTTCAATTATTGGACACCCTTGGTGCAAATAGCTATTATGCATTGTGGCTGTAAACTGACCAGGTATGAACCAGTGTCAATATAGAAACCATAGTTTCTGATGAAAAGACTCAGAAAGGAATGGGTAGAAGATGATGAAAAATGAATGAAAAACCCATTAATGAATGAAAACCAGCGAATAAATAAATGAAGAGCAAACAATAAGAGAATGAGTGACTATAGCAGCCATATGTTTTCGAAACAGCCTCGAATGTCTCTGCAAGGTAATATATACCGCGAGCTTCGCGCGTGCTACCCATATTGCTTCCCAAACGCAAAGAGGCTTTGTGAGGTACAGTAAAAAAAGATGCCAATCTTTGAGTTAATTCGAATGAATGACTTTAAACATACATCTGCTCAAGTTTCCCAAGGTTTTTTTATATGAAATCGAGTGAGAAAATCAAAACTAAAGCGATAAATAAGAGCACAAAACTACCTTCTTCAAAGAAAAGCTCCGTTGGCGTAATTGCCTCTCCTACTGAAATATTCACCACCTAATTAGTGCATATTCTCAATTATTCTTTGTAGCATATTTCAAAAAACTATTCTACTCTGCTCAAGTTTTCAATGCGATTTACCACGAGAGTGACTTTGAAACCTCTCAAGCCCTCTCACACCCTGAACCGTAGAAATTCTTTAAATAAGACGACAAAAGGATAATATAACATGTTTTTTTATTATATTAAATGATTAATTATTTAATTGAAGAAATCTTGAAATTTTTTATGAAGCAATTTGTCTGCTAAACCGTCTTAAATAGTTCAAGGTTGCATACAGGTTATGACGGCAATCTGCTTCTTGATGAAATTACACGTAAAAAAGTTAATTTGTTGTTCACTTTTTTACAGGGATTCAATGAAATCAAAACAAAAAGGAAATAATTGTGAATTTTTGTGGAATTATTGTTTTTTTTTCATTTAAATTGATCAAAAGGTTCAAGGGGGTCATGCATGGAGCAAGCGGCGAAAGAAAGCGAGGGGAAGTTTGCGGGTGATAGCAAGTGAGCCGAGTGAGGTCTACAGTCATCGTGTACGTACCATCTAGTTTGTTAGCTAAGCATTGAAAAGGTATATGGAGCGTTCTA
>OX387250.1:5542984-5560484 GCA_947562095.1 Branchellion lobata
GCACTTCGTTCTCTCGAATTTGCTCCTCTTTTCCCTTTCATCTCTTTTTTGCTATTTTGCCTTATTTTTTTCCATTTTTTTAAAAGTTTCATGTTCCATTCGAAGTGGTGTTTTTAAAGTTTTTTTTTCTATTTCAATTTTTTTTCCATTCTGAATACCTTTATGAATAAACGCAGAAGCATTTGGTTTATAGAGTTTACCTTCGAAGTTTATAGTGAAGTATGCATCATACAATTCCCAACAATTAAAAACAATTCCAAATAATAAAGTCGAGAAACGAATGACAGCGTGAATTAGCGTAGAGTTTTCATGCACTGGGCCTTGTGGTCGACGTATTGGGCTATAGAAGACGGATGAGCATGGTGAGATGGGACGCATGCCACTGAGGGGGTGTCATGCCGAGAAGGCTGGGGGTCTAGAGAGTGAGTTTCAGATTCTGAAAAAAAGTTTTAAATATAAAGATTGAAAACAAAACAAGCCAGTTTTAATAAAAATTTATCTTATTGGTAAAACGCTGAGGAAAACCCCGAAGCGCCTTCGTTCAGTCATTGAGGCTGATTGACTTTGAGAGTTCAAGATAGAGTGAACAAATCTGCCTAAAGTTTTGATCGAAAAAAAAAACAAAAAAAGCTATTTTTTATCATTGGTTTCAGAATTTTTCAGACGAGGAAAGATGCATTTGTATCGAAATGCAGTCGTCCGCGAGTGTGTACCTGTCAGATTTCTTTAATTAATTTTTTTCGAATGATTTTTATTAACTTTGAAATAATTAATATCAATTAGTAGTTTTAGTTATTTTTCTTCGTGTTGGTTTTAGTTTTTGCTTGTTTCAAGGATTCTATGAAAATAACCGTTGCCATGAAGTCGCCTTCGAACAAAACGATAAAAGGCGCGCTCAAAATGCTATGATTAAATTAGATGACCAAGTTCTCCACCACTTTGTTGCTCGAAAGTTTGTTCCATCATCTTCGACTTCAGTCATATGCTAGAAATTGTTAAAAGCTTGATGAACGGTTCAACTGTTTTTGCATTTACGTTTCCTGTTGCGCGAAAACGTATATAGTCATTACTTTAATTTAATTTGATCTAATCTAATCAAAAAATTTTTGACGCGCCTTTTAGCCCTATGTTTGAAGGCGCTCCCTAGAAATGGTTTTACTCGCTGTGGGCTACTAAAAGAGTGGACGCATCTGTACTTCACTCCATTTAAGTTTCCGGTTTCGCAAAAGCGTGTATGGCCGTTACTTTAATTTTCTTTATTTAAACTATTTTTAATAACTATTTAAAATTTAAAGTTTCCAATATAAGTTATAAATAAATTAATTCATCTCAGAGTTATAGTTTTTACTGACTACAAAGATTTTAAAGAGATTGCCGAATCCGCTATTTTCTCGTTTGAAATACAGGCATTGAAGTGAAATCGTCAACCAACGCCTACATAAATACTGTTTGCCAATTTACTCAACAAGAAAGTAAACAAGTGTTGAAAAGCATCGCAAAAATTTATGGTATCCTGACGGACTTATGAATTTGAGAAATTGCTGAAGAAGAAAAAGACATTGCTGTAAAATCGTCAACCAATCGGTTACAAGGATACTGGTTGCCAACTTAAAAAAAAAGAAAGTGAACGAGTGTTGAAATCATTGCAAGGAATTGTGGTGTCCAGACAAACTTCCTTGTGAATATAAGAAATGGCTGAAAAGGAAAAAAAAGAAATAACTTGAAATAACTTTGCAATAGTTATGTTATGTGGTTTTAAGATATGATTCAATTCTCAAATTTTAAGACTCATTTATTTTATTTAATAGACAATTCTGCTTTGAATTTCTCATAAACTTTTAACATTGCAGTTTTGGTTAATTTGATGAAACAATCTTCATTAGTCATTCAATATAAACTATGACTCAGTTCTAAATTTTGAGATTTATAAATTTGATTCTGTAGTCAGTTTTTGATTTCTTGCAACAGACACTTGACAGTTCTTATGACATTCAGTTATTGTTGATTTTAGTTTTTTCTCTTTCATTTTGATTGTTCACCACGTTCTGTGCCATTTCCAGCGTTTGTCTGAATTTGATTCAATTAAGACTATGAAAAAATATATAAAAATTTTATACAGTTACCGCTTTTAAAACTCAAACCCGGGTTCACCTGATCACACTTTACAGCGTGACAGGCCAATCATTATGCCGCAGGCGCAGAGGTGTTGACCACAAAAAAACCTTAAGGTTACGAATAGTTCTAGAGAAAAAAAACACACATTAAATACACAGAAAAATTAAATATAATCTAATCTAACCAAGGTATTTTTATAGCGCCATTTAAATTTTGTTCAAAGGCGCTCCCATAGAAACGTGTTTACTTTCTGTGGACTTCCAGATGATTGAGCCACTCTAAGATGGCTTCTGTTCTTCAATTGAGTTTCCGTTTTTAGAACTCCAACCTGATCTCACTCGTTCACGCTTCCCATAGAGACGGACTCACCCTTATGACGCAGGCGCAAAAGCGTTACATAAAGCCATGAAGTTACAAAGAGTCTGTGTAAGCACAACTACAACCTTACCAAATTCTGTCACCAACTCACTTCTCACTTTTTCTTTCTCTCTCCTTTATCTTCACCTTTCATTGTAGTTACTTTAACTATTCCAACCGCTGTGATCAAGGAAATCCTAAAAAGTATCTTAAAAAATGAGAATAAGTAGATCTCAGTTGCTTATGAGAAGGCAATTTAAAAAGGTCAGCTAAGTAGTAAGGTGAGTGATTATTTTTTAAATTTTAAACATGAGAGTGCAGATTGTAAAAAGGATCTTTTTTGAGAGACAACCAGTGTAGAAAGATAAGAGCAAGAGAATTTATGAGTGCCAGAAACTGAGCGGGCAGCGCTAATAAAAGCTTTAGTGAAAGGGTGTAGCGTGGTCTCTGAGAGTCCATAGTATAAAGAGTTACAATAGTAAAAGCGCGATGAAACTAGTAGTTTGAGAGTTGAATTGTCTAGGAAAAGTTTCAGTTGCTTGATACGGGGAAGATGGAAAAAAGATGGTTTAGCTAAAGATTTTGTTAAATCTGTAGAGATGAGCAGGGATTATACGCGAGAATTAAAAAAAACTAATTTAAATTACTTATGACTAATATTTGAAAAGAAGGAGTTTACCTTGATAATGAAAACAATTTAAATCAAGTAAATCTTCCCCCAATCTCACCTCTATCACTTATCTACTTTCATTTAGTAAAACCCTCAAAAATTTGCTGTTAAACGGTTCGTAGCCGAGGGCTCTTGAGCAGATCAGCGCTATACAAATGAGTTGATTAGATTAGATTAGCAGACAGAAATGGCCATACTGTAACCAAAGATTCTTTTGGTAATTTTTTCTTGTTCTTCCGTTTCGATTTTTTGCCGTTCTTTGTAATATTTTAGTTAGCATGAAACATTTTTCAATAGTTATATAATATGGTTTTGAGAAATTTTTCAATATTTGATTTTTAAAGTTTATTACAATGAGTTTTTTTTCTCAGTTTACACTTTGATTTTTTGTAGCATTATGTTTTCCTAACACCTTTGCATCTGTGGCATAATGGTCAGCTTGTTCCACTGTAGGGCGTGAACTGCAAACTTGGTTTTGAGTTTTGGAAGTGGCAACTTAAGTAAAGGGAAAAACGCCGTGCTAAAGTGGCTAAGTCACCTAGTGACCCACAGCCAGTAAAACCGTTTCCTTGGGAGCGCTTTTGAAAAAAATGCTATAAGGTGTTCTAAAAATGCTCAAAAAACAAGAGAAACAATAAAATGAATCGACTTTGATAATTCAGAGTTGAATCGCTGACTAGAATGCTATGAAGCAACTATTGAAGGATGTTTTAGTAGTTTATTGTTGGAGTCCAAGAATTTTTTATATATTTATCTTCAGTTCATATCCACAGAAGTTCGTTTAAATAAACTCTTCCACAATGTTTGCCAAGACTTTCATTGCTTGCCTGCCTCTTATTCGTCAGTTCATGAAATCAAAGTTATCTTCATCTTGCCATGATTTTTTGTTGACCCTGACTATATTTACCATTATCTTACAAACTTCTCAAAAGTTATCTCTCATTACATGCCCATACGCACCGTAATAAAATCGTTTTCGAAGTCTTGTGCAAGAAGTAACATTCGTGTGAAAACTGAAGGTTGAAAAGTTGTCGTTGGCTGGCCTTTTCATTTCAATGTTGAATATTTAAACTAAGAAAATGACGGAGGATTTAATGATTTCTTAAAATCCTCGAAACAAGTAAAAAGAAGAAAGTTAAATATTTTGGAACAAATATTTCAAATTTTAATAGTTAATGCAAATATTCTAAAAAGAAGTAAATAAAATAAGAGAAAATACCATAAACGCTTGCAGGCGACTGTAAGTGCATTGTTACTTTCACAACATTGAAGTGTTTATTTCCTTGGTAATGGAGAGCCAAGCAAGATGGGTGCGTGTTGAACAAAGGTGAACGATACGATGATTCATCGGGAACCGGAAATGCAGAAGGTTTGTCATGAGACAGGAAACCTCAGTTATTTTGCAAACACCAATTTGCAGGTCGTCAAATATTAAGTTTTAAAAAATCACAAGAGTGAGGAATTGGCATGGAAAATAACTCAAAAAAATCTAAAAAAGAAAAAAAAAAGAAATAATACTTGAACAAAATAGCATCTGTGACGAGAGTTTAGTTCTAGTTACTCCAGACACCAGACGACCACGCAGAAACTCTTGTGCTACTCTCCCCCTTCCAGCCTTCCCAAGTCATAACAATGATGATACACTCGTTTATGAAGTTTTGAACATTAATTCCACTAACAGAGGTACCACAGTCTTCAGAATGTATAGATATCTTTGAGATAGACAAATTGTGAGTTGCGATGTTGTTTGAGGTGGTTGCGAGCCTCATTCAATGTGAACCAGCGTCGCTTGCGTCCTGTGAAATTCATCACTTCATTAGGATGTTGCTTTGAAAATAAAAATTTAAAGTTAATAAAAGTGCAAGTGAAATATGATAGATAATAAAATTTATAAAAATAGCAGAAATGCGTTAATGGTTCAAAACGAGGCAAAAACCAATGGAGAGGGATTCTTGCCACTCAGGAAGAAGCTCTTTTACCAGCATCAGGAACACCATGGTACGGTGTTTGCACTCTGCAAGCTACAAGCAGTGTTCTAGTGAAAAAACAATCAATGGAGACAATTTGATACAATATAAGACAATAAAAATATCATTAAGGTGGCATTAACCCCATAGAGTTTCGAAGCCACATTCAATGCCTTTGATTATCCCATAAAGACAGATTAAGAACCTCAAAAGTTCCAAGACATGATATTATTGTTCCTTTGACGCCAGCTTCTTCTAACACTTCTCTCTCTGCTGCTTCCTCATCCACCTCTCCAGGTTCTTTCCCTCCTCCAGGTATTATCCACAAGTCAGGGTTATGGTTAGATGAGATTAACAAAACCTTTTGTAGATGAGTATAGATAAAGGTTGATTGATCATAGTTAAACAGTTTATTTGTGAAAAACTATGTAATACATTCTTCTATTCAGAGTTGATTATGAGGTGTTTAAATGTGCATTAAGATATTATTGTAACATATATTTATTTATTGAGTGAAAATTTCCAAGACAAAAAAACAATGTCTTTGTGTCCAAAGATATTATTATTTTAATATAATATTATTTATTATTATTATTGTATTGTTTAATTGTTGAAATAATAACGAATGAATGAATTGCTAACCTCATTATAACTGCGATCTTTAACGCACACGCATGCTGCTCTCAAGCGAAAGCCATCCTTGTCATAAATTCTCACAGTGTCCAATTTCTGCTTGGTCGCCATTTCCAATTCAATACTCAAACTCCCCGAACTTAAAGTTGAAGTATTTAAGAAAAAAATTAGCTATAATGGTATCTTTTAAAAATTCATTCAAGTAAGTATGATACATTTTTTAATTTATATCTTCTGTTATCTTATCTTACCTACTATTAATTGGAGATAACAACATTTTCATGAATCAGATTTAACTTATAACCTATTGAAAAAGTGACTTACACGGAAGCGGTATTGAACGTGATTTTAAGCAATTTAAAGCCGAATCCAGAAAGATTTATGAATACGAACGATAATTAATTATTTTACAAATTCAGGGTAAACAGCCATCGAAATAACATTGTAGCCATTTTTTATAAATAAACCGCTACAGAAATATTAATCAGGGAAATTTAAAAACTTCTCTGAATCTTTTTCATTTACACATTTTTTTGAATATGTTTTATGTTATGTTAAAAAAAGATCAGTTTTTAAAATCTGCACTCAACAACAAACAATTGCCCATCTAACTACTTAGCTGACCTTTTAAAGTTGCATTTTTGTAAGGGACTGAAATCTTTCTATTCTCATTTTTTTAGAATACCTCCTTATAGTCCTTATGTTAAATCTGCACTTTCCTACAGTGGAGCTCTCATGGAATTCTCTTCCCCCCAATCTTACCTCTATTACTTTTCTTTTTCCATTTCGTGAAGCCCTTAAAACTTTGTTGTTTAAACAGTTCGTAGCAGAGCGCTTTTGAACATTGTGTAAAAAGCGCTATACACATGATATGAGTAGATTAGATTAGAATGTTGAATATTGTTGAACTGTCAAATTCTAGAAGCTTTCTCGCTATTAAACACTTTTTTTTTATTTTTCCCATCAAGTCTGTTTCTACATCTAAATTTAAATGGGGTTCTCTTTCTAAGCTTTTGTACCAATACTCCCTTCCCCTCCTTTTACAGCACAACTCTTAGGATATCTTATCCCCCAAAAAAATCAATAAAACTACTCCAACTTTCACAAAACTCTTGGATGCCACTCTCACCAACTTTTTTCCTATAACCTTTTTTGAATTAACCAATATAATTGATTCCATGTCCTCCTCCATATGCTCTCTTGACCCTATTTCAACTCATGTCTTTAAAGATCTTTTGTGAATTTTCTAGCCAAAAAATCTGAAACTTATTAATATTTTTCTAATTACCGCAGCTTTCTCTTCTTTTCTCAAAAATCCACATTTAAACCAACAATTAAAAAATTCTTTCTTGCCCTTCCCTTCCAGCAAAATATAAACCTATCGCTGATCTCTCTTTCATTTCAAAAAGTTTGTAGAAGCTTGTTCATCTCCAGCTTCTTTTTAAAAAAACACAATCTTCCTCCTACTCAATCTGCATTCCATCCCTTCCATGGCACCAAGGCTTCTCTCTTTGAAATCTATGATGATTCCATATTTTTTTTCGACGATGATTACATCTCCCTCCTTTTCTGTCTACACTTCTTGGCCTTTGACACCGTCGACCACTTTCTACTACTCCAACGACTCAAAAATTCGTTTCGTTTCTCTTGTGCTTGTCTTTAATGGATCTCTTCTTATCTCTCACTAGATCTTTTGTAGTATCTTCAAACGATTTCCATTCCTCTTTTTCCTTTTTCCCATTTGGTGTTCCTCAGGCTTTTATCCTTGGTCCCCTACTTTTCATTCATACACTTTTGAACTTCCAAAAATCATTTCCTCATTCTTTCTCCAGAGTAAACTCTATCCTGATGACTCTTACGTCTTCACTTCGTTTCCCAAATCTCATCTATCATCCACCAATTCCAACATCTCTCCCTGCCTTGACAAAATCATCTTTTGTTGCGATTCTGTTTCTCCAACTCAACCCTTCGAAATTCGACCTCATATATTTCTCCAAGTCTAAACGACTTCTTGAACCTCCTTCTTAATTTATATTCTACCTAACCTCTCACTTGCCCTCTTCTATCATCCGTGGCTGAAGCTTTATCTTTGACTTCTTTCTCTTTCTCAAACAATTAGGTTTGTAGCTAAATTTTCCTTCTTCCATCTCCGCCACAGCAAACAACTCAAGCCATTCCTTGAAACTTTTACCTTCAAATTGCTTGTCTCTCCTTTTTCAATCCCACCTTGACTACTGCAACTCTCTATGCTATGGTCTCCCTGAAGATATAGTACACTCCCTCACCAAAGCTTTCAATAGTGCTGCCCGCCTAGCTACTGGTACTCACAAATTCTCACGCATAACTCTTGCTCTGTCCCCTTACACTGTTTACTCTATACATGAGATCAACCTTCAAAAGATGTCTTCTTATCTTTGACATTAAAAAATATTTCCCTTAATCATTTGACCGACCTACATTATTTACATACATATGCTAAATCGGCACTATCGGACTGCGACCTTTTCTACGGAACACTCTCCCTCATCTCCTTTCTTACTGGAAAGCTCTCAAAACTCATCTGTTTAAAAAGTTCTTAACTGAATGTTTCTTCACAGTCTCCTAGCGCCATACAAACACTTCGATTCTCATAGATTGCATATTTTAGTCTGTAACTTTCACAATTCTTTTGTTCTACAGTTTTATTGCTTCTGTTCTCTTTCAATCTTATTCTATGTCAATTATTTTGGTCAAACTTCCCCAACAATTTGCCGTTCTTAATCTTATTTCACACAATTTTCTCATTCAGACTTTGTATTCTTCTTAGTACGTACTTAATTTCACTGCGACCTATTCATACTCTAGCCTTTTAACGTTTTATCACTCCAATTCTCAATGTTATCATCACTTTTACTTCGACTATTCATAACCGCTTTTTAACACGTATGCGCCCGCATAAGTGTTCAATCCTCAAGTGGCTCACAACGAGTAAAACCGTTTCCATGGGAGTCCCTTGAACAAGGTGCTAGAAGGCGCTATACAATTTCTAAAAAAAAAATGAAGGAAACATTTGACTCAAACTATGGGATAAAAATTCAAAAACGTTCATACCATATGTAACCATTTTTTAATATTTACTTCGTAGCAATGAACTAGTATATAATTTGCAAAGCTTGAATATATATATATATATATATTCAAGCTTTGCAAATTATATACTATAATTATATATATATATATAATTTTTTAAATGTTTAAGAATTAATATTCGAGGAAGCCACACGAAGGATTGATGATCGAATCAGAAGAAAAGCAAAGATGCAGTAGTGAGTACATGATGGTGCCACAATCGCTCAAGCAAACTTGAAACTAAGAATACTTCATGGCGTGCTGTGTTCAACTTCAGAGGCTATAGAAACCGTTTACAAATTGATGGATACAATGTAAAAAAGTTAATTGTATACGGAAAACATATTTTTTATTCCTGATAAGTGGCAATTATGACGTACTAAAATTAAAAAAAATAAATTGAAGAATTCCGGAACTAATCGATTAAAGAATACCTCGAAAGTATGCGTTTCAAGAAACTCAGGCCACTATTGATTCTTAAGACGTAGAGTAGGGGTTTCGCATGAATCTGCACGAGATGTAGGGAGTAGGAGTGGCGTATAGGGAGGCCGAAGTGACCAGCCAAGCAATCGAAAGGTTCAAGAGGCCTGAACTGAGCTGATCAAGAATCAACAAAGTTTAAATAATCATATTTACAAAAGTACAACCAAACAATTTGCAGCGCACGCCATTCAGGTGATAGAAAAGATCTCCTATAGACGAAAAGACCCGCTGTTCACTCACACGTGCGCCTGCATACATCAGTGCAGGCGCACAAAGGCCTCCAGCGTGCGAGGCAGAGTGCCTTGGTAAGGAATCTCGTGGAGATTGAGCGCTTGTGCTGCTAGGCACTGGAGGCTGGTGTATCGGAGAGTGCAAGTGATTTGGTGCAGACGCATGGCGTTGAGGAAGTCGGAGGGGGTTTTGGCATCATTATTTCGAAAGCACAAGTGCGATCCGTGCTGCAGCAGCGGTCGAATGGCCTCTGGAGACTGTGACTTACAGGCCAGGTGCAGCGGGGTGTTTCCTGTGAGGGCATAAAAGATGCATTGAACGGAACAACTTCTCACCAAGTACTGCTAGCATATAAGGACGATGTAGTAACTTTGAGAAGATAAAAGTACAATTGGACATTTGAAAAATATTATAAATAAAAATTAGAAAAAAGAAGTTCACCATTGTTGTCAGTTTTATTGGCTGAAAAGCCAGCTTTGAGGAGCTTGAGGATGAGAGATGTTTGGGGGAAGTTGTAGATAGGGTAGCGACCAACCGGAGATATGTCTTTGGAGCAGGCAAGGTGAAGAAGTGTTTGGTTGGTGTGTCTGTTGGTGAAGTTGAGTGTTGCAAGACGTGAGAATGATTTTTCAAAAGCTTTTAGTTTATCTTCCTCGATGTGGTTGTCCAAGGAGTACTTGTTGATGAGTGACATGAGGTGGATGAGGATGACGAGGTATCGATTGAAGCATGCCACCTCTTTCTCTTTGACATGCTTATCGGAGGTGCAGTTGTGTTGTAGGTGATCTCTGCCGCGCTTGATCTCACTGATGCACTGGTCGAGAATCAGAAGTAGGTCATCAAAGAACACTCCCGGGGGACTCATTCGGATGCACAAGTGGTCGGCGCTGGTGGCCATGAAGGAAAACAATTCAGTGAAAGAAAGAAAACTGCTGTGAGTCAGTTGATTGAGAACATCGAGATGTTTCTGTTGCATATGGAGGGCATATTTCCACAAGGTAATGCAGCGGTCAAAGTCTCCTGAGTCAGCATACACAGCACCCCTGTAGCGGATGTAGTATGAGGTGTCGGGGTGCATGGGCCCGAGGATATTCTCACGCAGCAGCAATGCCTGCATCCTCATCTGGTCAGGGTCGTCTATCAGGGCCTGCAGGTCCTCCTCACTGTTGAATCTGCTGGCGTAGTTGTAGGCACTCACAGGTTGGGTGTAACCAGTATCCTTTTCGCCTGACTCCCTCTCTTGCAGACACTTACTCCAGCACTTGGCAGCCTTTGTCAAGTCCCTCTTACGGTCCACATAGGTGGCACCTAACAACTCCAATGCTTCAACCTTTTCTTTTTTTGTGAATACTGAACGCGTTATCAGAAACTCCACTATGTGAGAATGACCTGAAATGTAACAATATTTCAACCAGTTGTTTAACGACATGATTATTCAATGGAAGTTCCAACTGTCATGTGCATACACATTGTTCCAAAATGGGGAGTTTGAAATAAAAAAACAATTGCAAAACTAAAAAATTGAGCTCAACAAACAAACCTTTTTTGGTTTGAAATTATGAAAAGATTTGAAAAAGCTAAAACAAAGATAGTTTGACGGAAACTTTATTAAATTTTGGAAAATAATAGATGCTGACCTATTGTGGCAGCAGCCAAAAGAGGGGTGTTGCCATAGGTATCCCTTTCAATCACGGCCTGGTGCCTTAACAAAAGTTTCATAATCTCTAAAGAACCAGACTCCGCACAATCATGGAGAGCTGTGTTGCCTGCAGAAAATCATTAAAAATTAATAACTTCAACTAGGTTTTTGTTGTATTGTCGTTAAGCGGGATAAATGGTCAGAACTTGAAAGAAACATTGCTGACCTTTCAAGCTCTTACGGTTCACATCAGCCTTCTTGCTGAGCAAGAACTGTACAATGTTCATGTGTGTTTTGAAGCAAGCAATCATGAGACAAGTATGTCCATGTTTGTTGGCCTGCTCAATGTCAGCATCATTCTCTATCAGAAACTTGACAATCCTCAAATGACCATCAAAGCAAGCAGCTCTAAGTGGTGTAGATCTCGAACAAGTGGTTTTGTTGACTTGAGCACCAACCCTCACCAAGTATTCCACGATTTCCAAATGACCTGCGGCAGCAGCACACCACAAAGGAGGAGCCCCCTCAATGTTTTCGTTATCGAATTGAACTGTTCCCACTTGCTCGATGTCCGCATAACAAGATTCCACCAAATAAACCACCACTGGAAGATGACCGTTGCGACATGCAGCTATCAATGGAGTTGCTCCGTCAATAATTTCATTCACAATTCCTGGAGTACTTTTGATTTTGTCACTGAAACATTTACCAAAGGATTTTATGATAGAACGAACTGTTTTCAGATTACCACTAAGCGCAGCGTCATACAACTTTCTCGGGCCATCCTCCATCGCTCGACTATTTTCGATGTTTTTATTTCTTACAAGACCCTGATTCGTTGAAAGCGAAATGTTAAAAGTGATTCTTACAAGACTCCCATCTTATGGCGCACTATTTTACTTTTTTATTAAGTGTTAAAAATAACACAGCAGATATTCAACTAAAATCGTTTAAAAACTCAAATTTGATAAATTTATTCAGATATACATAGTGCTACTGGAACTATAAAAAATTAACGATATTTTGAAAATATGAAATTTAATAAAATATTTGTAAAAAAATGAAGTCAAAATAATAATATTTAAAAATAAAGCTATATATATATATAAATAAAATTATTTTCTATTTCAAATAATTAATATTAATACATACTTTTTTTTGTACTCTTTATTGAAGCAAATTCAGAAAAACGCTAGAAATGGCACAGAACATGGTAAATAGTCAAAATGAAAGAAGAAAAATTAAAACTAACAACTGAATGCCATAAGAACTGTCAATTGTCTGTTGCAAGAAATCAAAAACTGACTATAGAATCAAATTTATGAATATCAAAAATTAACAAAAACTGGAATATAAGAAAGATCTAAGAAATTCAAAAGCAGAGTTGTCTATTGAATCGAATTAATTTTAAAATTTGAAAACTGAATCATATTTTAAAACCACATAACCTAACTATTGGAGTGTCATTTCAAGTTATTCCTTCTTTTCTTCTATTATCCTTTTCAGCCATTTCTCATCTTCCCAAGGAAGTCTGTCTGGATACCCCTATTCCTTGTAATGCTTTCAACACTCGCTCATTTTCTTGTTTTTTAAGTTAGCAAAAGGTATTCTTGTAGCCGATTGGTTGACGATTTTACAGCAATGTCTTTTTATTCCTCAGCCATTTTTCAAATCCACCGGTAAGTCCGTCTGGATACCACAATTTTACTGAAATGTCTGTATTCCAAACGAGAAAATGGCGGATTCGGCAATCTCTTAAAAATCTTTTCAAAATCTTTGCAATCAGCAAAAACTATAACTCTTGCATGAATTAACTTATTTATAACTAATATTTAAAACTTTAAATTCCAAATAGTTACTAAAAATAATTTAAATAAAGTAAATTAAAGTAACGGCTATACACGCTCTCGCGAAACCGGAAACCAAAATAATTTTTTCATAGACTTTGTTCAACCGACTGTAAACAGACGCTGGAGATGGAACAAAGCATGGCGAATAATCGAACTAAGAAAAAACAGTATGACTAAACACAAACTGCAATGTTACAAGAAATCTAAAAGAAAATTAAGGAGCCTTAAAACTATGATTAAAACCAAAATTTACTATAAAATCAAGTTGATGAGCATTAAAAAATATATAATCAACAATAGTTTATAATCAAGTCAAATAACTATCCGAAAATAATTTAGGATAGATAAAAGACTACAGAAAAGGACAATAAAGCAAAGTAGAAGAGTAAAATTAAGCAAAACTGTGAAGTTACGAAAAATTGAGAAGCAAAATTGTTTATAGAATCGAGTTAAAAAACTCTCAAAACTTAGAATTAAGTTGAAAAATTCAAATCAGATGATATAACCATTGAAAGAAGTTTCATTCAGATTATTTATTCTTTTCCTCTCTCCTCCACAGCCATTTCACATATCCACAGTCTATCTAGAAACCAAAATCACTTGCAATGCCTTCTACCGCTTTCTTCCCTCTTGTTGGGTGAGTTGACAAACGGTATTTATGCAAACTTCAAACGAGAAAAAAGCAGAAGCGAGCATTTTTTAAATTTTTTCAAACTTCTCATAACCAGCAAAAACTATAACTCTTTGATAAATAAACTGTTTTGAAAGTTGTGCTTAAAATTTAAAATTTTTAAATAGTTAATAAAAAAGTTTAAATAAAGCAAAGTAAAGCTATGGACAGCAAACGGCGATACACGCTTTCGCGCAACTGGAGACCCCGTATGAGACTGTATGTCCAAAATTCATTAGGATTCTTCGATTCTTCAATTTCCGAAATGTATTAACTAATAAAATTAATTTAGCGCTTTGAAAATATCAAATTATATTATAATAAACTTTTAATAAATTATTTTATGCAAAAACAACGGAAAATGATGCCTTTATGCGACGTGTGTGACGAAGAAGCCACGAAAACGAACAATGGAACATTCACATGCAAGCCATGAGTGTCCCTTTTCCAACTACCAGTTTTACGAACCAAACCTATTGAATTAATTATAATTATAAGCTACGACAGTTAAGTGAAAAAAATTTTTTGTTGTTGAGATTATTGAAATATAAAAAGTTCATAGTTATGAATAATATATTCAGTGGTCATTTTTATATTATTATTATTTTCTTTTTATATTATCATTATTTCCATTTTATATTATTATTATTATTCTTTTATATTATTCTTTTATATTATTATTATTCTTTTATATTATTATTATTTGCTTTTCATTCTATCATTATTTTCATTTTATGTTTTTATTATTATTCTTTTATATTATTATTATTTTCCTTTTATATTATCATTATTTTCATTATATAATATTATTTGAAAAAAAATTAATGAGTTTTGTTGATTATTATTCTTATTTAATTAATTCATTCATTTATTGAGGGAAAACTCAAAGGACAAAAACAACGTCTCTGTGTCCAAAATATGTAAAAGCAACAAAAGAAGTAAATACTAGTAATAATAATAAATTTCAAACAAGTGAACAAAAAATTTAAAAAAATAATTGAAATATATAATGAGAATTTAATGTCAAATGTTCTGAAGATGTTTGAGTTAGTAAAAGTCATTTATAACAGCCTTTAAAGTGTTTCAGCTTTTTTTGCCTCGCTTTGAAGACCGATTCACACTGCAACGCTGTCTGTTCATCGCATGAGTTGCCACTTTTTACAACTCAAACCTGAGCATAGTGCTAAGAGGTGCTTGACAAATGTCTTGGTTAGCTTAGATTAGCTCAAAGTACAAGGAATCGAAAAAATTCAAGAGCAGAAGATTTATTTTTTTTAGTTCAATTGTTCGCCGTGTTTTGTAACATTTCCAGCGTATGAATGGACTTGATCTAATAAAGACTATAAAAAAAGAATAAATAAAAATAAATGAACCCTAGAAGTTGAAAAGTGAATCACAACTTAACACCACATAATATATCTATTGGAGAGTTTCAATCAGGTTATTTCTTTTTTTCTTCTTCCTTCCTTCTCAGCCATTTCTCATATCCACAGCAAAGTCTGTCTGGATACCACAATTCCTTGCAATTCTTTCAACACTCGCTCACTTTCTTGTTGAGTAATTTGGCAAAAGATATTAATGTATGCGTTGCCAACGTGATGCCAGTTATTGCCGCTGAGTTTTCATTCTTCAAATTTAACTATTTTAATCAATTTTTTCACACTTTTCAATTGATTTATTGTTTTAAATTAATATTTCATTGTGTTTAATATTTTTTCAACTTTTTTTCTCGCGATTTGTTCATTTCGTAGGTTCAATGCCGACTTTTATGACTGATAAAATTCTGTTCTCGTGTATTTTAATGTTTCCTTTTTTAGTTCGATTGTTCGCCGTGTTTTTGTAACATTTCCAGCGTATGTCTGGACTTGATCTAATAAAGACTATAAAAAAAGGTTCATGACTATAAAAAAGTAGCCGTTGGTTGAAAACTTAACTGCAATGCCTGTCTTTCAAACGAGAAAATGACAGATTCGGCTATTTAAAAAAATCTTTTCAAAATCTTCGCAAAATCACAATCAGCAAAACTATAACTCTTAGATAAACGAACTTTTTAATAACTAATATTTGAAACTTAAAATAAAAAAAAATAATAAAAATAGTTTAATAAAGTTAAAGTAACACAGCAGCCGCCATATACTCTTTTTCGCAACCGGAAACTGTATATGAAAAGTGAATGGAAATATAAAAAGTGTCCATTGGCTTGCTGAAATAAATGAAAAGTTTTAATGACTACAGAAATGATTTCGAATGAAAAAATTTTGAACTCGAAAAGTGATTGTCAACGTCATTGTTTTTGTTTTCATTTTTTGAACACAACTTTCCAAAATGACTTTTTCAACCACTTCTTTTAGCCATCACCGTCTTTTTTCTTTCCATCTTCATCCTCTTTTTCATCTTCTTCTTCTTCATCTTCATCTTCTTCTCCATCTTCAGATTCATCTTCATCTTCATCTTCTTCTTCATCTTCATCGAGGACTCACGTCAACAGCGTTTGCCATCCTTCACGTTTGAAGAACTTTCTGGTCGTATCTGTGCACCAGAGCGCTTGCTATATAACAATAATAACAAAAACAAAAATAATAAAAATAAAATAATAAAAATAAAAATAAAAATAATAACAATAATATAAAAATAATAAAAATTAATAATCGTTTAAAGGACCAAAAATTAATAATTAGAGGTATTGTGTGATTGTGGCGATGAAGCGTAGTGACCACTTGTTGAAAGGAAGGGGTGGCAAGAAAAGAGAAGATTGGGAGGAGGCGGTGAGGCGTCGAGAGGCTGCGGCCACACAGAGCCACTTTGTGGTCTTGGAAAGAGCTCCAGGCCTGCGTAGGTGGCACAAGTGGAACAAGGAGGAGGAGGTGTCAAGTGGAAGAGGATGGTCAGAAGGGAAGAAGGAAGGAGCTAAAGTTGAAGAAGAAAAAGAAAAAGAAAAACGTTTGAAAATAAGCAAAATAGAAAAAAATGAATTTGGAGGGAGGAGGAGGGAAAGAAGGAAAATAGACAAAGGAGATAGAATAGAAGGCGAAGAAGGAGGAGAAAGAATGAGAACGAGAGAACTTCCAGGAATAAAGGAGTGTAGAGGAGTCATTGGAAGAAATATGGAAGAGGAAGAAGAAGAAGAAGGAAAAGCTGGAAAGGCTTTGGCCTCAAGGGTGGATGGAAAGAAGAAGACAAGTGGAAGAATAGAGAATGAAGAAAAAAATGAATGCGTTTTGTTGGAGGGGTTGAAAAGAATGCTTGAGCAACAAGAACAACACGAATCCCTCATGAACAAGTGTCTGCTGATGTTGCGGCAACAAAGGCAACATGTTGCAACAAGCACGTGGCAAGGTGGCCCTTCACCAAGCCTGTGTGATTTGTGCCAACACAACTCGAATGACGCTGACGAGTCACGTGAGTTGTGTCGAGAAGTTTGTTGTTTGCGAAAAAAGCAGCAACAGCAGCAGACGTGTCTGCGGCAGCAGCAACAAGAGCTGCTGGAGCTGAAACAACAGCAACGAAGCTGCTTGCTTCACAACCAACAGCTTCTTACACAACTCACTCACTTCCGTCACAAGACTTCCACGCACCCTTCCTCCTCGTCCTCTCCCACAAATACTCTTTCTTCTCATCCTCCTTCTCCTTCCCCTCCTTCTCTTCATTCACGCCTTCCTCCCATTGTAGCTCCTTCTCCTCCTCTTCCTCCTCCACCTTCTCCTCCTCTTCCTTTTTCTTGTCCTTCTGATTCTCCTTTCCCTCCTCTTATTTTTCCTTCTTGTTCTCCTCCTCCTT
>OX387250.1:5565484-5567984 GCA_947562095.1 Branchellion lobata
ATGAAAAAAGATGAATGGAGGGAGGAATGATAGAAAATAGACATCTAGACTGAGTAGGAGGGAGCAGATTGTGAGCTTGATGTAAAGAAAGAAACTAAGAACAAACAACCCTTCATAAGCATTTAGAGGTGAATGAAGAGTTCGAAAATGATGAATAATATGAATGGAGGAGGATGATGAAGTGGAAAAGAAAAATAATAATGAGGTGGAGGAGAAGGAGGATGATGAGGTGGAGGAGAAGGAGGATGATGAAGTGGAGGAGGAAGAGGATGATGAGGTGGAGAAGAAGGCTGATGAGGCAAAGGAGAAGGAAGATGATGAACTTATAAAAACAGAGAACGATGAAGTGGAGGAGAAGGAGGATGATGAAGTGGGGGAGGAGGAAGACGATGAAGTGGAAAAGAAAAAGAATAATGAGGTGGAGGAGAAGGAGGATGATGAAGTGGAGGAGAAAAAGGATGATGAAGTGGAGGAGAAAGGGGATGATGAGGTGGAGGAGAAGGAGGATGATAAGGTGGAGGAGAAGGAGGATGATGAAGTGGAGGAGAAAGAGGATGATGAAGTGGAGGAGAAAAAGGATGATGAAGTGGAGAAGGAAGAGGATGATGATGAAGTGGAGGAGAAGGAGAATGATGAGGTGGAGGAGAAGGAGGATGATAAGGTGGAGGAGAAGGAGGATGATGAAGTGGAGGAGAAGGAGGATGATGAACTTATAAAAACAGAAAACGATGAAGTGGAGGAGAAACAGGATGATGAAGTGGAGGAGAAAAAGGATGATGAAGTGGAGGAGAAAGAGGATGATGAAGTGGAGGAGAAGGAGGATGATGAGGTGGAAGAGAAGGAGGATGATGAAGTGGAAAAGGAGGATGATGAAGTGGAAAAGGAGGATGATGAGGCAAAGGAGAAGGAGGATGATGAACTTATAAAACTTCTTTTATTTCATCAATCCACCTCTCACCCATCATTCACTCTTTATTCATTCATTCTTTTTCATCTTCTCTTTTCATTTTCCATTCATTCAGTCAATCTTTCATAATTCATTCATCCAATCCATCTCTTCATCATTCATTCATCATTCATTCATCTAATCCATTTCTTCATCCTTCATTCATCCAATCCATCTCTTCATCATTCATTCATCATTCATTCATTCACTCCATTTCTTCATCATTCATTCATCCAATCCATCTCTTCATCTTTCATTCATCCACTCCATCTCTTCATCATTCATTCATCCACTCCATCTCTTCATCATTCATTCATCCAGTCCATCTTTTCATCATTCATTCATCCACTCCATCTCTTCATCATTCATTCATAATTCATTCATCCACTCCATTTCTTCATCATTCGTTCATCATTCATTCATCCAATCCATCTCTTCATCATTCATTCATCCACTCCATCTCTTCATCATTCATTCATCATTCATTCATCCACTCCATTTCTTCATCATTCGTTCATCATTCATTCATCCAATCCATCTCTTCATCATTCATTCATCCAATCCATCTTTTCATCATTCATTCATCCAATCCATCTCTTCATTATTCATTCATCATTCATTCATCCACTCCATCTCTTCATCATTCATTCATCATTCATTCATCCACTCCATCCCTTCATCATTCATTCATCCACTCCATCCCTTCATAATTCATTCATCATTCATCCATCCACTCCATCTCTTCATTATTCATTCATCCACTCCATCTCTTCATCTTTCATTCATCATCCATTCATCCAATCCATCTTTTCATCATTCATTCATCCATTCCATCTCTTCATCATTCATTCATCATTTATTCATCCACTCCATTTCTTCATCATTCGTTCATCATTCATTCATCCACTCCATCTCTTCATCATTCATTCATCATTCATTCATCCACTCCAATTCTTCATCATTCATTCATCCACTCCATCTCTTCATCATTCATTCATCATTCATTCATCCACTCCAATTCTTCATCATTCATTCATCCACTCCATCTCTTCATCATTCATTAATCATTCATTCATCCAATCCATCTTTTCATCCACCATTCATCCATTTTCCACCATGATTCCTTCATACACTCCACCTCCCCCTTTTCCAGCACCAATTTGTTTTTTCACACTCTTCTACTCCGCAATGTTCACCACCACTTCTCTCTTTCCTTTTTTTCTTTTTTATTCTCCTTCTCTTATTTTTTTTCCTATCAAGTTTCTTCATTTAAAAAAAATCTAATCTAATCTAATCTAATCTAATCTAATCTAATCTAATCTAATCTAATCTAATCTAATCTAATCTAATCTAATCTAATCTAATCTAATCTAATCTAATCTAATCTAATCTAATCTAATCTAATCTAATCTAATCTAATCTAATCTAATCTAATCTAATCTAATCTAATCTAATCTAATCTAATCTAATCTAATCTAATCTAATCTAATCTAATCTAATCTAATCTAATCTAATCTAATCTAATCTAATCTAATCTAATCTAATCTAATCTAA
>OX387250.1:5570484-5572984 GCA_947562095.1 Branchellion lobata
TGAAGGATGGGTGAACAGTGGGTGGATGAAGGATGGGTGAACAGTGGATGGATGAAGGATGGATGAACAGTGGGTGGATGAAGGATGGATGAACAGTGGGTGGATGAAGGATGGATGAACAGTGGGTGGAGGAAGGATGGATGAACAGTGGGTGGATGAAGGATGGGTGGATGAAGGATGGGTGGATGAAGGATGGGTGGATGAAGGATGGGTGGATGAAGGATGGGTGGATGAAGGATGGGTGGATGAAGGATGGGTGGATGAAGGATGGGTGGATGAAGGATGGGTGGATGAAGGATGGGTGGGGTGGATGAAGGATGGGTGGATGAAGGATGGGTGGATGAAGGATGGATGGATGAAGGATGGGTGGATGAAGGATGGGTGGAAGAACAATGAATGAATGAATTGAATATTAATCAAACATCACGACTAATCACATAAATGTTGATGACTCAGAAAAAGAAATGTCGGTGTTTCACCACTATCACATTCCCCACTGACACCACAACCCTCTCCAACCGTCACCAACACTTCCACCACCAAATCAACCACAACAACCACCACCACAACAACCACTACAACAACCACTACCACAACAACCACTACAACAACCACAACAACAACAACCACTACAACAACTACTACCACAACAACCACCACCACAAAAACCACCACTACAATAACCACCGCAACAATCAACACTACAACAACAATCACCACAAAAACCACCACCACAACAACCCCTACTACAAAAACCACCACTACAACAACCACCACGACAGTTCCATCTGGGGTGGTGACAACCACAGAAGCGCCAGCAGGAGGCCGTGTGTGGTTGACTCACAAGGAAATGTCACCAAAAGCTACAAGTAACGACTTCTGCCACTACAACCCCTCTTCAAACCCCCCCCCCCCCCACCCCCTGTGTGCCGCTTTTTCTGTAGGTTACTCAAACCAAACTAATAACAACAACAAATGCAGCAACGGCAGTAGCAACAACAAAAATTCCATTGAATACAATAGCAGCAACCGGAACAACAACATTTCTAACAACTCCTCCAATGAACACCACCACCACATCACTGACCATCACAACAACAACTACCACAACGATGACCAAAAACAGCAGCCGCAGCAGCAGCAGAAGCAGTGGCAGCGGCTCAACAACAGAGGCGTTGGAAGGGCAAAATTGTAAAGCTGGTGTGCTTGTTGCTCAACAAGGTGGGTCACGTGTTGGTACGCGACTACGCCAGCCACTGCGTCATTCTGCTTGACGTGCGTCTCAACTTCATCAGAGTCCTTCTTGCACCTGTCTCACGTGGTGGTGAAGAAAAGGAAGAAGAGGAGGAGAAAGAGGAAGAACAAGAAAAGAAAAAAAAAGATGAAGAAAAAAAAGATGAAGAAAAAAAAAGATGAAGAAAAGGAAGAGGATGGGAAATGGCGATTTTGTTGCAGAGAGTTTTCAAAGAAAGAAAAGATGGAAAGAGAAGAGATGTGATGGTAGAGAATTCCAGCAAGGGATGCATGCAAGAAGCCACCACTTCTTGCGGCCTCTCTTCCAACAGGAAAATTTCTCTGAGGCTTGTCAGTTCTCACCACCCACCCTCAAATCCACACCACTCCCCTCTACTCCACACCACCTCCTATCACTCCACACCACCCTCCTTCCACTTCACACCACCCTCCTTCCACTCCACAGTACCCTCCTTTCGCTTCACACCACCCTCCTTCCACTTCACACCACCCTCCTTCCACTCCACAGTACCCTCCTTTTGCTTCACACCACCCTCCTTCCAATCCACACCACCCTCTTTCCACTTTAAACCACCCTTCTTCCACTCCACACCACCCTCCTTCCACTCCACACCACCCTTCTTCCACTCCACACCACCCTTCTTTCACTCCACACCACCCTCTTTCCACTCCACACCACCCTCCTTCCACTCCACACCACCCTCCTTCCACTCCACACCACCCTCCTTCCACTCCACACCACCCTCTTTCCACTCCACACCACCCTCCTTCCACTCCACACCACCCTCCTTCCACTCCACACCACCCTCCTTCCACTCCACACCACCCTCCTTCCACTCCACACCACCCTCTTTCCACTCCACACCACCCTCCTTCCACTCCACACCACCCTCCTTCCACTCCACACCACCCTCCTTCCACTCCACACCACCCTCCTTCCACTCCACACCACCCTCCTTCCACTCCACACCACCCTCCTTCTACTCCACACCACCCTCCTTCCACTCCACACCACCCTCTTTCCACTTTACACCAGCCTTCTTCCACTCCACACCAACCTTTTCCACTCCACACCACCTTTTTTCCACAACCCCTTATTCTCCTTCTAGCCTTCCACAACAGCACCTCTGTTGCAAAGGCCCTACCTCATGTGTCTGTTCGACAACTAGCGTAAGCTCTTTTTGTGCTCCAGTGCTTTTGTCAACCAACTGTTTGTCTACACATACCAACTCCAACACCCACCCAC
>OX387250.1:5580484-5582984 GCA_947562095.1 Branchellion lobata
ACAACCACCCACCATACAACCACCAACCATACAACCACCCACCATACAGCCACCATACAGCCACTAACCATACAACCACCAACCATACAACCACCCACCATACAACCGCCCTTCATACAACCACCCACCATACAGCCACCAACCATACAACCACCCACCATACAGCCACCAACCATACAATCACCCACCATACAACCGCCCTTCATACAACCACCCACCATACAGCCACCAACCATACAACCACCCACCATACAACCACCCACCATACAACCGCCCTTCATACAACCACCCACCATACAACCACCTACCATACAGCCACCAACCATACAGCCACCAACCATACAACCACCCACCATACAACCGCCCTTCATAAAACCACCCACCATACAATCACCTACCACACAACCATCCACTATGCAACCACCACCCATACAATCATCCACTATACATCCACTCTGCCATCATTATCATCACCATCATCATCCTCATCTTCATCGTCACCATCATCATTGTCATCATCATCATCATCATCATCATCATCATCATCGTCATCTTCATCGTCATCATCCTCATCACTTTTAGGCTCGCAACATCAAGTATGTGAACAAGTTGGAGGACGCGATGGAGCACTTCAAGAAGGAGATCAAACTGGCTGAACAGGTGGTCCGATGAGCCCCTTATCATTAAATATCACAACTAATTGAATGTTATCATGATAAATTAAATATTCTGATAAATTAAATTTTATAATAAATTTAGTATTAAAATGAATTTAATATTAAAATGAATTTAATATTAAAATAAATTAAATTCAGAATAATTAAAGGAATATTATAACGAATCAAATGATAATATAACAAACGTGCCTTTATAATAAACTGAAATATTATAACGGAACTATGTTGACAAGTTTACGTGAGTCGGTGTTGCATGAGGCCTTTGCTGGCGAACACGTGTGTCGTCATTGCTTTCCTTGCTTATTTATTATTTGTTTTTATTATTAACATTGTTTCAAGTTCATTATTGTTCTTCTTTTTCTTTATTTATTTACGGATTGGCAGGTAACTTCACTCTTCCAGTGTTTTGATGTTGTTCAAAGCTGTGTGTGTTTCAAACAGATTTTTTTTAGTGTATGATCATCATCATCATCATCATCATCATCATCATCATCATCATCATCATCATCATCATCGTCACCCCCATCATCTTCCAAGATGAATGACTCAATTGAGGCAAATGAAAAAAAGCCTTCCATATGTTGGCCACTTGTTCGACTACGCCACCATTGAAGCACTTCACGTCGAACAATAGCAAACCAATCTACCTGCTTCTAATTTCCGATTCAAAGGCGTGAAATTGGTTTATAGGAATATTTCAAATCTTTTTCAGCGACCAGAAAATCTAAATCAGTTTGGACACGTCAGTTTTAAAGTCATTTAATTAATTCAAACGTGCAGCACATTACTGCTTCCGCATTACTGGTGGATGCAGCGACAGCACCCGGTAATACAGAAGCCTTTATCTTTCAAGCAGACGATAATACTCGAGCCAAAAAAAATTCTTCAGAGTGAAAGTGAAAAATTGCTTCCAAATCAATGTAAAATTTACTAATATAGCCTACATTAGCCTAATCTAATCTAACCATATCTGATCCAACCTAATCTAATCTAATCTAATCTAACCCAATCTAATCTAACCTAATCCAACCTAATCTTATCAAGCCTTATCTAAACTAATCTACTCTAATC
This sequence comes from Branchellion lobata, assembly GCA_947562095.1. Taxonomy (NCBI): domain Eukaryota; kingdom Metazoa; phylum Annelida; class Clitellata; order Hirudinida; family Piscicolidae; genus Branchellion; species Branchellion lobata. The sequence goes on from OX387250.1 coordinate 5,582,233, forward strand.
TATTCTGATTTAATTTAATCATACCGAGCTCATAGTCCCAGTGAGGCAGTGTGTGTGGAAGTTGCAGGGGTGGTCTAGATGATATGATGTTGACAATAACAATTTGACAAGGGGACAGTCAATGCTCTCTGGCGGTCACTGTGGTCACGCCTTCAATGAAGCCCTTTCACGCATTATGGATCTTATGCATGGCTCAATCTAAGAATAAAAGCCGTTCGATTGAGGAGTTGGCGTGTTCATGTCTTTTATATATCATTTTGTGTTTGACGTGTGCTGATGTTTATTCGTCGAAGGGTGATCAACACGGGCGCTCAGCATCCACCATTTTTGTTTAACTTTATCGATTCGGTGGGCTCTATTGCGAATTTATTATTATTACTTTTTGTTATTATTATTATTATTATTATTATTGTTGTTGTTGTTGTTGTTGTTATTATTATTTTGATTATTATTATTTTTGTTGTTTTTTTCCTATTTCATTATTATTATTATTATTATTATTATTATTATTATTATTATTATTGTTGTTGTTGTTGTTATTATTTTGATTATTATTATTTTTGTTGTTTTTTTTTCCTATTTCATTATTATTATTATTATTATTATTATTATTATTATTATTATTATTATTATTATTATTATTATTATTATTATTATTATTATTATTATTATTATTATTATTATTATTATTATTATTATTATTATTATTATTATTATCATTATTATAAGCAATATTGACAATATAAGCGACA
>OX387250.1:5585484-5605484 GCA_947562095.1 Branchellion lobata
TGCACCCTCTTTCAAAGGCCTCAGACGATTCTAATCTAATCTAATCTAATCATTTGTATGGCGCTGATTCCATACTGTTCAAGAGCGCTCTTTGTCGTCTGCTGGTTCCCATAGGTTGCCACATATACCTCCACAGGAAAACTTGGTGTTGGTGGAAGAAGAGGAGGAGTTGACGTCAGAACAAAAGAGTTTGGAGCAGCTTGACGAAGAAATGTTCGTTCGATTGCTGGCGTTATTGTTATCTCAAGTACTTGAGTAATAATATTGAATGGAAGCTATTCGATCAGTTTAATTGTTTGACATTTGACTCGTGACTCATTCAACTGGATTTTTCATTAAAGCATGTTTTACGCGCATATTATAAAGACCTTTACTAATTCATTTCAATGTATTAAAAAAGTCACTTATAGAAAATTAATTACGATAAATTACCGTATATTATATTAATTAAATTTTGATATCTTCAGGAATTTATGGGCGAAACCGTTCGGTTTGGCGAAGAAGAAAGAAGAGAGACTGCAGCAAGTAGTAGACAGAGCAAATGTAAAGGAGGAATTGACGTCAGACGATGAAGATGTCGATCTGACGTCACTACTCGATTGGAGAAGCAAAGTTCCTTTCAAAAAATAACCTATGGTTTTTGTATTTGATTTTTTCAAATATTTGAAAAAGAGTGAAGTTTTTTTATGTTCAAAAACTCCAAATTTTTCTTTACAAAATAGTTCGTCATTTGAATAGACTACTTCTGGTACTCGTGCTTTAAATGTTACACATAAATTGAGTGAAAATTTTCCATAAGATAATTTTTGTAATTACATAATCTAGAAAGTTTATAAAAGGCGTTGCGGCATATATATATTATGCATGCGTGTATTTGATTGTAAGATAGGTATTGAATAAGACGAAACTAGGTCCTGTTTTAAGATTTAAAGCTATCAATACATTTTGATCTAAAACTTTCAAATGCTATAGTGCTTTTTTTAAATTAAAAAATATAATTATTATATTAACTATCAAACTCGACATTTGAGTCAAATGTTAATTATGTTTATATGTTTCATTTATGTAATCAGCATGCTTTAATTGAAGTTTGGTCACCACATTGTCGAATCATCGGCCACGCGGATTTAATTTTACGTAATTTTCCAGTTACTTGCCTGTCCCGTAAATGGATGAAGAGTTTCTTTTGATAAATTGTGATTACCAAAATAAGGAGCTTCCAGGAAATAATAACTTATCTCTGATATTAGGCAAGAATCCGATAACCGGCCGGCAAGATTGTCCATCTTTTGATCACCACGAAAAATTCTATATTCGAGAATTGGATCGAGAAGGAAGTAAGAAAAAAAATCAAGTCAGGGGAAGGAATTCATTGAAGCCATGTGAAAAACTTGCTAAAGATGATGAAGTTTCTATAAGTAGAAACAATTCAGAACATACTTCAGCAATCTTCAACTGTTTCGAGAATTTCAATGAAACTGATGAGAATGACCTGAACTATTTAGAAGGAACATTCTATATTGATAACGACAAATCATGTGAAGGTACAAAAGGTAACAACAATGTGAAGCTCCTCAACGGAGTTTTGAGCCACAGAATGAGTTTGTGTTCCAACAATCCCCGTATGAAGGCAATTTCATCCTGTAGCTCTTTTCTTCGCCATACTGTTTCCATGCAAAATACTTGTATCATCCCTCATTCCAATAGACAGCTTAAACTCACCATCAACCCCAACAAGGGTTCCATGATAACATCTGATTGCACCACAACACATCATCCTCAAACTCATGAAACCAATCGAAAAATACATCTGATCTCGAGTTCTCACACTAGGAAATCCCTCAGTCATTCACCAACACCCAGCTCATCAAGCACTGAAGAGCTTTTGAAAGGAAGAACCTATTCACCTCTTGAAGATCACCGATATTATGCCCAACAAACTGCAGGCAGCCCTCCGCCTGCCAAGAAGAGATCCTTCATGCCCCAGTTCAAGTCCTCTTCCGCATCCACCATCAACTCCTCCATCACAGCCTTTTCCAACTCCCACAATGTAAATTTTAATGGAAAAAAATGCAATGTGAATGCAAACAACAACAACAGTAATAATAATAATAATGATAATATAAAGAATAATATTGAAAACTACAACAGAAACAGCTCTAAATATGGGAATACCATATATCCTTGTAGTTATAAAGATAACAGGAACACAGGCAACAGGAGACATGACAGTGCATTAAACAACAGCAATAACAAGAACAACACGAGCCATGCAGATGGCCACATCAGCATCCTGGAAACCTTCCTCAGAGCTACCTGTCCTCTCGATCCCAGCAAAGGTGGTGTCAATAATAACAATACTATAAATGATGATGATTATGATGATGATGATAATAATAATAATAATAATAATAATAATAATAATAATAATAATAATAATAATAATAATAATAATAATAATAATAATAATAATAATAATAATAATAATAATAATAATAATAATAATAATAATAATAATAATAATAATAATAATAATAATAATAATAATAATAATAATAATAATAATAATAATAATAATAATAATAACTAAGGAATGAAAAATTTGTTATAGCGCACAGTTCGCAAACTAGGTTACTTCAAAGGCGCTTGGTAGCCTCAGAGGCGCTTATAATAACAATAAGAATAACAACAATAAAATAAATAATAATAATAATGGTTTTGATAATAAAGTATTAAGAACAATAAATAAATAAAAAAATAAAAAAATAAATTAAAATAAGAACATCAGTTTATAGTTTCTGAGTTGTTGAATGGCAAAAGGACCATGACCTCAACACTTGAAAGATTGCCTCTTTCAAGTAACCTCTTTTATTATTTCAATAAAACTCTCATATATTTTTATAGCGTGGTGTTAAAAGGCATAAAGCAAAGTCTAAATTGGGTTTTGAAGCTGTCTCATGCAGGATTGAGAGGGCTCATAAATTTAAATTTTAATTCGTTTTATCAACTTTTGTGCCTGTGGTGGCTTAGCGGAATTGTCTGTATCAACATGCTGTCGGTTTTGTTATTTTTCAGTGTTAAGGCGGTTTGTTGTTGGTTGTTGATGTGGTTGGTTGTTGGTTGTTGATGTGGTTGGTTGTTGGTTGTTGATGTGGTTGGTTGTTGGTTGTTGGTGTGGTTGTTGGTTGTTGGTGTAGTTGTTGATGTTTATTTTAAGCGCCTGAGAATGGTTTTCAGCTGTGCTAAAGGTGGCTGAGGAAGGTGCACAAGTTCATCATAAGAGGCCACGATATTGTGGCAGCAGCGGCCATTGTGAAAACTATGCATCTGAACCAGAGGTGTTCAGATGATTTGACTTGACAGAGATCGGACTCTGTTATTCCGGTGAGGTGCAGCCATCAGCAGAGACTTGGGTGGTGTCTGCTTTGAAACCTGACCAGTTCTGCCTTGTTGAGGGTGCTCTCTTTGGTTTGGTTTATGTTTTTGTTGCTAGTTGTTGTTTTGTTGTTGAGGTTTTTAGTTGTTGGTTGTTGTTGCTGAAGTTGTTGGTTATTATTGATATGGTTGGTGTTGTTGAGGTGTTTGATTGTTGTTGTGGAGATGGTTGGTTGTTGGTGTTGGAGTAGTAGTTGTTTGCAGGCATCGTCCATTTTACTTGTTGATACAACTTGTTATTTCAGTTGTAAGCGTGGTAATTTAGTGTGTTGGTGGTTTATTGAGTGAATTGCGCGGGGTTGTGTTGGTTTGTGTATTAAAAACCACACGTCTTGGAAACCAGACATTTCAGACTATGCTAATAATGCATAAATATTCCTATCTAAAAATGAAGTACAAGTGTCTAATGAGGAGTAAGTACAAGTGTCTAATGAGGAGTAAGTACAAGTGTCTAATGAGGAGTAAGTACAAGTGTCTAATGAGGAGTAAGTACAAGTGTCTAATGAGGAGTAAGTACAAGTGTCTAATGAGGAGTAAGTACAAGTGTCTAATGAGGAGTAAGTACAAGTGTCTAATGAGGAGTAAGTACAAATGTCTAATGAGGAGTAAGTACAAATGTCTAATGAGGAGTAAGTACAAGTGTCTAATGAGGAGTAAGTACAAGTGTCTAATGAGGAGTAAGTACAAGTGTCTAATGAGGAGTAAGTACAAATGTCTAATGAGGAGTAAGTACAAATGTCTAATGAGGAGTAAGTACAAGTGTCTAATGAGGAGTAAGTACAAGTGTCTAATGAGGAGTAAGTACAAGTGTCTAATGAGGGGTAAGTACAAGTGTCTAATGAGGAGTAAGTACAAGTGTCTAATGAGGAGTAAGTACAAGTGTCTAATGAGGGGTAAGTACAAGTGTCTAATGAGGAGTAAGTACAAGTGTCTAATGAGGAGTAAGTACAAGTGTCTAATGAGGGGTAAGTACAAGTGTCTAATGAGGAGTAAGTACAAGTGTATAATGAGGAGTAAGTACAAGTGTTTAATGAGGAGTAAGTACAAGTGTCTAATGAGGGGTAAGTATAAGTGTCTAATGAGAAGTAAGTACAAGTGTCTAATGAGGAGTAAGTACAAGTGTCTAATGAGGAGTAAGTACAAGTGTCTAATGAGGAGTAAGTACAAGTGTCTAATGAGGAGTAAGTACAAGTGTCTAATGAGGAGTAAGTACAAGTTTCTAATGAGGAGTAAGTACAAGTGTCTAATGAGGAGTAAGTACAAGTGTCTAATGAGGAGTAAGTACAAGTGTCTAATGAGGAGTAAGTACAAGTGTCTAATGAGGGGTAAGTACAAGTGTCTAATGGGGGGTAAGTACAAGTGTCTAATGAGGAGTAAGTACAAGTGTCTAATGAGGAGTAAGTACAAGTGTCTAATGAGGAGTAAGTACAAGTGTCTAATGAGGAGTAAGTACAAGTGTCTAATGAGGAGTAAGTACAAGTGTCTAATGATGGGTAAGTACAAGTGTCTAATGAGGGTTAAGTACAAGTGTCTAATGAGGGGTAAGTACAAGTGTCTAATGAGGGGTAAGTACAAGTGTCTAATGAGGAGTAAGTACAAGTGTTTAATGAGGAGTAAGTACAAGTGTTTAATGAGGAGTAAGTACAAGTGTCTAATGAGGAGTAAGTACAAGTGTCTAATGAGGAGTAAGTACAAGTGTCTAATGAGGAGTAAGTACAAGTGTCTAATGAGGGGTAAGTACAGGTGTCTAATGAGGAGTAAGTACAAGTGTCTAATGAGGAGTAAGTACAAGTGTCTAATGAGGAGTAAGTACAAGTGTCTAATGAGGAGTAAATACATGTGTCTAATGAGGAGTAAGTACAAGTGTCTAATGAGGGGTAAGTACAAGTGTCTAATGAGGAGTAAGTACAAGTGTCTAATGAGGAGTAAGTACAAGTTTCTAATGAGGAGTAAGTACAAGTGTCTAATGAGGAGTAAGTACAAATGTCTAATGAGGAGTAAGTACAAGTGTCTAATGAGGAGTAAGTACAAGTTTCTAATGAGGAGTAAGTACAAGTGTCTAATGAGGGGTAAGTACAAGTTTCTAATGAGGAGTAAGTACAAGTGTCTAATGAGGAGTAAGTACAAGTGTCTAATGAGGGGTAAGTACAAGTGTCTAATGAGGAGTAAGTACAAGTGTCTAATGAGGAGTAAGTACAAGTGTCTAATGAGGAGTAAGTACAAGTGTCTAATGGGGGGTAAGTACGAGTGTCTAATGAGGAGTAAGTACAAGTGTCTAATGAGGGGTAAGTACAAGTGTCTAATGGGGGGTAAGTACAAGTGTCTAATGAGGAGTAAGTACAAGTGTCTAATGAGGAGTAAGTACAAATGTCTAATGAGGAGTAAGTACAAGTGTCTAATGAGGAGTAAGTACAAGTTTCTAATGAAGAGTAAGTACAAGTGTCTAATGAGGAGTAAGTACAAGTGTCTAATGAGGGGTAAGTACAGGTGTCTAATGAGGAGTAAGTACAAGTGTCTAATGAGGGGTAAGTACAAGTTTCTAATGAGGAGTAAGTACAAGTGTCTAATGAGGAGTAAGTACAAGTGTCTAATGAGGGGTAAGTACAAGTGTCTAATGAGGAGTAAGTACAAGTGTCTAATGAGGAGTAAGTACAAGTGTCTAATGAGGAATAAGTACAAGTGTCTAATGAGGAGTAAGTACAAGTGTCTAATGAGGAGTAAGTACAAGTGTCTAATGGGGGGTAAGTACGAGTGTCTAATGAGGAGTAAGTACAAGTGTCTAATGAGGGGTAAGTACAAGTGTCTAATGGGGGGTAAGTACAAGTGTCTAATGAGGAGTAAGTACAAGTGTCTAATGAGGAGTAAGTACAAATGTCTAATGAGGAGTAAGTACAAGTGTCTAATGAGGAGTAAGTACAAGTTTCTAATGAAGAGTAAGTACAAGTGTCTAATGAGGAGTAAGTACAAGTGTCTAATGAGGGGTAAGTACAGGTGTCTAATGAGGAGTAAGTACAAGTGTCTAATGAGGAGTAAGTACAAGTGTCTAATGAGGAGTAAGTACAAGTGTCTAATGAGGAGTAAATACATGTGTCTAATGAGGGGTAAGTACAAGTGTCTAATGAGGAGTAAGTACAAATGTCTAATGAGGAGTAAGTACAAGTGTCTAATGAGGAGTAAGTACAAGTTTCTAATGAAGAGTAAGTACAAGTGTCTAATGAGGAGTAAGTACAAGTGTCTAATGAGGGGTAAGTACAGGTGTCTAATGAGGAGTAAGTACAAGTGTCTAATGAGGAGTAAGTACAAGTTTCTAATGAGGAGTAAGTACAAGTGTCTAATGAGGAGTAAGTACAAGTGTCTAATGAGGGGTAAGTACAAGTGTCTAATGAGGAGTAAGTACAAGTGTCTAATGAGGAGTAAGTACAAGTGTCTAATGAGGGGTAAGTACAAGTTTCTAATGAGGAGTAAGTACAAGTGTCTAATGAGGAGTAAGTACAAGTGTCTAATGAGGAGTAAGTACAAGTGTCTAATGAGGGGTAAGTACAAGTGTCTAATGAGGAGTAAGTACAAGTGTCTAATGAGGAGTAAGTACAAGTGTCTAATGAGGAGTAAGTACAAGTGTCTAATGAGGAGTAAGTACAAGTGTCTAATGAGGAGTAAGTACAAGTGTCTAATGGGGGGTAAGTACGAGTGTCTAATGAGGAGTAAGTACAAGTGTCTAATGATGGGTAAGTACAAGTGTCTAATCAGGGTTAAGTACAAGTGTCTAATGAAGGGTAAGTACAAGTGTCTAATGAGGAGTAAGTACAAGTGTCTAATGAGGGGTAAGTACAAGTGTCTAATGAGGAGTAATTGACGATGTTTACCGCATGCCAATTACTGAAAAGTAAGTATAAATGCCAGCGACCAATAAGCATTGACTCACACACACCACGTGTGCCTTGCCTTCATGAGGCACCGTCACTGCCAAACAACTATTTCTCGCCTGCCTCACGTGATGATGATTCAGTAAACAAAAGTGCACTCTAAATATAGCTCAGCTGCTAACTATGTCCCATAATAATAGTAATAATAAAAATAATAATGATGATAATTTTAATAATAATAATAATAGTAATGATGAGGATGAAAATGGATCTCAATAACTTATTTATCAACGTACAAATATAGTGACTCATTGGTTTCACAGTGGTTAGTGGCTGCAGACATGCCTATTCATGATGACCTTGACACGCTTGTGTGACATGTCTCAAACCTCCACACAAGCTTTCTTTCGCATCATGACTCAAGTCATCCACCTCAAAACTCTACGGGGTTAATTCCACTATAATAATATTCGTATTTGCATTGTTTTGTATTGTATCCGCTGGAGTACAGCCACTTCAGTTGCCCGTACTTTGCAAATCAGGCCATTGACACGGTTTCTTGTTGATTCCCTGTCGAGTATGCCCGAGTTGCCATTAGACAACCAACTGCTTCAAGGGTTGAGCCTACATGGTTCCCACTCACAGCCGCTTTATTTTCCACCTCGTTGAAATAGTATTAATTCTCTGTCATATAACTCCTATTAACTCCTCAAATGTGTGTTACCACCACTCTAATTAACTCCACTCCATAGACAGCTTTCTACTGAAACACCTACGAGCCACCACACCCACCCTCGCAACATACCACCATGAACACCAGTGCCACAACATTCTTAGAACTACACCACCAACAACACCACACCCGTGCACAACCTACCACCCCATGCCACAAACAACCATTCAATGCCACAAAAAACCACTCCACGCCACAAACAACCACCCCACGTCACAAACAACCACTCCACGCCACAAACGACCACACGACGCCACAACCACCTCCCACAGGAAGCACAGGGGCACTGTTGGCGACAGAGGAGGTTCTGAGTGAGGCAGGTGTGCAGAGGGGTCGTTTGAGGGGCGGCAGGAGTCGAGGGGGCAACTTTCTCAAGAAACTTCTCACTGGAGAGGTTGACTCGGAAACAACCTCAGGCTTTGAGACGGGTTCCTCAACATGTAATACTCCATCCCCTCTTTCCATCACCCTTCTTTCCTCCTGCTCGCCCACCTCTCAGTCTTCTCCCTACTCCATCTCTTCTCCATCCTGCTCCCCCTACTCCCATTCTCCCACTCCCGACTCCATGGAGACCAGCACTCTTCCGGTGGACTCTCTTCTCACCGACGGCTTCGGACTCGACGCGGACCTGCTGATCGACGAGAAGGGCAGCCTCAACATGCAACTCGATTGGCAAGATGACTCGTTCAAGCTGGTGGGTGTGGGATGTTGGTAGTCGTGTTTTTGAAGGTGTTGTTGGTGTTGTTGGTGTTCTTAGTGGTGGTGGGAATGGGGGTGAAGGGGTGGGGTGGTGGTGGTGGGGATGGGGGTGGAAGTAATGGCGATGGTGTTGGTGGTGGTGTTATATTTCTATTGTGTTGCTGTTGCTTTTTGCAGTCACCTCTTTTTGCTGAGTTTGTTTTATTTACACTTCCACTCCAGCCTCACCCCCTCTCAAAGGCTTAATTCACTTTGCTGCCTTCTATTGTTTCGCCATTGATTCGCTCTCTTCTCATTTCAATGTATTGCTCTAGCCCCAAAGTGCTGTCAAATGAAACTTTATTCACTTACAACTCTTCCACGATTACCATCAGCTAATTGCTTTCACAAACAACAGTCGATATCATCATCATCATCATCATCATCATCATCATCATCATCGTCATCATCATCAACCGCTTCTACGTTTTATAGAAAAAATATGTTTGTGAAAAAAAGAAAAATTTGTTCTTTCGCTCTATCCTCCCTCCATCCACTCCTCCCTCCATCCACTCCTCCCTCCATCCACTCCTCCCTCCATCCACTCCTCCTTCCATCCACTCCTCCCTCCATCCACTCCTCCCTCCATCCACTCCTCCCTCCATCCACTCCTCCCTCCATCCACTCCTCCCTCCATCCACTCCTCCCTCCATCCACTCCTCCCTCCATCCACTCCTCCCTCCATCCACTCCTCCCTCCATCCACTCCTCCCTCCATCCACTCCTCCCTCCATCCACTCCTCCCTCCATCCACTCCTTCCTCCATCCACTCCTCCCTCCATCCACTCCTCCCTCCATCCACTCTTCCCTCCATCCACTCCTCCCTCCATCCACTCCTCCCTCCATCCACTCCTCTCTCCATCCACTCCTCCCTCCATCCACTCCTCCCTCCATCCACTCTTCCCTCCATCCACTCCTTCCTCCATCCACTCCTCCCTCCATCTACTCCTCCCTCCATCCACTCCTCCCTCCATCCACTCCTCCCTCCATCCAATCCTCCCTCCATCCACTTCTCCCTCCATCCACTCCTCCCTCCATCCACTCCTCCCTCCATCCACTCCTCCCTCCATCCACTCCTCCCTCCATCCACTCCTCTCTCCATCCACTCCTCCCTCCATCCACTCCTCCCTCCATTCACTCCTCCCTCCATCCACTCATCCCTTCACAACCCTGATAACAACAACCCTGGTTACAACAACTCTGGTAACAACAACCCTGATAACAACAACCCTGGTTACAACAACTCTGGTAACAACAACCCTGATAACAACAACCCTGATAACAAAAACCCTGATAACAACAACCCTGATAACAACAACCCTGGTTACAACAACTTTGATAACAACAACCTTGATAGCAACAACCATGGTAACTAGAAAATAGAAGTAATCCCATATAGCAAGCAATTATAACAGGCAATTACTTCAACACCCATTATTAAGACGTGTCATGAGTCCAATGGTTAGCTTGTTAGGCTTCAAAGCGTTGAAGATCAGAGTTTGCTTCTTGTTGATGTTGTTATTACGTCATGGAAGTCATGTCCCAAGTAGGAACGATCCCCTTATGGTGTGGCTTCCACACGAAGAGAAATGAAAAAGCGCACTTTAGCACATCATCACCACCAGCTCGCATCTGAATCCTTTGAGTCTCTGACGTGAATGCGCCTTCATGCACCTCCCATGAACCTTCATTGATCTCTCATGCACTTCCCATGCACCCCTCATGCACCTCACGTGCACCATCATTCATCTCTCATGCACCATCATTCATCTCTCATGCACTTCCCATGATCCCCTCATGCACCTCACATGCACCATCATTCATCTCTCATGCACCATCATTCATCTTTCATGCACCATCATTCATCTCTCATGCACTTCCCATGATCCCCTCATGCACCTCACATGCACCATCATTCATCTCTCATGCACCATCATTCATCTTTCATGCACCATCATTCATCTCTCATGCACTTCCCATGCACTCCTCATCCACCTCCCATGCACCATCATTAATCTCTCGTGCACTTCCCATGCACCCCTCATGAACCTCCCATGCACCATCATTAATCTCTCGTGCACTTCCCATGCACCCCTCATGCACCTCCAATGCACCATCATTCATCTCTCATGCACCATCATTCACCTTTGATGCACCATCATTCATCTCTCATGCACTTCCCATGCACCCCTCATGTACCTCCCATGCACCATCATTAATCTCTCGTGCACCTCCCATGCACCCCTCATGCACCTCCCATGCACCATCATTCATCTCTCATGCACCATCATTAATCTCTCGTGCACCTCCCATGCACCTCTCATGCACCTCACTTTACTTCTCATACACCTCCATTCACTTCCCATGAACTTCTATTAATCTCCCATACACCTTTATGCGCCTCCATTCACTTTCATGCACCTCCATGCGGTTCCATGCACCTCCATTCACTTCCATGCATCTCCATTCACTTCCATGCATTTCTATTCACTTTCATGCACCTCCATGCACTCCCATGCATTTCCATTCACTTTCATGCACCTCCATGCACTCCCATTCACTTTCATTCACTTCCATGCATCTCTATTCATTTCCATGCACTTCCATTCACTTCCATGCATTTCCATGCACTCCCATTCACTTCCAGGTACCTGCATGCACTTCCATGCACCTCCACGCACATCCATGCATCCTCATGCTGGCATCAAAAAAACCAACCAATTCTCTGCTACGAATATTGGTGACATTGCACATCAACAGCCGAACAATACACAAAGTTCTTATGAGCTCTTTTTATGCCCTCTTCAAGAGATACAAAATAGGATGTTTGAATGGTGGACTATTGAGTTTTGGCGGCGCAGTTCCTTGACTCATCGGGGCTTCACCTCGTCAGAGCATACTTCGTACGGCTTATGTGGCACTCTTGTGCCTATCGAGTATCAGGAATATTTTGAGGATTTTTCTAGCTTATCACGTCGAACTTTTGCATTTCAGCCTACCACCTCCTATTAATCTTGACTCCATTCACCTCCATAGCCGCTGCACCTAGATACTTGCTATCTGCTACGAGTATTCAGTTCATCAAAATGTGTTCAGTTTTATGCGTCGTTGAACATTTATACAAGTCACTCTCACATCGGAACTTTCAAAGACCTTTCATTTGTCCAACCGTTTTCTTCATGAGCAACAACAACAAATCTATTCCTGTCTTCAAACAACAACAACCTCCAAACAACAACAACCTCCAAACAACAACCTCCAAACAACAACCTCCAAACAACAACAACCTCCAAACAACAACCTCCAAACAACAACCTCCAAACAACAACCTCAAAACAACAACAACCTCCAAACAACAACAACAACCTCCAAACAACAACACCTCCAAACAACAACGACCTCCAAACAACAACCTCCAAACAACAACATCCAAACAACAACAACCTCCAAACAACAACCTCCAAACAACAACATCCAAACAACAACCTCCAAACAACAACAACCTCCAAACAGCAACAACCTCCAAACAACAACCTCCAAACAACAACAACCTCCAAACAACAATCTCCAAACAACAACCTCCAAACAACAGCAAACCTCCAAACAACAACAATCTCAAAACAACAACAACCTCCAAACAACGACAACCTCCAAACAACAACCTCCAAACAACAACCTCCAAACAACAACAACCTCCAAACAACAACAACCTCCAAACAAAAACCTCCAAACAACAACCTCCAAACAACAACAACCTCCAAACAAAAACCTCCAAACAACAACAACATCCGAGCAACAACCTCCAAACAACAACCTCAAAAAAATAACCTCCAAACAACAACCTCCAAACAACAACAACCTCAAAACAACAACAACCTCCAAACAACAACCTCCAAACAACAACCTCCAAACAACAACAACCTCAAAACAACAACAACCTCCAAACAACAACAACCTCAAAACAACAACAACAAACCTCCAAACAACAATGACCTCCAAACAACAACCTCCAAACAACAACCTCCAAACAACAACCTCCAAACAACAACCTCCAAACAACAACATCCAAACAACAACCTCCAAACAACAACAACCTCCAAACAGCAACAACCTCCAAACAACAACCTCCAAACAACAACAACCTCCAAACAACAATCTCCAAACAACAACCTCCAAACAACAGCAAACCTCCAAACAACAACAATCTCAAAACAACAACAACCTCCAAACAACGACAACCTCCAAACAACAACCTCCAAACAACAACAACCTCCAAACAACAACCTCCAAACAACAACAACCTCCAAACAACAACAACCTCCAAACAAAAACCTCCAAACAACAACCTCCAAACAACAACAACCTCCAAACAAAAACCTCCAAACAACAACAACATCCGAGCAACAACCTCCAAACAACAACCTCAAAAAAATAACCTCCAAACAACAACCTCCAAACAACAACCTCCAAACAACAACAACCTCAAAACAACAACAACCTCCAAACAACAACAACCTCAAAACAACAACAACAACCTCCAAACAACAACAACCTTCAAACAACAACCTCCAAACAACAACCTCCAAAAAATAACCTCCAAACAACAACCTCCAAACAACAACTTCCAAACAACAACAACCTCAAAACAACAACAACAACCTCCAAACAACAACAACCTTCAAACAACAACCTCCAAATTATAACAACCTCCAAACAACAACCTTCAAACAACAACCTCCAAACAACAACAAACTCCAAACAACAACAACCTCCAAACAACAAACCTCCAAACAACAACAACCTCCAAACAACAACAACCTTCAAACAACAACCTCCAAACAACAACCTCCAAACAACAACAACAAACCTTCAAACAACAACAACCTCCAAACAACAACAACCTCCAACCAATAACCTCCAAACAACAACAACCTCCAAACAACAACAAACTTTCAAACAACAACAGCCTCAAAACAGCATCTCTATTTTTATTTGATTTCACTAATTCCCAAACAACTGAGTTTTTTTGAGTGTTTTGACGGTATTCAATGCTCCGCCTTGCGAAACCATCACCCGTTTGTTTTTGTTTTAATTTCGTTATTGTTGTTGTTTTTTCAATGTTGTTTCAATGTTGTTGTTTTTGTTTTAATGTTGTTGTTGTTCTAATGTTATTGTTTTTTTTAATGTTGTTGTTTTTGTTGTTGTAGTTGTTTCAATGTTGTTGTTTTTGTGGTTTCAATATTGTTGTTTGCTGTTTTTATCATTTTTTTGTGAGTTTTTCAAACATTTCCGTTGTTTCTCATTTTTCAGTCTTTTTATATGGTTTCATATCATAGTTCTTGTTCTTCTGCTTCTATTTTTAGTAAGCGCGTGGTTAAATCTTATTCTTCACACCGAATCAAAGGATGATAATTTATCACTGTTTCCGCTTTGAAATAGAAAACCTTGGTAACTTCGGAGTTGGGTTTTCCAGTTATTTGCGATCATAAGGGCTCTCTTACTCCTTCCGAACATACTTGCAAGTTCTCATACACACTCCCTACCTTCCCTCTTTTCTTCCTTCCTTTTCTCCTTTTCTTTTTCTCCTTCTTTTCTTCTTTCCGTTTTTTTTATTTTTTTCTTCTCTCCTTCTTTCTTTCCCTCCCTTCTTCCTTCCTTCCTTCTTTCCTAATCTTCTTCCATCCTTCCTTCTTTCCTTCCTTTCCTCCTTCTCCTCTTTCCTTCGTCCCTTTCTTCTTTTCTTCTTTCCCTCCTTCCTTTCTTCTTTCCTTCCTTTTCTCTTTCTTTCCTTCCTCCTTTGCTTCCTTCTTTCCTTTCTTCCTTCTTTCCTTCTTTTCCTCTTTCCTTCCTTTTCTCTTTCTTTCCTTCCTTCCTTCCTTCCTTTCTTCTTTTTTGCATACTTCCTTCTTTTCTTCTTTCCTTCCTTCTTTCCTTCCTTTCTTCTTTTCTTTCCTCCTTCTTTTCTTACTTCCTGCTCCTAAAGCACCATTACATTCACGTCACTTGAATGCATGGCACTGCACTCCTTTCACACCAAGCCACCCAACCTTTTCTTCTCTTTTTCTTCTCTTTTTTTTCTCTTTTTTTTTTCTTTTTTCCCTTCTCTTCTTTCTCTCCTTTCTCTTAATCCTCCTCCTCCTCATCCTCTTCCTCCTCTTCCTCCTCCTCCTCCTCCTCCTCCTCCTCCTCCTCCTTCTCCTCTTTCTCTTTCTCCTCCTCTTTCTCCTCCTCCTCCTCCTCCTCCTCCTCCTCCTTCTCCTCTTCCTCTTTTTCTTCTTTCTCTTTTTTCTCTTCCCCCTCTTCCTTTTTCTCTTCTTCCTCTTCCTCTTCTTCTTTCTTCTCTTCTTCTTCTTCTTCTTCTTCCTTTTCCTCCTCCTTCTTTTTCCCTCATTCACCCTCTTCCACCTCCTCTTCCTCCTCTTTCTCCTCCTCCTTCTCTTTCTTTTCCTCCTCCTCTTCTTCTTCCTCCTCTTCCTCCTCCTCCTCCTCCTCCTCCTTCTCCTCCTCCTCCTCCTTCTTCTCCTCCTCCTCCTCTTCTTTCTCTTTTTCCTCTTCCCCCTCTTCCTCTTTCTCTTCTTCCTCTTCTTCTCTTCTTTTTCTTTTTCTTCCTCCTCCTTCTTTTTTTCCTCTTATTCACCCTCTTCCACCTCTTCTTCCTCCTCTTCTTCCTCTTCTTCTTCCTTCTCCTCTTTTTTCTCATCCTCCTCCTCCTCCTCCTCTTTCTTCTTCTCTTCCTCCTCCTCTTCTTCTTCCTCTTCTCCCTCTTCTCCCTCTTCCTCTTTCTTTTCTTCCTCTTCCTCCTCTTCTTCTCTTCTTTTTTTTTTTCCTTTTCTTCCACCTCCTTTTTTTCCTCTTATTCACCCTCTTCCACCTCCTCTTTCTTCTCTTTCTCCTCCTCTTCTCTCTTCCTCCTCCTCTTTCTCTTCTTCCTCTTCCTTCTCCTCCTCCTTCTCTTTCTCTTCTTCTTTTTCTTCCTCCTCTTCTTTCATGGCCATATTTAATTTCAGTTCCGCTTCTCGCACGAGCCTTCAACCGGCCTCTATCGCCTTCTCATGTCGCCGAATGAGCACCTCTCGCATAGGGGCACCCAATCAGGAGTTCCGTTTTGCCTCCACTGTCCCATGAAGCTCCTTCCAAATAAGCATCTGATACCACTGCTAGATCAAAGGAAAAACAACAATAAGTCATACAAAGATATCTACAAAATACAAAAAAATAAAACAACTACATCAGAATACTACAAAGCTATCAACAGCAAAAACAAGGTATTCCTTACTACCACGCTTGCAACCTTTGCCATGACTAGGCAGTATGCACTGCTCTAGTTTCCACTAATGCGCACACCAACCTCTTCACCTTTGATACGCCGTTCAAGTTTCTTCATTTACACTTTCATCTTTCGAACCAGTCAACATCTTCAGCCGTTCAAGACGTACGCCCTCTGAAGCCGCCCGAGCCGTCATGCATTTCAAGTTGCTGTTTTTAATTGTACACGCCGTATCATCACACCCGTTGTATCATTGTATCATCACACCCGTTGTATCATTGTATCTTCACACCCATTGTATCATTGTATCATCACACCCATTGTATCATTGTATCTTCACACCCGTTGTATCATTGTATCATCACACCCGTTGTATCATTGTATCATCACACCCGTTGTATCATTGTATCATCACACCCGTTGTATCATTGTATCATCACACCCGTTGTATCATTGTATCATCACACCCGTTGTATCATTGTATCATCACACCCATTGTATCATTGTATCATCACACCCGTTGTTTAATTGTATCATTGTATCGTCACACGCGTTTTATCATTATATCATTGTATCATCACACGCGTTGTATCATTGTATAATTGTTAAGGTAGTTGTTGTTTTAGTTGTAGTAGTAGTAGTAGTAGTAGTAGTAGTAGTAGTAGTAGTAGTAGTAGTAGTAGTAGTAGTAGTAGTAGTAGTAGTAGTAGTAGTAGTAGTAGTAGTAGTAGTAGTAGTAGTAGTAGTAGTAGTAGTAGTAGTAGTAGTAGTAGTAGTAGTAGTAGTAGTAGTAGTAGTAGTAGTAGTAGTAGTAGTAGTAGTAGTAGTAGTAGTAGTAGTAGTAGTAGTAGTAGTAGTAGTAGTAGTAGTAGTAGTAGTAGTAGTAGTAGTAGTAGTAGTAGTAGTAGTAGTAGTAGTAGTAGTAGTAGTAGTAGTAGTAGTAGTAGTAGTAGTAGTAGTAGTAGTAGTAGTAGTAGTTGTTGTTTTTGTTGTGGTTATCGTTAACCTTTGATAGTTTTTGTTTATAATTGCTTTCTTCGTGTATTTATTTATTTATTTTTTCTTACTATTCTGAATTATTATCTTCAAATAAGTTGTTTTTATACATATCTTCCGTTGATTCGTCGTTGTGGACTCAAACCTCACTTCAAACGCCGCTCAAACTACCACCAAGCCATTACCAGCCTCTGACTTCCACAAGCCTTCATATACTTCACCTTTCTACTTTTGTGTAAAAATCATAATATTTTTGTTTTTCGCGCCACAAATCGTAAAGAAGGACCTTATTAACGCCTGCCTCCGCCTTATGTGTGAACTACCATTTAAAAGATGGCTCTGAATACATCAACCATTCCACTTCCAAGTGACTGAGGATCCACTGGAGGGAAAGTGGCGTGGGTTTCATTTATTAATCTTCTGCATTTCCTCGGCACCTCGCTTGCCTGCCTCGGTTTCATAATGTTGATATTTTTATTTATATTTAATGTTTCCTATTTTTCCAATTGTGGTCTCCTTCAACCTCCAATTTTATCTTTTCAATCTTTTCATAATTTTCAAATTTATTTTTCCACTGCCTTCCGATTCTTCAACACTGAACGGAACATTTAATTAGATTCAGCCTTCTTTCAATTTCACGGCTATGTTACAGCGCAGGGAAACTTATGCTAGAAGTGCAGACGACTTTTTTCCCATGAAAAAGCGATCAATTTTCAATTCGCAAACATTTAAAAATATTCCCATCAGAGGCGATGGGATAAATCAATGAACTGCGGGATTGATCAAGCGAGGAGCAATATAGACGCAGAACCGTCACTCGGTCGAAATAAAATAAAACGCATTGAGTGCCCTCGAAACTCAGGGCGATCTTCAATGCCTAATGCCACTTCAGTACTGTTGGTATTTGTGTTTTAATTGATAAATAACCTCCTGCTAGCGATTGGATGGGGCTTGAGCCCTCTTGAGTCCTCCTTATCGGCGGTGTGATTGCAGATTGCCTTCGAAAGGATATTCATCTTGTAGGTTGGGTCACTTGAGGTCTCGTTATGAAGCTGGTTCAAACTCTCAATGGGGTCCCAAACCATTGAGCCACTCTCTCAACTCATGCTCACCCCCTCCACCAACTCATGCTCACCCCCTCCACCAACTCATGCTCACCCCCTCCACCAACTCATGCTCACCCCCTCCACCAGTCACCATGCCAACCCATCTTCTGTCTTCTCAAGCCACCTCACACCAACCACGTTTTCACCAATCACACCACCATTAACCATACCTATCATACACACAAAAACACACAGATTTCGAGCTTGGACGAACAGGAGTGGATCAAGGAGGAGAGGGGAACAGAGCGCCTGTCAGCCAGCTTCAGTGACTACTTGTGATAGCCTCTGCTTCTTCACCCCATTACTAATATTATTGGTTTATTATTATTATTATTATTATTATTATTATTATTATTATTATTATTATTATTATTATTATTATTGTTATTACTTTTTTTTCTATAAATCTCATTATGCTGTTATTATAATTTTTATGTTTTTATGTTTTTATTATTATCATTAATTTCGTTTTTTTTAATTATTTGTATTATTCTTCAAATTAATTTTCAAAAATTTTTTTTGTTTTAATTATTCATTGTTATTATTATTATTATTATTATTATTATTATTATTATTATTATTATTATTATTACTCTTACTATTATTATTATTAGTAGTAGTAATATTATTCTTATTATTATTTTCATTTATATTATTATTATTATTTTTAATATTTTTATTATTATAGTTATTATTGTTATCATTATTGTCATTATTTATGTAATCATTCTGATCATTTTCCATCATTCTTCTCATGGCATCTTCAGATTTATATTCCCATTACGTTTCCAGAATTATTTCCTGGTGACCTATTGTTCCCTCACTCAACACACTCACCTCCCCCCCCCACACCTTATCACCATATCTCACTCCCCACCACACTTCATCACTATCTTTCACTCATTGATCACTCTTACATAGATTGGTGATACATTTGCTCGAATTGTATTGGTCTTTCCCTCTGTTGTCATTGGTGCTTTGCTGCTTATCAAAATTCACTTTTTTTTTTAATTATTCTTTTTATAGTGTTGATGATGCTGATGGTGATGATGGGGATGATGATGATGATGATAATGATGATGATGATGATGATGATGATGGTGATGATGATGATGATGGTGATGATGATGATGATGATGATGATGATGATGGTGGTGATAATACAAACGTCAAGCGATCGGGGGAGTTTGCGAAACATGTCAGTTTCGTGGGTGGGTATGAAGGTTAAGGTGGTAGCAAGGTGACTGAGAGCTGAGGCCGATGAGGAAATTCAAAATGAGAAGCTTGAAAGGGAAATGGTAGAAGGGAAGAATGAAGTTGAAAGGGCTAGTGTGGCTGAGTGCTTGAAGGACTTCTTTTACGCAGATGCTCACTGGCTATTACAAGACATATGTTGGTGCCTATGATTCTTTTGGTAGTCTGACCCACTAACCTATTAAACCAATGAACTTATTGAACCCACTAACCTATTAAACACACTAACTTAGTAAACATATTGACCTATTAAACATAATGACCCATAAAACATATTGGCCTATTAAACATATTGACCTATTAAACATACTGACCTATTTAATGGATTTACGATTATTAGTTTATTACGATTAGTTAACTTCAAGACGCTTTTTGTGATAGCTTCCCTTGGATTATCTCTCTGCACACACACACACACACACACACACACACACACACACACACACACACACACACACACACACACACACACACACACACACACAAACACACACATGCGCGCTTTTTTACAGGCGTCTTTTTCAAATACGTTTCACGCACGTAGCGTCGACGTGAGATTACTTACGCCACTCTCCACACTACTTTCGAAGCTTGACACGTGACGTGTGT
>OX387250.1:5610484-5627984 GCA_947562095.1 Branchellion lobata
CAAACCACAGCAACAACACAAACCACCACAACAACACAAACCACAGCAACAACACAAACCACAGCAACAACACAAACTGTGCACAGATGCTTTTCCCACCAAATACAACTTCTCACATAAGCGTCATCTCTTATCGACTTTTTGACTCTTCTGCCATCAAGAGAGCAGACAACGCCAATGAAGCCTCCCCACCCGGTCTTCTCACTTAACTCTGCCATACATCGCAATTATACCGTCACCATATTGTAACTGCAATCAGAACAGTGTGGGACTGTTGGCATCTCTAGCAGCGGATCGATGCAATCAATATTCACTCTTGTACTTGTGTGCTTCCCAATGGCAAGTCCTTTCATGCAGACCCATCAGTTCTCTGGCACTTTTCCACCGCAGCACTCTTCTTGAAACCTCCATTGGCAACAGTTGCAAGGCGAATTTATTAGAACCATGAAGTATTCGTTAGAGATTCATGAAAACAAGTCATATTTTCCAGCAGCGACTGAAAGTTGACATTTTTTGAAGGTCTTCTTGTGATTTATAGAGATTTCTGAGTGTTGTTGAACATTTCCGAATGTTTCTGCGTCTTGTTTTCTTGCGCAGACCTTTTTTAAGGTCACCGTTGCATTGTTCGTGGGAGGGTCTGTAATGGCTGGTTGCGAAGATGCCATCCTAGAGGCGGACGTTGAATGCATGTACGTAAACATTAACTGCATTGAAGAGTTGTCCTGCTTGTTCTGCCGCTTCGCAATCTTTGGTATCAATACTTCTGTCTGTTTGCCTCGGCTTTTGTTACTAATGGCATAAGTAACATATTATCTCATTCCACTTCCAAGCCTTTAGTGCCCTTCAGTTAAAATATTTCGTTTTTGAAGTGTGTATAAGACAACCTCCTATCGGGCAACAGCTGATGTGCGCTGTGAGGCATGAATTCTTCAGCACTTTTTTGCTCTTATTTCCACTTTACGTATTTTACAACTACGTTGATTAATTATTTGAATACTCAAATTGTCCGGGTTTGCTCTCACAACTCATGCAAACTGGATGCTCGTTCTAACTTATCCTTGGTTACTTCCTTGCTTGTCAGCAGCATAAGTGAGAAGGAAGGTGGTGTTGCTGTGTGCTCCCTCTCCGATGATTCGCTTGACTTTTCCATACACACACACACACACACACACACACACACACACATATATATATATATATATATATATATATATATATATATATATATATATATATATATATACAGCGCCCTCTTGATTGCCTTAGATGAAGATCGGTTACACAGTTTTTTTCGCCACATGCACAACACGTGTGATTACTCTCGTAAGCTCTTCACAGAGTGATTAGACGTAGGCGTGGCCCATTCAAGCATGTGTTGTCTTTTCTCTGATGCGGTGGGCGCACTTCTCAATGTTGTCTAAATGTCTGTGTTTTATAGCGCACAGTTTCCATGTTCCCATGTGATTCCCATCCTTCTGAAGCAGCACTTTCCACTTCATATTGAGATGGACATAAAAGCACAACCGGGATTCGAAGCTGTGACCTTTGAATCTGGAGCGAACTATCACTCAAAGGCCTGATTGCTTTTAAAACACTTAGGCTGCAGGATTTCTAGCCAGGCCAATGCAACCTAATAAGTATTTCTCTAGCGTGGAGTATTTTTAAAAGCACTTTTCACACACCTCCCTTTGACTTCCTTCCTATTTAACACACACGAACCCCTGTTCAGCGCTATTCAGAGTGTTCTCAGAAGCGCTTACTTAAGATAGATTGTGAAGTAGCGTGTAGTGTAGTCGTAACCAGCTTATCTTTGGGCAGCCAGAGGACTTGACAACAATGAAGATTTTGTAATATTTTTCAACCTTTTGTTGTGATTTTGTTTTCATGCATCATGTCTGGTACTCTTGGCAAGTATTGATTTGTTCAGTTCACATCACTCCGAGGTGATTTGAGCAACGCTTGGATGGCCCCCTTTGATCCTGCTCGCTTGGATGTTTCATTTGCAAATTGAAATCATCTTTCTGCCTCAACATTCGAAACGGGTTTTTTAAGTTAATTTTTTTTGTTTTTAGTTTTCAGAAATAAAAAAATGCAAACATTCTGCTTGTATTTCTTCCATCAACCATCCCTCCATCAACCACCCCTCCATTAACCACTCCTCCGTCCATCACTCCTCCATCCATCACTCCTCCATCCATCACTCCTCCATCCATCACTCCTCCATCCATCACTCCTCCACTAACCACTTCTTCATCAACCACTCTTCCACCAAACACTCCTCCACTAACCACTTCTTCATCAACCACTCTCCTACCAACCACTCCCCTACCAACCATTCTTCCAACAACCACCAACATAACACAACATAACATGACACATATCACCAATAACCAAAACTACACCAGTCATCAATCTGCATATCGACCCAACCATTCCATTGAAATAACCATCCTTCACGTTCTTGATGATGTGTATCAAAGCCGGGATGACAAAACCGCTCACTTGACTTGTCAGCAGCTTTTGACACTCTTGATCACAATATATTGATTGATCGCCTCAACCTTGAGTTTGGCAATGAAGGCTTGGCGCTGAAGTGGCTAGAATCATAGCTCACAGAAAAAAAGCAATTCGTCAAACTTGGTACTCATACCTCCTCTACAGTCTCCATTAAGCAAGGTCTTCCCCAATGATCAGCCTTTGAACAAATTCTCACAACATACATATCACTCATTGGTAGCATTTTCAACAATCCCAACCTAACCTATCGCCAATATGCAGACGATACCAAAATTCTTCAAAATATCAATCATTACAACCCCTTTAAAAATACAACCACACTTACCGACTGCATCAAAATAGTCGAAAGACGCTTTCTACACGACAAACCCCAACTAAACACCTCCAAGACTGAAATCATCAAACTTGGTACCTCACAACAAATAAAAAGTATTTCAGGTGTTTCAAACATCGACGTCTGCTCCTCCTCCATCTACATCAATAACACGCTCAAGGAGCTCAGCATCACCCTTGACGATAAACTATCATTTAATCATCACATAACGTCTGTCATTCACTCCTGTAATTATCATCTTCGTGCCATCTCTCACATTCGTCTTTTCATCACGAATGACATGGATTCAAACCTGGATCGTTGTTTAATCATCAGTAGGTTTTACTACTGCAACTCTGTTTCACAACATAGTACAGCATCAACAAAAACGTCTACAGCGAGTAACGAGCAAAGTTCTTATAAGGAACTAAACCTTTTTTTATTAAACATCAGGCCACTTAACAATAACTATTTACACCTTTTAATCTCTTTCTTTAATCTTATATTTTTCATAATGATAAATTGAATCCCTATTTTTTGAAACTAGATAATATTTTGATCTTTTCAATCTTACACAACATGCTACTTTTTCAACACAAACTGCTGGGAACGCTCTTGATTATATAATCTCCTCTTCTCTCACTAAACCATCCATCTCTGCTGAATCTGTTATCTTTTCTTACCACTCTCTTGTTACTTCCTCATTCACTATTCCATCATTTCTTATTTCCCACTTTAAGAATAATTGAGAGCCTTGTTCAAAATTTAATGAAGATTCCTTCATAAATTCCTTCTCTCAAACTTCCTTCGATTCTTCTTCTTTCTCTGACCCCAATCTTTTTCTTACAGCCTTCAATGATCCTCTTCTTGAAAGTCTTGATGCTGTTTTCCTTACAAAGACATTCTCTTTTCGCCTTTCTTCTTCTAAGATTCCTTGGTTTGATAGCCAATATTTTTTTGTCAAAAGGGCTGTTCGGAAGCTTGAACGACTCTACCAGGCAGATCGTTCTACAGCCTCATGGAACAAATGGCAGAAAGAGTTATCATCCTATAGAAGTCTTCTCTATTCCAAGCATTCTTCCTTTCTCATTGACTCCATAAAAGCTGCCCTATCTTCCAAGTCTAAATGCTCTCTTTCTGAATTATTATGTAAAAATTTTCCACCTCCTTTTTCTTCACAGCTTTTCCAAGACACCATGTCTAACAAAATTATTTCTTTTAGAAAAGATAATGCATCTTCTCCTCTTTTTACAAAACTCTGTGATGCTTCTTCAATAACCTCACCTCAACAGCCCTTTCTGAATTAATTAATTAAAATGAAAACTCAATGTCCTCTTCCACATGTTCTCTTGACCTTATACCAACTCATATTTTTAATGAACTTCCTTCCTTTTTCTATCCAATAACTCTCGAGCTAATTAATCTCTCTTCAACTACAGCAATCTTCCTTCTACCTTAAAAATCTGTTTTTACACAAATACTTAAAATAATTCCTCTAGATCCTTCTCTACCAACAAACTATAGACCTATATCTAATCTCTCTTTTATTTCTAAAATTCTGGAAAAGTTGTCTATTTTCAGTTTCTTCCCTTTTCCGAGGCTAACAATCCACTCCCTTCCACTCAGTCTGGTTTTCGTCTTTTTCACAGTACTGAAACCTCACTTTTGAAAAAAATATATAAATTTTTATAGTCTTCATTAGATCAAGTCCAGACATACGCTGGAAATGTTACAAAAACACGGCGAACAATCTAACTAAAAAAGAGAACATAAAAATATACGAGAACAGAAGGTTATCAGTCCTAAATGTCAGCGTTGAACTTACAACAAACGGCAAAAAAAAGTAAGAAAAAAGGTTCAAATTGAAAATGATGAACAATGAGTATTATGAGCTTATTGAGTATTGAGAAGACGAGGAAGGAATGTGTTGCCTTGGTAGGAGGAAATTGTTTGGTGTAATTGTGCGTTCATCTTCGCATATCACGGAGTGTAGACTTGACAGGTGGGAAGATCTGATGGTGTACATGGTGCGGGTTATTGGTAACTCTTTTAACTCTTGAGAACAAGCGTTCATCAAGAGAAGCAAATATTGTTTCTATTTTGAGATAGTTAGGAGGAAGGTAGTTAAGCCTTATAACTTTATTGAGTAAAGATTGGAGTTGTTTTATATGTTCATGATTGGCAAATCCACACCATGAAGGCGCTGCATATTTTATGCGAAATATAATAAGAGATTCAGTTATATCATATAATTTAGGACCATAATGTCCATGAGCCCTAATTATTTTAAACGCATGAAACGTTTGGTAGCATTTTGTAATAATATTGTCAATGTGAAGTGTGATGTTGAGAGTTTCAGTGATTGAGACTCCCAGGATAGTGAGGGAAGAAGTTCGTTGGAGAGGTATATAATGATTTTTCATTTTTCTGTAACAAGGGTAATATCTCCCTCCTTCTTTGCTCGGATTTTTCTTCTGCTTTTGACATTGTCGACCACTCCTTACTAATTCAGCAACTTGAAACTTCTTTTGGAATTTCTGGCTTTGTCTTAAATGGATTTCCTCTTACTTCTCCAACAGGAGTTCTGTAGTTTCTATAAACAACTCTCATTCTATTCCTTACTCTTTCCCATTTGGTATCCATCAGGGTTCTGTTCTTGGTCCTCTTCTTTTTATTCTTTATACTTCTGAACTCCCAAGAATGATTTCATCATTTTCTCTTCAGAGTCAACTTTATGCCGATGACTCTCACATCTTTACTTCATTTCCTAAATATGATTTACCTTCTACTATCTCTGAAACTTCTTCTTGTATTGGTGACATAATCTCTTGAAGTGATTCTATTTTCTTCAAACTCAATCTCTCGAAATTTGATCTTATATATTTTAGCAAATCTTTTTGACTTATTGAATCTCTTCCCTCAATTAATATTTCAGCAAACCTTTCACTCGCCTCTCTTCCACCATTTATAATTTAGGTTTCATTTTTGATTTTTTACTTTTTCTCATACCACAAATAAAATCTGTAGCTGAATCATTTTTTTCCATCTTCGCCGTATCAATCAACTGACACTTTTCCTAGACAATCCAACCCTCCAATTACTAGTTGATTCAGTTATTTTTTCCCGCTTTGACTATTGTAACTCTTTATACTATGGTCTCCCAGAGACCAAGTACACCCTTTCACCAAAGCTTTTTATAGCGCTGCCCGCTTAATTTTTGACACTCATAAATTCTTTCGTCTAACTCCTACTTTTATCTTTACACTGGTTGCTTTTTAAAAAGAGATTAGTTCTCAAAATCTGCACTCTCATGTTCAAAATAAGAGATAATCACTCACCTAACCAGTTAGCTGACCTTTTCAAGTTGCCTTCTTGTGAGGGACTGAAATCTTCTACTTGTTCTCATTTTTCAGGATACCTTTCAATAGTACTCATGCTAAATCTGCACTTTCCTACCATGGGCACCTTCTATGGAAGTCTCTTCCCACCAATCTCACCTCTATTACTTCTCTACTTTCCTTTCGTAAAGCCTTTAAAACTTTGTTGTTTGAACAGTTCGTAGCAAAGCACACTTGAGCAGTGTTGAGCAGCGCTATAAGAATGATTTGATTAGATTAGATTAGAATACCTCAGTTTCTTGCTTTGGCGCTTAAAAACTGAATTTATTGTTATTATTATTATTATTATTATTATTATTATTATTATTATTATTATTATTATTATTATTATTATTATTAATTATTTTTATTATTTTTATTTTTTTTTTATTCATTTATAATATTATTTTTATTACACAAGACAACATGACGCAACACTATACAACATAATGAAAATCAACAAAACACAATGTCATACAACAAACATTACAAAAGCACACAACAAACACAAAAAAAGCACACAACAAATACAACAAAAGCATACAACAAACACAACAAAACATACAACAAACACAACAAAAACATACAACAAACATGAGACGAAAGAACAACAACCACAGCGGCCTCTGTGAGGCGTGCAAGGTTCACAGTAGCAGCGCAAGGACCTTCGACCTTACAAAGACCTCAAACGGCGTTCTTTCGTTTGGCTGTCTTGTTCGCTCCTTCAGAATGTTGACTTTGACCGGCAGGGAATAGTCTATTCTTGTCGTTGTTGATGTTGTTGTGGTTGTTGTTGATGTTATTCTTGTGTTTGTTATTGTTGTTGTTGTTGATGTTATTGTTGTTGTTTTTGTTGATGTTATTGTTGTTGTTTTTGTTGATGTTATTGTTGTTGTTTTGTTGCTTTAAAATTAGTTATCATCATTGTTGCTGTAGTTTTGATTGTTGCTATTGTGTATGACGTATGATCAAGAAAGAGTTGTCTCCAGACTGGTTTCGTCGTGTTTCCTTGGACGGTGAGTGCTTGCATCGACGTCAAAATGACGTAAAACTCGCTGCATTTTAGAACTCATATTCTACACTATAACAACCACGCCACCGCCAACAACAACCACAGCAACAACAACAACCACACCAGCAACAACAACAACCACACCAGTTATAACAACAACCACACCAGAAACAACAACCACACCAGCAACAACAACAACCACACCAGCAACAACAACAAAATTAACAACAACAACAACAACAACCACACCAGCAACAACAACAGCAACAAAACTAACATCAACAACAACACTCAGTGGTATTAGGACCACAATCCGGCAAAAAAAGCTCTGGTGAAGAACCAAATGAGCGTTTCTCTTATCGTCAAAAACCAACGGCTTTTAGTCGTTTTTGCCATTGCGTCTGTGGGTATTCCGCAGCAAGCAGTGATGGATCAAGCCAGCCACTGCAGATGGACTGAAGATAAGAACGTTGCGCTAAAGATGACAACAACAACAACGACAATAACAACAACAACAACAACAACAACAGTTGGACAAGAGTTGGGACCTTCACGTGGTGTCCAACGAGATGCCGCCAAGTGGCGACATTCGAACCCAACCAACCCATCGACCAAGCTGTGCTGTGGAAGGCGCAAACTACAAACCCCCTTCATTCCCACCTCCCCTTTTCAATAGCCGAAGGTGCACATCCCGCCCTGTACCTCCGGTCTCTCCTTTTGAGGGCGGGCGACGTCGAGGTAAATCCCGGACCAGTGTACCGAGGATGCACTAAGACAATCAGACGTGACATCACCCCCATCACCTGTTCAAGCTGCAGCCAGCCATACCACAGGACTTGCTCTGGCCTTACTCGAAACAAAAAGAGAACTCAAGGCTTCATCTGCAGGCCCTGCGCTGGACTCGCGACTTCAACCACAACAATCACGCAGGCGATGGGAACAAATAAACAATGCTGTGTCTGCAATACGAAAATGAGACTAAACAGCATTGCCATCAGGTGTCATAGTTGCGGTGGCATCTCCCACAGGAAATGTGCTAGTGTCTCCCGCTATGCACCACACGTAAATTGGTGCTGCCACGTCTGTAACCATAACATCTTAACCTCCAACAACACTAATGGCAAACACACAACCAATAATAATAATAATAATAATAACAATAATAATAGTAATAAAAATGATAATAATAATATAAATAATAATAATAATAATAATAATAATAATAATAATAATAATAATAATAATAATAATAATAATAATAATAATAATAATAATGATAAAAATAAAAATAAAAATAAAAAAAATAATAATAATAATAATAGTAATAATAAAAATAAAAATAATAATAATAATCACACATTCAACAACACTATGATGAACTTGTGCGCCTTCCACAACCAGCTTTAGCGCATCTGAGGACTATTCTCAGGCGCTTAAGATAAACAACAACAACAACAACAACAACAACAACAACAACGAAGAAAACAACAACAACGACGACAACAACAACAAAAACAACAACAACAACAACAACGAAGAAAACAACAACAACGACGACAACAACAAAAACGAAGAAAACAACAACAACGACGACAACAACAACAGCAACAACATCAAAGTCCACAACAAATCCACTTCCAGAGACAAAAATGTACATCTCTTGTTTGCTTGAGGCGTTGAGCATGCGTCTCTAAGCCACCGCTTGTCAACTAGCATTGAACTGATCGTTGTATTATTATGAAGTGTTGAATATTGTATTTATATACATACATACACGTCATTTCAAATATTTTTATTTACTTCCTTATTATATATATTATTATATAGATTATTAATATATATATATTTGTTATAATATTTATGTCAATGTTCGAGCCACTCCACTGGGCATTTGATGCTGACGGGATTATGTTGGAAAGAACACAGACAGGGAAGGGAGAAATGAAATTTCATAGCATAATGCATGCTCCTGGAATCTCTTTTGTATTTTCAAATTAAAATTAATTTTGTTTAAATACGCTCCTGATGTTGGAGTGTCGGATTGAATTGTTAACTTAATTTAATTTAATTTAATTTTGTTTTGTTTAATGTTATTTAATTTAATTCACTTTAATTTAACTTAATTTAATGTTGTTTTATTTAATCTAATCTAATCTAATCTAATCTAATCTAATCTAATCTAATCTAATCTAATCTAATCTAATCTAATCTAATCTAATCTAATCTAATCTAATCTAATCTAATCTAATCTAATCTAATCTAATCTAATCTAATCTAATCTAATCTAATCTAATCTAATCTAATCTAATCTAATCTAATCTAATCTAATCTAATCTAATCTAATCTAATCTAATCTAATCTAATCTAATCTAATCTAATCTAATCTAATCTAATCTAATCTAATCTAATCTAATCTAATAAAGACATTTGTAACGCGCCTTTAATCACTTTTTTTCAAAAGCGTGTTGTATTCGAGAAGTCGAAAGTAAAGCAACAGAAAAGTCTATTGGATGTCTCAAAACTCGTTAAAAGCCCACATGAAAAGATATTTCCCACAAAAATCCGATTCTCGTGCCTCCTCGTAAAAGACTGAGCTCTACTTGTTCTCATTTTTTGGGATACCTTCTAATCTTATCTAATCTCACCAAATCATTTTTCAGCGCTGATTCCACCTTCATCAAAAGCCCTCTGCTACGAACTGTTTAAAGAACAAAGTTTTACAAAATTAAAGTAGAGAAGTGATAGATGTGAGATTGGGGGAAGAAAGTTCCATAGGAAGGGCCCACAGTAGGAAAGCGCAGATTCAGCATAAGTACTATTAGAAAGTATCATAAAAAATGAGAATAAGTATAAGATCTTAGTCCCGAGGAGGCAACTTAAAAAGGTCAGCTAAGTAGTTAGGTGAGTGATTATTTTCTATTTTAAACATGAGAGTGCAGATTTAATAGTACTTATGCTAAATCTGCACTTTTCTCCTTTGGCCCACTTCCATGGAACTTTCTTCCCCTCAATCTCACCTCCATTACTTCTCTACTTTCATTCCGTAAAGCCTTCAAAACATTGTTGTTTAAAATTTTGTAGCAGAGCGTTTCTTGAAGAGTGTGGAATCGGCACTATGCAAATGATTTTCTTTGATCATATTAGATTCTAATGTTGTCAAACAATCTCTTCGTCACAAATTGAACTTTCGTCCGATTTTTCTACTTTACATTACCTGGAACTTTTTCGTCTTGAAAACTGTTCAATACACTTGAGTGTTCCCGGTTGTTTTATTTGGTTATAGGTCTCCACGAAAGTCCATTATGCCGGAATTATTATATTTTTTCCTCTAGTGCATCGAATCAAGTCGACGAGAATTAGATTTTAAAACTAGCGAGTTTCAAACTTACGGCCTTCCTCACTTGTAAACCTCTCATATTGTGTTCAATTATGGCTCATTTCGGTCTCGTAGTTCACTGCTATATTTCCTTCAACCTCACTCATTATCCAACTTCATCCATATTATTCCGCTGAAATCCTTCCAAGTTTCAAAAGAGCACTTTTGAACTGTGTAGAATCAGCGCTATATGAATGCTTTGCTTAGATCGGAGTAAATTGAAAGATTTTTTTTGATAGTTTGAATATAATTCTGTTCAGGTTTCAGCTAATGCGTATCGTTGTTTAAAACAATAACTTTGAATATGTAACACCAAACTGGTCACATTGAAATTAATTTAAAAAACCCCCTTTTATATGCCCAAGATATGAGAAAGAAGTCACCAATCTATCTGATCGAACCAAAGTTACCGCCTCGTGAGAAGCCTCGATCTCATGTTCATTGGTTCATCAGGTTCTTTTATGCAAATTTCATTCATTTAGAGTTTTCAAATAGTCTTTTTCGAATGATTATACTAATTAGATAAAAGCAGAGCTATAATAAGACGTTGCCTAGTTAATGTTAATTTATCACCACATACAAAAAAAAAAAAACGAACATTATTATAGTGGCATCAACCCCATAGAGTTTCGAGGCCACATGCTATTATTCTCATTATTCCATGTAATATAAAACCAAGTGAAATGTTAAAAAAATTAAGTTTTTTTGAAAACATATACTTTTCGCTAAAAACCAGTAAAAATCGAAAAAATATAATATAACTGAAAAAATTTTAGTGGTATCATATTATATTTTATATAAATTACTAGGTATTATATCTTGCATAAGATATTCAGCGCCTTCATGGTGTGGTTTTTTTAAGTTGAATCGTTTTTCTTACTATTTTATTTTTAAAATTTTTATTTTGTCGCCGTTTGCTGTAAGTTCAATGCTGACTTTCATGACTGTTAACATTTAGTTTTCGTATATTCTAATTTTTTCTTTTTTAGTTCGATTATTTGCCGTGTTTTTGTAATATTTTCAGCGTATGTCTGGACGATCTAATAAAGACTATAAAAAAATATATAAATCGTTTGCGCTTTTTCTAGACTTAAGTTCATAATTCATTTTTTCACCTCTTGTTTCTGTGTTCAAAATGTCTCAGCAAAAGAATGGTATGTTCAAAACCTTATTTCATCTACCAAATTAAATATTTAATATGTATTTTTAACAGAATATAAATTGAGAATTGATGTTAAAGTTTTTATGAAACACGTGTCAAGTCATTGTGCTTCAAATTAATTGCTCATGCAAAAGTATTTTCTTTTTAATACTTATTTTTCATTTTTATAATTCGAGTTGGCTATTCGTATAAATGAGCAATCTATCCTTGCCGACAAACGAAAGCACTTAAGCTAGCACTGCTCTTGAACTGTGTTCATCAGCGCTATATAAACTTTTCGATCAGATTAGATTGCTCTTTTTTCAATAATATTTTTTGGAACAACCAACAATTTTGTAAACTTTCTTGCAGCCATCATCAGTGTCTCAGAAAAGACAGGAGTGGTGGAGTTGTCTCAGAAGCTGGTGTCCTTCGGTTACCGTATTTTCTCGTCTGGAGGCACTGCCGCCCAGCTTAAGAAGCATGGAGTCGATGTTGTGTGAGTGTCATGTGCACGCCCATTCACTTACCTTTTCAGTTCTTTATTTTGAATTTTTTAAACATTTTGATTAAAACTGTTTTCTTTAGTTTATTTCATATTTTCAAACCCACATATATGCAAATACACAAACCAAACACATACAGAGAGATATCTGATCATACAAAGTCTCCAGAGCTCCTCAATGGCAGAGTCAAGACACTCCATCCTGCCATTCATGCTGGTTCAACAACACAAATTAACAAACCACTAACAATAAATAAAAAAATAAAAAAAACTAACACTAATAAAAATAATAAAAATAATGAGTAACAAACAGTAGTGATAATGTTTTTATAACTTCACAATAAATGGCCATCGACCCACACAGGCATTCTGGCTCGTGACTCCCCAGAGGACCTGGCACAGTTGCATGAACATCACTATGTACCTTTCAGGTGAAAGGGGTGGTGGTGGTGGCGGTGGGGATGATGGTGGTGGTGGTAATGGTGGTGCTGGTGGTGATGATGATGAGGATGATGGTGATGAAGTAATGAGGATGATGAGGATTTTATAAATATTTTAATTTTTCATTTATTATTATTATTATTATTATTATTGTTATTATTATTATTATTGTTACTAGTAGTATATCTAAACGATCAACTGCTTGGTTATCTCGGCAGTTTAGTGGTGGTGAATCTATATCCCTTTTCAACCACTGTGACTGATCCCAATGTGACGCAGGAGGCCGCCACTGAGCAGATCGACATTGGTGAGTTATGATGGTGTGGTGGGTTATGATGTTGTGGTGAGTTGTGGTAGTTTGGTAGTGTGGTGGTGTGGTGAGTTGTGGTGACTGGTGGTGGTGTGGTGAGTTGTGGTGACTGGTGGTGGTGTGATGGTGTGGTGGTGGTAGTGGTTTGGTGGTGTGGTGAGTAGTGGTTTGGTGGTGGCGTGGTGAGTTATGATGGTGTGGTGGTGTAGTGAGTTGTGGTAGTGTGGTGAGTGGTGGTATGGTGAATTGTAGTGGTGTGGTGGTTTGGTGGTGTGGTGGTGTGGTGAGCGGTGGGGAGTGGTGGTGTGGTGGTGTGGTGGTGGCACTTATCGTTGGTTGTTTGTTGTCTGGAGTATGGTTGATGTTTGTGAGTGTGTGTGTGTTGTGTTGGTAAGTTGTGTGTTGTGGAATGCTTTTGTGGTTTGGCGGCGGGAAAAAGGGTGTCATAGATCAACGAAGCTGTTGTTGCGTAATAATAATAATAATAATAATAATAATAATAATAATAATAATAATAATAATTTCAGTAGTAGTCATAGTAGTTGTAGTAGTTGTAGTAGTAGTAGTAGTAGTAGTAGTAGTAGTAGGAGTAGTGGTATTATTATTATTTTTATTATTATTATTATTATTAGTGGTAGTAGTAGTAGTAGTAGTAGTAGTAGTAGTAGTAGTAGTAGTAGTAGTAGTAGTAGTAGTAGTAGTAGTAGTAGTAGTAGTAGTAGTAGTAGTAGTAGTAGTAGTAGTGATGAAAGAGTAGTCGGGGACATGACCACACCACAGGGGGAGTGACGTTGATCAGAGCGGCCGCCAAGAACCACAAGAGGGTGGCTGTGGTGTGTGAGCCGGGTGACTATGAGAGGTTAGAAAGGGGCATGATTCAATAGGTGCATTCGAATCTGTATACACGAGCAAGGTTTCATAAACAAATGGATAAATACTGATGATTGAATATATAATCATGTAAATGATTTAAGCCATATCTGCTAGTATGATCATGACGTCAGAGTGTTGTCAGACATCAGCCAATCACCTGAGAGAGAGGTTTCCTTACAGCTAAAGCAGCAGCTGATGTTGAAGGTGAGTGTTGTTTGTGTTGCTGTCAGTGTTTCCGTTTGGTTTGTTGGCTGTGTTGTTGTCTTGTTGCTGGTGTGTTGATGATGCTGCTCGTACCGATACTGTTGAGTCTGATTACCTTTTCGTTGCGCAACTACAGTAAGCGTTTACAACAACAATACAGGCCTTCCGACACACTAAGGACTACGATCAAGCCATTCACAAGCACTTCTCTGCAGTCTTCCAACAAGCAGGTTCCACCCATTCACACACCAACTCATTCACCTACCCACTCATTCACTCACTCACTCTTTCACCCATTCAATCACTCACCTACTCATTCACCCATACACTCATCCATCCACTCATTCACTTATGCTCCTCTAACTCTCACTCTTTCCAAGTCCTCCATCTCTTTCAACCTAGCTATTGCATTCACTCTCTTCTAACTTTACTTCATCCACCCCATCCACCTCTCCCACCCCATCCATCTCTCCCACCCCATCCATCTCTCCCACCCCATCCACCTCTCTCACCCCATCCACTTCTCCCACCTCATCCACTCCATCCACCTCATCCACCTCTCCCACCCCATCCACCTCTCCCACCTCATCCACCTCTCCCACCTCATCCACCTCACCCACCCCATCCACC
The DNA here is from genome assembly GCA_947562095.1 of Branchellion lobata. NCBI lineage: Eukaryota > Metazoa > Annelida > Clitellata > Hirudinida > Piscicolidae > Branchellion > Branchellion lobata. The sequence continues at coordinate 5,625,184 of OX387250.1, forward strand.
TCATCCACCTCACCCGCCCTATCCACCTCTCCCACCCCATCCACCTCTCCCACACCATCCACCTCTCCCACCCCATCCACCTCTCTCACTTCATCCACCCCATCCACCTCACTCACCCCATCCACCCCATCCACCTCTCCCACCCCATCCACCTCTCTCACCCCATCCACCCCATCCACCTCTCCCACCTCATCCACCTCTCTCACCCCATCCACTTCTCCCACCCCATCCACCCCATCCACCTCTCCCACCTCATCCACCTCTCCCACCCCATCCACCTCTCCTACCCCATCCACCTCATCCACCTCACTCACCCCATCCACCCCATCCACCTCATCCACCTCTCCCACCTCATCCACCTCTCTCACCCCATCCACCCCATCCACCTCTCCCACCCCATCCACCTCTCTCACCCCATCCACCCCATCCACCTCTCCCACCCCATCCACCTCTCCCACCCCATCCACCTCTCTCACCCCATCCACCTCATCCACCTCTTTCACCCCATCCACCCCATCCACCTCATCCACCTCTCCAACCTCAATTACCCCATCCACCTTTCCCACCCCATCCACCTTTCCCACCCCATCCACCCCATCCACCTGCTCAACAGAAGGGCGGTAGACCTGCAAAGGGCTGCCAAAGAATTGTTGAGGAGTGGAGAGGTTGCGCGGCGAATCGAGAGCCGCGAACGTCTCAGAAGCATCATTGACTCCCTGGTGGTCATGGTGCCAGTGGAGGTGAAGAAGCTCCAGGTTTCGGTGGGGACCCAGTCAGAGCCTCTGGCCTGCTCTTCCTTGGGCACGCAGACAAGACAGGTCATGCAGCCGGTGAAGTCCGTGAATTATGCCTCGGTGGTGAAAGGAAACATCCGTGATGTACCGGATGGGAGGCAGTCCTAAGGTGCGCAGAACAGCGTCGTGCCAGTTCCTACCCCCAGGCGTTTTATAGCGGGAGCACCACAAGTCGACCGCACGCGAGTACAAAACGAGAGTTTTGTACCCGTGGAAAAGAGGAAGAGTCCTCCGAGAAAATGTTTTGGAGAAGATCAGGACTTCAAAATCCGTGATTCTCAGACCAAAAGAGGATGAGACGCTCTTGGAGCTGATAAAGTCCTTTCTGGAGATGCTCAAAAGTGTTGAGGCGTCACCAGAAAGGTCGCCAAAGATTTCGGCCATTAAGTCGAATGAGGCGAACAACTTCCTCGTGGTCGATTTGCTAAACGAAGTGGAGCAGAGGAAGGTTGAGGACCTCATTAAATCAAAGTTGGTCTTTTCGAGACCAACAGGTTTTGATCCCGCGGTGACGGTGTACAACGTACCCTCCGACCTGACCGAGGGAGAAATTTTAGAAGATTTAGTGGTCAAAACGGTCTTCTCTTTTCGTTGGCGAGAAAGAAAGACTAAAGGTGTGCCGAAGATTTAGGAATAGCCGAGGAAACTGTGACGTGGTCGTGCGTATGGCGCCGGCCACGCACAGGCAACTCGGGGAGAAAAAGGATAAGAGGGTCTTCCTTCTTTTCTCGGCACACCCTTACAAAAATATAGTTCAGACCCTCAGGTGCCTCAAGTGTTTCAGTTATGGGCATACCGATGCTAAAGGTAGTTGTAAAAATAGCCGGGTCTGCGGCCGATGCGGAGAAAAAGACCATGTGGCGGCCAAATGCACAAGCAGGGCCAAGTGCGTCAACTGCATGCGGGCAGGCAGAAGGCGGTCGGCCGAGGGCCATACGGCCACTGATTCAGGATGTCCCGTTTACGCGTGGCATCTCGCAATCACTCGAGCACGCAGTGCCTACTAATGGATGATAAATATTCTTTTTATTTTGACGTTGATTATTTATCAGATTTTAACGATTATAATTACGATTTAAAAGATATTATTATAGGTACTTGTGGTAATAGAGGTCCCAAGCGTCTCAATTTCCTTCAGCTCAACTGTCGCAATTGTCAGGCCGTGATGCATGAAGTGGAGGAGTTTATCTCCGCAGGCGGCTTTGACATTGTAGTCTTGCAAGAACCTTACCTTCAGAAGGGCTTCGAGGTGAATGGGTATCACAGCTTCATACCTAGGGGAGCTACTGCGAAGGTGTGCACTCTAGTGGCAGTCGGCTTGCAAGTGTTCTATTTGTCTCGTTTTGACACGAGCATTTAATTGCTCTTAGTGTCGGATCGAGGCAAATGTCTTGCGGGTTGATTGTCTTGAATGCATACTTTCAATATAGCTCTAATCATAACATATTCATAAATCAAATAGATAATGTAGTTTTATATAATAGACATCGTAAGATATTGCTATGCGCTGATTCGAATGCGAACTCTCCACTGTGGTTTTCTAAAAAAGAGGACTACAGTGGGAAGTTGCTTTGCGAATTTCTATTGCTACGCAGCTTTAAGATATGTAACAAACGTAGTGATAAGTATACTTTTGATTCAGTATTAGGTACTTCAAATATAGACATAACGGCATCTACAGATAATATGTAGGGGAGCGTGATTGACTGGAGGGTCACGGATGACGTCGTGGCTAGTGACCACAAGTCTATCACGTTCTCCATCAATATAGATAGGTTCAATAAGGGCAATAGTGAAAATAGGTATGTATGTAGTAAAAATAAAATAGAAGGAAACTAAGTATAACTATAAGAAAACCGACTGGGAGCGCTTCAAGCGGATTCTTGAGGCACATCTGGCTGAGGAAGTGAATGAGGACGTGATTATGACGCGATAGATGAATCGACGCCTAGGATGAAAGAGAGGAAGCGTGGTTGGAGGAAACAGGCAGCGTGGTGGAATGATGAA
>OX387250.1:5632984-5656005 GCA_947562095.1 Branchellion lobata
CATCACACAACACCACACCACCTACATCACACTACACTACACCACCTACATCACACTACACTACACCACCTACATCACACTACACTACACCACCTACATCACACTGAACCACACCACCTACATCACACTGAACCACACCACCTACATCACACTACACTACACTACACCACACCGCATCTCACTACACTACACTACACCACCTACATCACACTACACTACATTACACCACACCACCTACATCACATCACACTACACTACACCACCTACATCACACTGAACCACACCACCTACATCACACTACACTACATTACACCACCTACACCACATCACACCACACTACACTATACCACATCACACTACATCACGCCACACCACATCACACTACACTACATTACATCACACCACACCACATCAAACTACACTACACTACATTACACCACCCACATCACACTATACTACATTACACCACATTACACTATATTACACCACACTACACCACACCACATCACACTAAACTACACCACACCGCACCACACACTCTCAACCCACATGGCACCACACCACACGGAGTCACATACGCCACTGGCCATGCATGACCTCGAACAAGTTCACAGCGGCCAGTTGAATCTCACTCAGCAGTCCACGACCTTTTCAGAACGGGGTCTCATTCGTCATAGCTCCATCCGGTTCGACTAACGACCAGGCCATCATTGAAGCGTGCAACCAACACAACCTAACCCTCGTCCACCACAGCCACCGCCTCTTCCACCACTAAAGGTTCCCTCCGTTGCCCATATTGCCTCGATTCAACTCCCATTTAGTTTTTCATTCATTTTTTAATTTATTTTTTCTAATTTAATTTTAATTTTCTCAATTCAACTTTTATTAAGAATTTGCGATCCTTGTTATAGTGACGTTAACCCCTCGGAGTTTTTACGAATAATCTTTTATAACACTTCGAATAATACTCAACGCAGGGGAAGCGATCACGTGGGCAGCTCCGGATTCAATGAGGAGAAATAAAAATATCGAAGGCGCAGTGACATTGGATCGTGCAGATGCTGCTTCTAACACGCAGTAGTTCTAAGCAGTTATATAACTCAGTATGAAGTGTATTAATCGTCAGGTGATTATATTAATCATCAGGTGATTATATTAATCATCAGGTGATTATATTAATCATCAGGTGATTATATTAATCATCAGGTGATTATATTAATCATCAGGTGATTATATTAATCATCAGGTGGTTATATTAATCATCAGGTGATTATATTAATCATCAGGTGATTATATTAATCATCAGGTGGTTATATTAATCATCAGGTGATTATATTAATCATTGTCTTTCTTATGTTGCTCATGACATCTACCGCTACCATGTGTCCGTGCCTCTCACATCTTATACATGTACTGTTTGAGTCTTTCATATTGCTATAAACAATTAAAGTTGCTTTGAAGGATTTTGCATTTGGCACAAGTCTGACTTGTGAAGACGTGAAGACCCTCGAGTGGCGACCTTCTGAGGTTCCAAAGTGACTCGAGTTTCTGTCATCTCATATCCAGTGTTCCATCAAATAAACGTCGCTATCGTCGTCGGGATCAATTTAGTAGTGAAGGGAGTTAGTAGCGAGATGAGCAACGCGTTTAAATATGAGTTGAACACCGAGGTGAAGAATGATCTGATCAGCACATTCCGTGGCGCTTGACTTTCTTCTGCCAAAACGGCTAACCACTCCCACGTCGTGGTTCGGTTTGATTTGTGAAGGTGAGCTTACATCAAGCGCCTGAGCAGCTCTTGCCTGCAGTTCCTCCTATCTCTCTGTGGTCTTTTCACCCTTCAAGGGATTTTCGTTCCACGTACGTCTAAGTAGTCCTACTGGGTGGGAGTGCTTTGAAGGTTGACTGGTCGACAGCGTGTAAACGACTGTTTTGCTGCGAGTTGCAATTTTATTTTACTTTTCATATTCTCTCTTATGTTATGCCTTCGAAACTACGGGGCTAATGCCACTCTCAAAACATTCGTATTGTATTACATTTTCAGCTTCGTTGAGGAAATAGATTTCTTCATCAACTTCCATGACGTGCTCCTTCGATTTTCCTCGTCCTCTTCTTGCCTTTGTTGCACATAATTTTTTTCCGAACCTTGTAAACTCCAATTGAAGCCTCGGCTCTCAATATGGAAGTGACACTCCTTCACTCCTCTTGAAGATTTTTGGAGATCCGTTGAAGGCAAAACTAAGAAGTACCAAAAGCATTTTTAAGTTGTTAAAGTGGTCAAGAAGGTTTAAAAAAGGGGGGAAATCGAAACAAAAAAGTGGGAGATGTAACCTTTGTGACAGGAGAGCAAGGAAGCAGATTTTCACAAGAAAAGTGCTCTGGAAGATGGAATCCAGATGTAAGGAGGAGCAGGTTGTGAGCCTCAAAGGAAAGACAAGCCCTGAGATAAACAACCGTTCCCAAAGTTTTGAATGAATATTCTTACTGCGATGCTCATACGAAATTCTTCCCATTTTCATCTCTACTACGTCTTCTTCGTTATAGTGAAGCTTTTGAAACATTCTTGCCTGAAGTTGTTTGAAACTGAGCGCTTTTGAACAGTGTTCAGTGGCGCTACAACAATTTTTAGAGTAAAAAAAGTAAGAGATTTCTTTAAAAATATGAAGAAGCTCCTTGGTTTGATAGCCAATGCTGCCTGGCCAAGAAAGCTGCTCGTAAAGTCAAGAGAGTCTACAGAGCAGCTTTCACAAGCTCTGCTTAAGACCACCGGCAGATGGAACTGTCAATCTATAGGAATTTTCTCCTTGCTAAACATTCCATTTTTCTCATTTTTTCCATGAAGTCTGCCTCTACTGTTAAATCCAAATGGGGCTCTCTTTCTAGGCTTCTATAAAAAAACCTCTTCCCCCTCCTTTCACACCACAACTCTTTCATGATACCATATCTAATGAAATCCTTTCTTCTAGAAAATTATTACAACTACTCCGATTTCACCAGACCCTCTGACGCCCTTTCACCAACCTTTCTCCAATAACCCCTCCTGAATTAACTAATATAATTAATTCTTTGTCCTTCTCCCCATGCTCCCTTGACCTTTCTCTAACTTATATCTTTAGAGAGCTTTCATTCCTGTTTTATCCGATAATCCTCGATCTTGTTAACTTCTCCCTGTCCACTGCAACCTTTCCCTCCTACCTCAATACATCAATTTTTAAACCATCAATTTAAAAAAAATTATTTATCGAGCCCTCCTCTCCAGCCGACTACAGACCTATAGCCAATCTACCCTTCATTCCAAAAATCTTGGAACAAGTTGTCAACCTCCAGTTTCTTCCTTTCCTTGACTTCCACAACCTTCTTCCTCCTACTCAATTTGGTTTTCGACCCTTCCACAGTACTGAAACATCTTTTGAAAAATCCATAATGACTCAATTCTTTCTGCCGACAAAAGCAACATCTTTCTTCTCTATTTAGAAGTTCCTTTGGCCTTTGATGCTGTTGATCACTCCTTTCTACTCCAACAACTTGAAACTTCTTCTGGCCTCCTGGTTTGTGTTTCTACTGTGTTTCTTCCTATCTCTCCAATAGATCATCTGTAGTATTTTCCAACAATTCCTCTTTTTCTCATTTCTTTTTCCCATTTGGGTTTTTCAGGGTTCTATCTTTGGCCTTCTACCTTTCATTTTTCACACTTCTGAAATTCCAAGAATCATTTCTTCATTTTCTTTCCAGAGTAATCTCTATGCTGATGACTCCTACATCTTCATTTCATCTCTCAAATCTCATCTATCATCCACCATTGCCAACCTTTTTTCATTTAAAAAAATCACTTCTTGGTGTGATTCTACGCCCCCCTAAATTCAACCCTTCTAAATTTGGCCTCATTTACTCTGAAGGATTTCTTGATTTTTTTCTTTCAATTGTTATTTCATCTAACTCCATACTTTCTCCTTCCTCTACCATTAATTACCTAGTATCGCCTTAGACTCTTCCCTCTCTCACAATTAACCACGAGAGAAGTCCGTAGCTGAAGCTTCCTTCTTCCATATCCGCCCCATCAAACAACTCAAACCTTTTCTTGACACTTCCACCCTCAAATTGCTAGTCCTTTTGCTTATTTTATCCCGCTTTGACTACTGCAACTCTCTCTACCATGGACTCTTTGGAATTACATTACACACCCTTGCTAAAGTTTTGAATAGCGCTGCCCGCCTTGTTTCTGAGTCACAACTACTCATATACAACTCCTATTCTTATCTCTCTACACTGACTGCTTCTAAATAAAAGATTGATATTTAAAATATGTACCCTCATCTCCAAAGTTGAAAACAATCTTTCACTTGCCTACCTTACTGACCTTGTCAACTCACCGCCACGCAAAGGACTCAGATCCTCCACCCACTTTTTTTAGTCTTTATTGAAAAAAATGCAACAGACGCTGGAAAGGGTGCAGAACATGGTGAAAAATCAAACAAAAATGAAAAGAATTGAAATCAACAATAACTGAGTGTCATAAAAACTGTCAAGTGTCTGTTGCAAGAGATCAAAATTTGACTATAGAATCAACATTATAAATCTCAAAAATTTAGAATTGAGTCATAGTTTATACTGAAGAATGTTTCATCAACTTTACCAAAACTAGAATGTTATAAGCGAAATTGTCTATGGAATCAAACGAATGAGCCCCAAAAGTTGAGAATTTAACCATAACTTAAATTCACATTGGATATAACTATTGGAGAGTTATTCCTTTTTTTCTTCTTTCTTTCTTTTCAGCCATTTCTAAGATTTACAGAGATGTCTGTTAGGATACAAAATTCCTCGCAATGCTTTTAACAATTTGTTTACTTTCTTGTTGCTTGAGTTGCCAAACGGTATTTATGTAGGCGCTGGTTGACGATTTCACTGCAATGTCTGTATTTTAAACGAGAAAATGATGCATCGCCAATTTTTTTTAAATCTTCGCAAAATTTTTTTAACCGACAAAAACTATAACTTAAAAAAAAAAGAACTAATATTTGAAACCATAAATTTCAAATAGTTTAAATAATGTAACATCAAGTGACCACATACACGCTTTCACGCAACCGGAAACATTTGACGCTCAGTTTTTCATGAACCCTCTAACCATAAAATACGCCAAATCAGCATTATCTTACTGCGGCCCTTTCCTTCGAAACATTCTTCCTCCTAACCTCACCTCCCTCACTTTTTATCTTCCATTCCGTAAGGCTCTCAAAACTCACTTAATCAAGCAGTTACATACAAAAAATACAAATACAAATACAAAAACGATTATTTTTATAGTGGCATTAACCCCGTAGAGTTTCGAGGCTTCAATAGTCATTCAATATAAACTATGACTTAATTAAAAATTTTTGAGACTTATAAATTTGATTCTATAGTCAGTTTTTGATTTATTGCAACAGACAATTGACAGTTCTTATGACATTTAGTTATTGTTGATTTTAATTTTTTTTCCATTTTGATCGTTCACCATGTGCCATTTCTAGCGTTTGTATGGATTTGCTTCAATAAAGACTATTATAAAAAAATTTCCAAATGAAAAATAAAAATTTTATTCATAAATTTAGACATTTATTTTTCATAAAAAAAAGAAGATATTCTACAAAAAACTATCTGTTGTCGATGTTGCAACCTCTCGTCCCCTCATTTCGATGAAGTGCTCCTTTCAGAGTGGCCTTTCAGTTGTATTTGACACTTTCTCACGGAGTTTAAATTTTTTTATATAAATATAAATGCTACCATGAACTCGTACTAATAACTAGTAAATCTAATTGAAAATACAGCGATGATTACTATTCAGAAGCGCTCATGAAACTTCAGAAATAATTTTGTTAAAACGATTCACTTCAGTCTTCAAATCTCATCTTACCCAATCTAATCAAACAATTTGTAACGTGCCTTTTGGCGTTATGTTCAAGGGCGCAACAAACAACGCCGAACCTTCCAATGTTGAAGACAAAATCTCCGATGGGGCTCAACCTTGGCAGAGAACTGATGAAGACCTTTGAATCATTTTTGTCTTTTTATTTTATTTTTATTAATTCACTTATAATTATTCTTTATTTCAGTATTCATTCATTCGTAGTATCATTTTGGCATGTATACAATTTCTATCTGATTTCCACGTTAAATAGTTATTTATATTTAAAACTGGTGGGCGTTTTAAAAACAAGGTTAGATTGATTACTTGAGAGGTGAGTTACCAATAGAAGCAAAAGTTTGAAAGCGCTATAACTTTCCGATCTTTCTGGAAAGTTCTTCGGTTCTTCTGTTTTACTACTAAAACCGAACAAACTTTCATCTTTTGCCAATAAAGGCAAAAACTACTCGAGTCGACTTCCAAGGCTTAATTGCGGCATGCTCACTAGTGTTTGCAACATCGTTCCACTAATGGACCCTTCAGGGACGCTTTCAGAAAAGTTTTCCATAGGAGCATTCCATTCAGTTTGGGCGAGAATTCAATTTTCAAACAAACATGCTGATCGCTGTTTGGTTTACTATTTCATATTGAAAATTTAAAAATTAACAAAAATATTAAAAATAAAGGAAAATAAAAAGTGGGAAAAATGTGTATTTATTGATAAAATCTTCTGCAAGACAAGCTGGCGTGCTGTGATTAACCAAATAGGTGCGTGGAGTGTTGCTAGCGTGTGCTTGAGACTGTGCTATGAAACATGTGAAATAATTGTGAAATAAATGTGGTTGAAGCTCGTATACGCGAAAATTTTTCTTAGAAAAAAGGTCTTCAGAAAATAATGAAATCAAAGATTTATTCATAAAACGAATTATCACGAGAACAAAAATGCGTGATGTATGGGAAAGTTGAATATAACTTGAAAGAAGGCTCCACAGAATGGTAATACGAATGGCGCTTGAAAGAATGCAATGGAAGCTCTCCTAGAAGTCAAATCGCGATTCGAAAAGTTCACTGAATAACTTCAAAGCATTGTTCACATGTGGAGGTGGGTGTGTTGAAGAAAGGACATTCACCAGTTTCATTATTAATTCTTCGCCCATCTCCCACACTCACAAAGAGCTTTGTTTGGAAACTATTTCAGTTTTTCCCGCTAAGCTCATGATTAGCTTGCTTTCCATCTTTCAATTTTGAAAACTCATTCAAACCTTGCAGTGGTGTTTGATTGTTTCTCTGACAGTATTCATCCTCACACACATATTTCAAGTCGCTTCGCTACCGCCTTCGCCCCTGTCATCTCCCCATCTGAAGTGCTACAGCCACCTGCCAAAGTTTGAGATTCCCACAGATAAGTTGAATAATTACTCTTTGTTTTCTCATTACGAGCCGTTTTTTTCCAGGAGAGGATGTGATGAAGAGGAGGAGGGGGAAGGCGTCTTTTACGAACAATCGTTTGTGGAGGGAGGCAAGTCTTGAATTTTTGGTTCAGCGTACAGAATGTGAATGGAATTGAGGTTTGAATTATGGATTTGCGTTTGGATTTTGGATTTGTGTTTGCTCGACCTATAAGACTCAAGCTGCTCGAACAGGCCTGACCACTAGGTGCATCCTTCGTCCAATAACTCTGGTTCATTATATCGACAAAAAGGAACTGGCATGGTCTCAGCTTTGACTTTTAACCCTAATTCACCTTTTATGATGCTCATTTGAGAGTGTTGCTCGCATAGCACTCAACAAGGCACCTCAGTCGCTTGTCTCAGCCTTCTGTATTGCATGCTGCCTCCGAATACCTCCACTTCCCCACTCCATTCAATTCCATTATTTCAAAACAATCGATAACTGATTCCATCACAAATTACCAACTTCGACTCACAAAATCGAGAACTGAATTTGAAAAAAACGTCACTTTGAGGTCACGAAAAAAAGAATGAAATCATTAAAGACGCATATAGTGCCAACAATGCCGATTGTCCTAACCCTGAAGGCACAGGTTCAAATCCTAATGGTCGCTTAGTGGGCCATGTTAGCAGAGAACAGCAAGTAAGAGCCTTTCTCAGAGGAGCAAGATCACCTTTGGAAACTACGGAATGAGCGCTATATGAATGATAAGATTGAATTTTCTTAAAGATTTCAACACTTTATGCGCAAGTAAAGTAGCTTTTTATTGAAGAATTTCAAGTTAAAAAGAAAAAAAAGAAAGAATGAAAGTACAAGGCGTAAGGTGGCACTGGGAAGGATGTTGTGAGAATGTTGAGAGGATGTTGTGAGGGTGTTGTGGGGGTGTTGTGAGGGTGTTGTGAGGGTGTTGTGAGGGTGTTGTGGGGGTGTTGTGAGGGTGTTGTGAGGGTGTTGTGAGGGTGTTGTGAGGGTGTTGTGAGGGTGTTGTGAGGGTGTTGTGAGGGTGTTGTGAGGGTGTTGTGAGGGTGTTGTGAGGGTGTTGTGAGGATGTTGTGAAGATGTAGTAGAACACTGGTCATGTCGATACATGGAGCCATTTTGAAGCCTACAGGCCCGTTGAGTTTCAATATGTTTTTTATTGTCTTCATTGAAACAGATCCAGACAAACGCTGGAAAGGGCACAAAACATGGTGAACAATCAAAATGAAAGAAAAAAAATCAACAATAATGGAAAGTCATAAAAACATTAAAATGTTTGTTGCAAGAAATCAAAAATTGACTATAAAATTAAATTATGAATTTGAAAACTGAATCATGTCTCAAAAGCACATAACATAACTAGTGGAAAGTTATTTCAAGTTGATTCCGCTTTTTTCTATTCTCCTCTTCAGCCATTGCTCATATTCACAGGGAAGTCTGTCTGGATACCTCTATTCCTTGCAATGCCTTCAACACTCGCTCACTTTCTTGATGTCTTTAAGTTGGCAAACGGTATTTTTGTAACCGATTGGTTGACGATTTCAATGAAATGCCTTTTTCCTCCCAGCATTAGCTTGTATTTCCAAATAAGTTTGTCTGGATATCACAACTCTTCGTAACACTTGTGTTCACTTCGTTGTTGAGTGAGTTGGCAAACTGTATTTCGTAGGCGTTGGTTGACGATTGCACTGCAACGCCTGTATTTCAAACGATAAAAAAACGGATTTAGCAATTTCTTTGAAAATCTTTGAAAAATCTTTGCATTCAGCAAAAACTATAACTCTTAGTTAAATTAAGTTTTTATAACGCAACCGGATGTTTGGATGTATTTCTGCATGTACATGTGTATGAGTGTATGTTTGTGTGCAGGTATGTGTGTTGAAATACCTCCAGCACGATTGTCGTTTGGTAGGTTCAAAAGTAACAACAAACTCCAATAATATGAGAAACAATTCGAAACAACAAAATAAACTATATTATATAAAAAAATGCAAAACAATATGACACTCCAATACAATGAAATTGAAGGAAAAACAACAAATGCCACCAATCGAATACAATCAAATACAATCCAAATAGATACAACAACAAATACAATCCAAATAGATACAACAAATACAAACCAAATAGATACAACAACAAACAAAATCCGAATAGATACAACAACAAATACAATCCAAATAGATACAACAACAAATATAATCCAAATAGATACAACAAATACAAACCATGGCGCCTCAAACTCAAGACGTCCATGACTCCAGAGAAGATGAGAGTCGTGGAGTTGAAGTCAATACAATGAAAGGCACACGCGTCAGAAGTGACAGCAAACGTCAAGAGTCATGAAATTTGCAAGACGTTGCAATGAGGTTCCTAGGAATAAGCCTTTTGCAGCAGAAGCTCTTTCGGTTTTTATTGGCATCTGACACGCTTGAGGCTTTGGGAGTTGAAATGAAGTTTTTGGTTGTGAACATATTGCTAGAAATCTTTCAAAAGCCACGAGGCTGGATGAAGGCAAGCTAGCTTCATCCCCTCAAATAGTGGTTCTTCGAATGGATTTTTAGTATTTGAATGATCTGAAATGTGTAAAAGTCATGGAAAATCACCTGCCTACCTCCACTCATCCCCACCCATCCCCACTCATCCCCACTCATCCCCACTCATCCCCACTCATCCCACTCATCCCCACCCATCTCCACTCATCCCCACCCATCCCCACTCATTTCCACTCAGCTTCACCCATCCCCACCCAGCTTCACCCATCCCCACCTTCACCTATTCCCACTCAATTCCACCCATCCCCACCCACTATCACCCACTTCCGCTCATCCCCAGCCATCCAAATCATATACACCCACCTCCACTCATCCCCACCCACCTCCACACACCTCCACTCATCCCCACTCATTCCCACCTACTTCCACCCACCTCCACCCAACCCCACTCATCCCCACCTACTTCCACCCACCTCCACTCAACCCCACTCATCCCCACCTACTTCCACCCACCTCCACCCAACCCCACTCATCCCCACCTACTTCCACCCACCTCCACCCACCCCCACTCATCCCCACCTACTTCCACCCACCTCCACTCAACCCCACTCATCCCCACCTACTTCCACCCACCTCCACCCACCCCCACTCATCCCCACCTACTTCCACCCACCTCCACCCACCCCCACTCATCCCCACCTACTTCCACACACCTCCACTCAACCCCACTCATCCCCACCTACTTCCACCCACCTCCACCCAACCCCACTCATCCCCACCTACTTCCACCCACCTCCACCCAACCCCACTCATCCCCACCTACTTCCACCCACCTCCACCCAACCCCACTCATTCCCACCTACTTCCACCCACCTCCACCCAACCCCACTCATCCCCACCTACTTCCACCCACCTCCACCCAACCCCACTCATTCCCACCTACTTCCACCCACCTCCACCCAACCCCACTCATCCCCACCTACTTCCACCCACCTCCACCCAACCCCACTCATCCCCACTTACTTCCACCCACCTCTACCCCCTCCACCCATTCCTACCTAAATATACAACCTCCACGAGCTCCTTAAATATAACACCTTATCAAACATTTCTGGAAAACATCAACCTCTCATTCAACCTCTCATTCAACCTGCCATTCAACCTGCCATTCAACCTGCCATTCAACCTGCCATTCAACCTGCCATTCAACCTCTCATTCAACCTCTCATTCAACCTGCCATTCAACCTGCCATTCAACCTGCCATTCAACCTGCCATTCAACTTGCCATTCAACCTGCCATTCAACCTGCCATTCAACCTGCCATTCAACCTGCCATTCAACCTGCCATTCAACCTGCCATTCAACCTGCCATTCAACCTGCCATTCAACCTGCCATTCAACCTGCCATTCAACCTGCCATTCAACCTGCCATTCAACCTGCCATTCAACCTCTTATTCAACCTCCCATTCAACTTCTCATTCAATCTCTCATTCAACCTCTCATTCAACCTGCCATTCAACCTGCCATTCAACCTCTCATTCAACCTGCCATTCAACCTGCCATTCAACCTGCCATTCAACCTGCCATTCAACCTGCCATTCAACCTGCCATTCAACTTGCCATTCAACCTGCCATTCAACCTTTCATTCAACCTCCCATTCAACCTCCCATTCAACCTTCCGTGCAACGTTACATGTAAATTCTTACGTCTGCTCCAGTGCGTCACATGACCAAACCACTATGCCACCACTATGCCACCACACTACCACGCCACCACGCCTCACGCCACCATGCCACTATATCACCACGCCACTATGCCACCACGCTCCCACGCCACCACGCCACCACGCCACCATGCCACCACGACACTATTTCACCACGTCACCACGCCACCACGCCACTATGCCATCACGCCACTATTTTACCACGTCACCACGCCACCACGCCACCATGCCATCACGACACTATTTCACCACGTCACCACGCCACCACGCCACCACACCACTGTGCCACAACGCCACTATGCCACCACGCCACCACGCCACCACGCCACCACGCCACCACGCCACTATTTCACCACGTCACCACGCCACCACGCCACCACGCCAATATGTCACCACGCCACCAAGCCACTATGTCACCACGACACCAAGCCACCACACCACCACGCCACCACGCCACCACGCCACTATGCCACCACGCCACTATGCCACCACGCCACTATGTCACTACGCCACTATGCCACCACGCCACTATGCCACCACGCCACTATGCCACCACGCCACTATGCCACCACGCCACTATGCCACCACGCCACTATGTCACTACGCCACTATGCCACCACGCCACTATGCCACCACGCCACTATGCCACCACGCCACTATGCCACCACGCCACTATGCCACCACGCCACTATGCCACCACGCCACTATGCCACCACGCCACTATGCCACCACGCCACTATGTCACTACGCCACTATGCCACCACGCCACTATACCACCACGCCACTATGCCACCACGCCACTATGCCACCACGCCACTATGCCACCACGCCACTATGCCACCACGCCACTATGCCACCACGCCACTATGCCACCACGCCACTACGCCACCACGCCACTATGCCACCACGCCACTATGCCCC
The DNA here is from genome assembly GCA_947562095.1 of Branchellion lobata. Classification (NCBI taxonomy): domain Eukaryota; kingdom Metazoa; phylum Annelida; class Clitellata; order Hirudinida; family Piscicolidae; genus Branchellion; species Branchellion lobata. The sequence continues at coordinate 5,645,445 of OX387250.1, forward strand.
CACGCCACTACGCCACCACGCCACTATGCCACCACGCCACTATGCCACCACGCCACTATGCCACCACGCCACTATGCCACCACGCCACCGGGGGAACTCTTCTGCTACGTGTACTCACCGCTTTGCAAAGAACAACAACAATGTAACGTCACCAAACAAAGTTGTGGTAAAGAAATAGGAAGAGAGAAGGAAAAGGAGAAATGATGGGATGGCGATAGACCAAACTTGAGGACACCATATCTCGCTATTCTTCTCACGGACCGGCTTCATTAGGACGGCAATGAAGAAGCAAAGTCGGAAGGAAAAGCAATGCTAATTGAAAGACAATTCATAACAAAAATAATAACAAACAACGTTTTAAACAACATCAACAACAAAAACATCGACAAGAACATTAAAAAACCACAACACAAACAACAACAAGGGCAAAGTTGCTTTTGATGATTCTCTCGACAAGGCAAAACAAATTTTCACAGCAAAAAAATGCAAAAATCAGTAACGCAATACGCAAAAAATCAATCTGGCTGAAAAATTAGAAAAAAAAATACAGAAAAAAACTAAAATAAAAAAAAGTCACTCAAAAAAAAATTCCACCCCAACAGCAAAACGATCGATCCACCACGTCACGTGATCCCTGCTTGAGTGGCTGCTGCCGTGGTAGTGGGGGTGGTGGCGGTTGTGGTGGTGGGGGTGGTGGCGGTTGTGGTGGTGGGAGAAGTAGTGATGATGTTGTTGGAGTGGTGGTGTTGTTGGAGGGGTGGTGTTGTTGGAGTGGTGGTGTTGTTGGAGTGGTGGTGTTGTTGGAGTGGTGGTGTTGTCGGAGTGGTGGTGTTGTTGGAGTGATGGTGTTGCTGGAGTAGTGGTGTTATGGAGTGGTGGTGTTGTTGGAGAGGTGGTCAGCCGGAAGTACGCATCGCGATCAAACTGTGGTCGTCACACCTGCCATCCTCCGGAAACTGCTATGGTGGTGTTGTTGTGTGTGGGTGTTGTGTGTTGTTGTTGTGTGTGGGTGTTGTGTGGTGTTGTTGTGTGATGGTAAGGTGTGGTGTTGTTGTGTGTGGGTGTTGTGTGGTGGTGTTGTACGGTGGTGTTGTATGGGGGTGTTGTATGGTGGTGTTGTATGGTGGTGTTGTGGGGGGGTGTTGTGTTGGGCTGTTGTGGTGGTGTTGTGGTGTTGTGCTGAGATGTCGTTGTGTACTGCGGTTTTATGGTATTGTGCTGTTATGTTGTTCTCCGAGGGTGTTGAAGCTGGCGTAGATGATTTAGTTGTGGTGGTAATGATAGGGTAGTTAGGGTTGTTGTGGTGTGTTGTTGGTGGTGTTGTGGAAAGATTGTTGTGTGTTGTTAGTTTGAGAGTGAAAGTGTTGTTGTGGAAAGGCTGTCGTGAAATGATTGTTGTGGTGGTTATAGTGGTGATTGTTGTTGTTGTAGTTATTATTGTGGGGGTTGTTGTGGTGGTTGTTGTGTTGGTTGTTGTGGTGGTTATTGTTGTTGTAGTTGTTATTGTGGAAGTTGTTGTGGTGGCTATTGTGGGGGTGGTTGTGGTGGTTATTGTGGTGATTGTTGTTGTGGTAGTTGTTATTGTGGTGGTTGTTGTGGTGGTTATTGTTGTGATTGTTGTTGTTGTAGTTGTTATTGTGGTGGTTGTTGTGGTGGTTGTTGTGGTGGTTGTTGTGGTGGCTATTGTGGGGGTTGTTGTGGTGGTTATTGTGATGATTGTTGTGGGGGTTGTTGCTATTGTGGGGGTTATTGTGGTGGTTTTTGTGGTGGTTATTGTGGTGGTTAATGTATTGGTTATTGTGGTGTTTGTTGTGGTGGTTGTTGTGGTGGTTATTGTGATGATTGTTGTGGGGGTTGTTGTTATTGTGGTGGTTATTGTGGGGGTTTTTGTGGTGGTTATTGTGGTGGTTAATAGATTGGTTATTGTGGTGTTTGTTGTGGTGGTTATTGGGGTGGTAATTAGGGTGGTTATTGGGGTGGTTATTGGGGGAGTTATTGGGGGAGTTGTTGGGAAATGAGTGGTGTGCAAGTTTTTGTATGAAAATTGCAATCAAGTCATCATACATTGAGTTTTAATGGTCTTTAGTGGTTATACTTGCGTTGGAGCATTTGCATCACTCGTGACAGCGACTGTTATGGAAAGTTAGGGGAGTGTTGTGGTTGGTGTGGGTTGTATAGGGATATGGCTGGTGAGTGAGGAGGTTGCTAGCTGTGTTAAGAGAAGTGGAAGAGTTAGTATGACTGGTGAGGTTGGTATGAATGGTGGGTTGGTATGACTGGTGGGTTGGTATGAATGGTGGGTTGGTATAAATGGTGGGTTGGTATGAATGGTGGGTTGGTGTGAATGGTGGGTTGGTGTGAATGGTGGGTTGGTTTGAATGGTGGGTTGGTGTGAATGGTGGGTTGGTTTGAATGGTGGGTTGGCATGAATGGTGGGTTGGTGTGAATGGTGGGTTGGTTTGAATGGTGGGTTGGCATGAATGGTGGGTTGGTGTGAATGGTGGGTTGGTATAAATGGTGGGTTGGTATGAATGGTGGGTTGGTGTGAATGGTGAGTTGGTTTGAATGGTGGGTTGGTATGAATGGTGGGTTGGTGTGAATGGTGGGTTGGTGTGAATGGTGGGTTGGTATGAATGGTAGGTTGGTGTGAATGGTGGGTTGGTATGAATGGTGGGTTGGTATGAATGGTAGGTTGGTGTGAATGGTGGGTTGGTATGAATGGTGGGTTGGTATGAATGGTGGGTTGGTATGAATGGTGGGTTGGTATGAATGGTAGGTTGGTGTGAATGGTGGACTGGTTTGAATGATGGGTTGGTATGAATGGTAGGTTGGTGTGAATGGTGGGTTGGTATGAATGGTGGGTTGGTATGAATGGTAGGTTGGTGTGAATGGTGGGTTGGTATGAATGGTGGGTTGGTATGAATGGTGGGTTGGTGTGAATGGTGAGTTGGTTTGAATGGTGGGTTGGTATGAATGGTGGGGTTGGCAAAAATGGAACAATGTGTCTTGGTTGATGAAGATTTTTCAATAAATTTTCAAACAACACCGGAGGGTTCTTTGCTTTTCAATTTCGTGTCAACCACGCTCCTGTTCTGCTTTTTAATTCTTCGTTTGTTTCAACAATAAGCAACTTCTTCTGATATTATTTTCGGAAGCTGTTTATACTCTTCAATAATTTTTCAATTATGAAAAATTTACTACTCGCTTGAATCAAGTTCGCCCAGATGTATGAAATTTACTTTGGGGATGGGTGGTTCCGAAGGGTGTGAGAGGGCGTGAAAGGACGGCAAGAAATGGTGTTTGAGCTGACGATTTTGGTGGTAACATCAAAGTTACTGTGAAGAAGGAAAGGGAAAAGAAGGAGGAGGAGAAAGAAAAGGAGGAGGAGGAGGAGGAGGAGGAGGAGGAGGAGGAGGAGGAAGAGGAGGAGGAGGAGGAGGAGGAGGAGAAGGAGGAGGAGGAGGAGGAGGAGGAGGAGAAGGAGAAGGAGGAGGAGGAGGAGAAGAAGGAGGAGGAGGAGGAGGAGGAGGAGGAGGAGGAGGAGGAGGAGGAGGAGGAGAAGGAGGAAGAGGAGGAAGAAAAGGAGAAAGATGAAGAGGAGGAGGAGGAGGAGGAGGAGGAGGAGGAGGAGGAGGAAGAGGAGGAGGAGGAGGAGGAGGAGGAGGAGGAGGAGGAGGAGGAGGAGGAGAAGGAGGAGGAGGAGGAGGAGGAGGAGGAGGAGGAGGAGGAGGAGGAGGAGGAGGAGGAGGAGGAGGAGGAGGAGGAGGAGGAGGAGGAGGAGGAGGAGGAGGAGGTGGAGGAGGATGAGGAGGAGGAGAAAGAAGAGAAAAAGAAGGAAAAGGAAGAAAGGGGTTGATAGAGAAGGAGGAGAATAAGAAAAAGAGAAGGAGGAATAGAAGGAGGAGGAAGAGGAGGAGAAGAAGAAGAAGAAGAAGTAGGAAAAGGAATAGAAAGAGGAGGGGGGATTGAGCGTTGAAGAGGATGCGAAATTATTGAGAACTCGTGAAAATTCTTCTGCAAAAGGTTCGTTAGAGTGAAATGTGATTTTGCAAGAGTTGGTTGCTTCTTCCACAAAATCTTCAAAACATTTCTGCAATTTCTTCCAGACTTTGATACATTTCGTGTATTTTCAATATTATACGGTATTTCTCGACATTACGTACTTTTTCCAGTGTTTTGTGACTTTCCCCATGATACTCGCAACGTTTCAAAGTCAATTGTCGACATTTCCACCTTGCATCTTTCAGGCGCGAGCCACCAGCGTTGCGAGGAGCTTGTGTCGTGTTGAGGCGTTGTGCCTTCTTTTGGTTATTTTTTTGGCTCTCTCAGAGTTTGGTCTTCCAAGAAATCCTTGCAGATGATTACCTTTCTCCCCCATCAAGCAGAGCACGGCTATTTTCAATGGAAAATTACAACATCACCGGAAATTCCCTAATTTGGCTTTGAACAAAAACATAATTGCCTCGAGAGTCTTGCGTCTGCAGCCTGGAAGCTGTTTGAAGTTTAAAAAATTTCAAGACTGAATGTAATCAACATAAGTTTTAGCACAATTTTTCTAGAACTTGAATAATTTACAACTTATCTTTTTAAATCGTAACTTGGCAGTCTCTTGAAGCTTGAAGCTTCAGTTTTCCAAAAAGACAATTCAACCCTATGAAGTGTAATGTGGTGATGTACATGCGCTGGCAACGTGAGCAACAAAGACAGAGATGGGTCTCGAACCTGCCACCCTCGATGTCAAACACCCAGCAGTGCGTCTGTCTACCTTCACTTGTCGAACTTTTTGTTTGGCTTTTTTGAAGCTCTTGACGAAGGAATTCAAATAACTACTGGTTGAATCACTCCAATAACACGCTCACAAGTAGCCTGAGGTAAAAGGTGGGTTTCCTTCCCACCTTTTCCAAGTCCTCCAGCTTCCCTCCTCTCTCATTTTCCTACTTCTCCCACATTTCCCACAAAAGGAAATCAGCTTTGTGAGCAGAAGAAGCAAAGATGAATTTGTCAACTTTTCAGTCCTACTGTCCTTCTTCCACCTCATGCACCAGGCGTGTCTTTGTCACGCATGAGGTCATTCCACGTGTTGTTCAAACACAGGCATAAAGCCAGGCATACACGACGCGTTGCACGGTTGGTGATGGAATGGCTGCGGAGGATGCATGAACCACAAGGAAGGATTTGGGAAGCTTTGTTGAAAGCTTCCCCTTTCCAAACGTCTATCAACAAACCCCCGTGTCTCTTTCTTCGCTGCAGTCCTGCCCGTGGTGTGAGCATGGAAGGAGGACCACCAGCAAAAGTTCGAAAACAACACAGAAATGCACGTGGCATTCCACGGTCCAACTTTCAAACTTTAAAATTCAGACGAAAGTTCAATTGATTGGTTCGATTCGAAGTTCCAATTTATGAATTGAATTTATAAATGGCTCCAGACCAGCGTTAAGAAATCTTCCACGCCATTGAAGTCTTCATCTTCAAGAGGCGATTAATTTAATGTTTCTTCCTCTTCTGACCTTTGCGAGTGGTGTGCGTTGTGAAAGTTTTAGTGGTTGCAGAAATTTAATAAAAAGAAGCCCGTAGAAATAGAATTGCGCCGAGTGGCAGGCTTTTGTTTTTAAAGGTTTTTAGAATTTTTTCGCCAGAATTTTATTAATTTTATCGGAATTTTGGAACATTTAGATGCAGAATTTGAAATATTAAAGCAGCCTTGACACAAAGAAAAGTTTGGCTGTTGGATTTAATTTTTTATTTCTCTAAAATTTTTATTTTTTGTGACCTTTTGGCATAATCTATGAGAGGTTCGATCGATCATGAGAGGCAAATGGTCTTTTCGGAGCTAAAAAAATGAAATAGCAGTCTTTCAAACCTTTGAAATCTTCGCTTGAAATGTTTGTTGGCTTCTATAAACAATCTTCACGTGAAGGAACTTCTGAAAAAAGTTAATTCAAAAACAATTGACAAAAAAATAGTTTTGAAAAAGTGAAGCTTTGAAAAAATAAATTTGAAATAAAGAAGGTTTAAAATGGAAGAAGCTAAAACAAATGGCTTTAAAAGTGATTGGAACGTTAGAAAGAATTAAACACAAGAAATATTCGAAAACTTGAAAACCACGAATAATTTCAAATTGAGTGGACTTGAACATCACTGAAATGTAAAAATTAATGGCGTCAAAAGATGATTTCAAAGATGGCGTCAAAAGATGATTTCAAAGATGGCGTCAAAAGATGATTTCAAAGATGGCGTCAAAAGATGATTTCAAAGATGGCGTCAAAAGATGATTTCAAAGATGGCTTATGGACGCCGCATGGAGGGAGTCATTGCAACATGCTCGAAGGAGTTTTAATGGATGAATGAACACGTGAGTGGAGGTGAAACCTGCGTGGGAACGTCATTTAATGGAATTGAAGGCCTTTCGACAGGTCACGGGGTTGTGGAAACAATGCATTAGCTTATTAGAAAGACCTTTCTTTCCTAATCGCCAAATCGGCACTTTGTACAAGATCGATGGAGGGCTTGATTGATCGAACAATTATTGTTTTCATCCTAAAGTGCCATCCATTTCAGCGCTTCTGCCTGTCATAAAACTTCAATTGATCGCTATTACGGCTTCCACTAAATCCAATGCTTGCATACAACACGCCACCGTGTTGCTCATGCATCTCACAGCGCAACAGCCTCACAACGGTCCTCACAACAGTTTTCACAACACCCTCACAACAGTCCTCACAACATTCTCACAACACCCTCACAACACCCTCACAACACCCTCACAACACCCTCACAACACCCTCACAACACCCCCCAACACCCTCACAACACCCTGACAGCACCACTCACAACACCCTCACAACACCTTCAAAAACACCATCACAACATCCTCACAACACCTTCATAACACCCTCACAACACCCTCACAACACCCTCACAACACCCTCCAACACCCTCAAAACACCCTCAGAACACCCTCACAACACCCTCACAACACCCTCACAACAACCTCACAACACCCTCCCAACACCCTCACAAAACCCTCACAACACCCTCACAACACCCTCACAACACCCTCACAACACCCTCAGAACACCTTCACAACACCCTCACAACACCCTCCAACACCCTCAAAACACCCTCAGAACACCCTCAGAACACCCTCACAACACCCTCACAACAACCTCACAACACCCTCCCAACACCCTCACAAAACCCTCACAACACCCTCACAACACCCTCACAACACCCTCACAACACCCTCACAACACCCTCAGAACACCTTCACAACACCCTCACAACACCCTCACAACACCCTCACAACACCCTCACAACACCCTCACAACACCCTCACAACACCTTCACAACACCCTCACAACACCCTCACAACACCCTCCCAACACCCTCACAAAACTCTTCACAACAGCATAGTGGTTTTGTGGTTGGGAACGTAACGAAGCTCCCATCCTCTGGAACCTTCCAGAAAGATGGCAGTGCAGATTTGAAGATATGCACGCGTGGATTACAGCGCCCTCCACACGCCATCAATACGAGCAGCAAGTATTTGCATGTGGAGCTCGCTGAGGGGGTGCTGGAAGGAGTGGTGGAAGGAAGAAAAAAACAAAAAAACAAAGAAAATGATAATTAAAAATATAATAATGAAAATATAAATAATAATAATAAAAAAATAATAATGATAGCAATAATAATAATAATAATAGTAATAATAATAATAATAATAATAATAATAATAATAATAATAATAATAATAATAATAATAATAATAATAATAATAATAATAATAAAAATAATATTAATAATAAAAATAAAAATAATAATAATAATAATAATAATAATAATAATAATAATAATAATAATAATAATAATAATAATAATAATAATAATAATAATAATAATAATAATAATAATAATAATAATAATAATAATAATAATAATAATAATATAAATAATAATAATAATAATAATAATAATAATAATAATAATAATAATAATAATAATAATAATAATAATAATAATAATAATAATAATAATAATAATAATAGTAATAATAATAATAATAATAATAATAATAATAATAATAATAATAATAATAATAATAATAATAATAATAATAATAATAATAATAATAATAATAATAATAATAATAATAATAATAATAATAATAATAACAATAATAATAATAATAATAATAATAATAGTAATAATAATAATAATAATAATAATAATAATAATAATAATAATAATAATAATAATAATAATAATAATAATAATAATAATAATAATAATAATAATAATAATAATAATAATAATAATAATAATAATAATAATAATAATAATAATAATAATAATAATAATAATAATAATAATAATAATAATAATAATAATAATAATATAAATAATAATAATAATAATAATAATAAAAATAATAATAATAATATTAATAATAATAATAATAATAATAATAGTAATAATAATAATAATAATAATAATAATAATAATAATAATAATAATAATAATAATAATAATAATAATAATAATAATAATAATGAAAATAATAATAAAAATCGATGAAATATAAATGCTAAGAATAAAAATATTAATACATAATAGAACTATTGAGAAAAAAAAAGTATATAAATTATAATGAAAATAATGATGAAACAACATTAATTTTTGCTCTTCCCATTTTCTTCTTTCAAGCTGCCTCATCAGTTTCCTTTTCCTCCTCCTCCTCTTCGTCCTTCTCCTTCTTTTCTTCCTCCTTTTCCTCCTCTTCCTCCTCCTCCTCTTCGTCCTTCTCCTTCTTTTCCTCCTCCTTTTTCTCCTTTTCTTCCTCCTCCTCCTCTTGGTCCTTCTCCTTCTTTTCCTCCTCCTTTTCCTCCTTTTCCTCCTCCTCTTCTTCGTCCTTCTCCTTCTTTTCCTCCTCCTTTTTCTCCTTTTCTTCCTCCTCCTCCTCTTCGTCCTTCTCCTTCTTTTCCTCCTCCTTTTCCTCCTTTTCTTCCTCCTCCTCTTCTTCTTCTCCCTTTTCTTCTTCTTTTTCTAATCTCCCTTATTTTTCCCCATGACCCCTTCACTTCCTTCAATTGGGTTTATCCGCAGTGAGAATTGTGGCAGGCACCAAAGGTTGAGAGCGCAACGTTCGCAACTCACTTCCAATATTTGCATCTTCCTCCCAACTATCCTAAAATAAAAGCAATTATTTCATCTCTTGATAAACGCTTGTTCTCAAGAGTTACCAATAACCCGCACCATGTACTTCATCAGATCCTCCCACCTGTCAAGTCTACATCCCGTGATATGCGAAGACGAACGCATACTTACACCAAAACAATTTACTCCTCCTACCAAGACAAAAAATTCCTTCCTCGTCTTCTCAATACTCAATAAGCTCATAATACTCATTGTTCATCATTTTTAAATTAAACTTCTTTTTGCCGTTTGTTGTAAGTTCAACGCTGACTTTTATGACTGATAACCTTCTGTTCTCGTATATTTTAATGTCTTCTTTTATATTTCGATTGTTAACACTCCCAACGTAAGTCTGGACTTGATCTCACAAAAACCTTTGAAAAAATATGATCAACTTTGGCAAAAAATTGGAGTTTTGAAAGCGAAGTTTTAAAAAAATTCAGACATTTGAACAAAAATTAGAGGCAAAAACAGGCATCGGTGTTCCACGGTGTTCCACGGTGTTCCACGGTGTTCCACGGTGTTCCACGGTGTTCCACGGTGTTCCACGGTGTTCCACGGTGTTCCACGGTGTTCCACGGTGTTCCACGGTGTTCCACGGTGTTCCACGGTGTTCCACGGTGTTCCACGGTGTTCCACGGTGTTCCACGGTGTTCCACGGTGTTCCACGGTGTTCCACGGTGTTCCACGGTGTTCCACGGTGTTCCACGGTGTTCCACGGTGTTCCACGGTGTTCCACGGTGTTCCACGGTGTTCCACGGTGTTCCACGGTGTTCCACGGTGTTCCACGGTGTTCCACGGTGTTCCACGGTGTTCCACGGTGTTCCACGGTGTTCCACGGTGTTCCACGGTGTTCCACGGTGTTCCACGGTGTTCCACGGTGTTCCACGGTGTTCCACGGTGTTCCACGGTGTTCCACGGTGTTCCACGGTGTTCCATGATGTTCCATGGTGTTCCATGGTGTTCCATGGTGTTCCACGGTGTTCCATGGTGTTCCATGGTGTTCCACGGTGTTCCACGGTGTTCCACGGTGTTCCACGGTGTTCCACGGTGTTCCACGGTGTTCCACGGTGTTCCACGGTGTTCCACGGTGTTCCACGGTGTTCCACGGTGTTCCACGGTGTTCCACGGTGTTCCATGGTGTTCCACGGTGTTCCACGGTGTTCCATGGTGTTCCACGGTGTTTCCATTTTACTTTTCTGACTGTTTTGAAGCTGCAGCGAAGAAATTTTGTTAGCAGAGTTTATAAAACTTACAAACACCTTCACAACGTTTTTCAGCGAAAAACTTTGAAAGGCATTAAAACCTGAAAGACGCAAGACAGAGCTGCTGGTTCCGCTGCGAACGAAGAATTATGTTTTCTTATTCA
>OX387250.1:5656205-5683705 GCA_947562095.1 Branchellion lobata
ACCAGGCTGTGTTCTGTTGCACGGGGGTGGAGTTATTGTTAGTTTGTAAGAGAAAACTTTCACTTTTCTCATTATGTTCCACTTAGGGAACCATATATTTGTGTTATTCATCTTTTCTAGGCGACGTACCTGCTAACGCTGATTCATCGCTGTATAATCACATCATTCGAACATCAAACCACTTTGAATCATTGAAAATGATTAGATTAGATTAGATTAGATTAGATTAGATTAGATTAGATTAGATTAGATTAGATTAGATTAGATTAGATTAGATTAGATTAGATTAGATTAGATTAGATTAGATTAGATTAGATTAGATTAGATTAGATTAGATTAGATTAGATTAGATTAGATTAGATTAGATTAGATTAGATTAGATTAGATTAGATTAGATTAGATTAGATTAGATTAGATAAGATTAGATTAGATTAGATTAGATTAGATTAGATTAGATTAGATTAGATTAGATTAGATTAGATTAGATTAGATTAGATTAGATTAGATTAGATTAGATTAGATTAGATTAGATTAGATTAGATTAGATTAGATTAGATTAGATTAGATTAGATTAGATTAGATTAGATTAGATTAGATTAGATTAGATTAGATTAGATTAGATTAGATTAGATTAGATTAGATTAGATTAGATTAGATTAGATTAGATTAGATTAGATTAGATTAGATTAGATTAGATTAGATTAGATTAGATTAGATTAGATTAGATTAGATTAGATTAGATTAGATTAGATTAGATTAGATTAGATTAGATTAGATTAGATTAGATTAAATTAAATTAGATTAGATTAGATTAGATTAGATTAGATTAGATTAGATTAGATTAGATTAGATTAGATTGGCTTACCTCAGGTTAGTTTATATCAGACCAGAAAAAAATCAGATTATATCAGACTAGATACAACTAAATCAGTCAGATCCCATAAGTTTCGATGAGCCTGGGTTGGCTCCATACAACAGCAAACTACTGAATCAGACACCGTTTTGACTTACTTATGTCAGGTCCTTCAAAAGACAGTGAAAAAGGCAAGATGAGGAAGAGGAGGAGGAAGAGGAGGAGGAAGATGGCGTGTGAGACTGCCTTCATTGTTTGATGTACTCGAGAAGGCTTGTGAGGATGATCCAAGTGCTATTGAGTGGGCCTTATCTTGCTTGCAAGATTATTTATAAACAGTTAGATGAGTATTTGTCTTTGCCTCATGACTTCTCAGCCCATTGATACAGACAGCTGTTGCTAATAACGCCAACAAGCGCCCCGCATATTCTCTTCTAAGAAGCCATAATTGCTCTAATGAACTTTAATTACGCTCTTGAGGCGTTTTTACACGTTGTTAGGAAAACTTTTTTGTTTCGCCCATATAATATAATAGTAGAAATAACAGGGCCCAATAACAGGAGCCATCACTATGTGAGGACGCCTCAATGGTTCAACTCGTGTTTCGAGTAGAAGTAACCCAAGCATCGCTTCTTCAGCGAAGGCTTTTTTCAAGGTTTTGAAAAAATTGGAATAAATAGAAGATTTCAGTCCCTTATGAGCATTTTTTTGGATTTGCTTCAATGAAGACTATAAAAAATCTTTTTACTCTATATCAAACAACTATCGACCAATACCTCTAACCTGCAATCCTCGCAGACTACTAGAGTCTTACATTAGAGACTGATTACCTCCTTTCCATTCAAAAATATTTTTTAAAACATCAGTATTGTTTCATTAAGAAAAATCCACCACTCTCCAATCACTCAAACAAAATGAATTTTCGTCTTACTCCAAAGAAATGGCCATCCGAACTGATATGATTTATACTGAATTTCCAAAGGCCTTTGATAAAGTTCTCCACTCTAAATTAATCTTCAAGATGATGAATTACGGTATAAGCCCAATGATCATAAATTGTAATTCAAATTTTTTAACCAACCTCTAAGGTTATCATAAACAATACTTTATCAGAAGACTTCTTTGTATCAGGTGGAGTCCCTCAAGGACGCGTCTTAGGTTCCATCCCTTTTTTATCCACATTAATGGTTTATCCAACATTTTCAACTATGATGAAAATTTTCACCTCTTGTTGTTTGCTGATGACGCAAAACTCATTCACCGCATTAGAACCATTGATAACCAAGTTTCTCAGCCGTCGTCAATAAACAAACTTCACCAGTGGTGTGGTGAATGGGAAATGAAAATCAAAATAAGTGAATGCACCTATATGATTTGAACATTAGTGATAAAAAATAATGTTTATGAACGAAAAGATCTTGTATCATCTTCCAAGGAACTTCAAATTCAACCAGCTTATCTATAATCAAGTATAAAAAAAATATATATGTTCAAGATTACAAAATAGACCCTTTCTTTCTCATCCTACCTTTTTCAAGCTCTAGAGAGCTCATCTTACCTAGTCTCGAATACGGGGGCCCAGTCTGGTCACTTCATACAAAGAAATTAACCTTATAGAAAGGATACAAAAAAGAGCCACCCGAATAATTTGCCGAATCTTTTCTACCACCCTAAATGATAATCTCAGCTATCATCAAAGAGTGAATAATCTCAAACTAAACACTCTACTAGCAGAATTAAAATGGATTTAGTATGAGTATACAAATTAATAAAAATTAATAAAATAAGAAATTATCAAAATTGTAGACCTAACCCCCCCTTATACTTCAAGTAAAACTAGAAATAAAAATGTTAAATTACACAAAAGTCTGAAGGGAACTTGCTTTTATTGTTTTGTACGACGATGAAAGAATAAATGAGGTCCTTCTTTACAACGGCGATATGACAACAACACAATCGAAGTACCGGCCAGATGTGTGCGTCCTAACGTTCTCGAACGTTCCGACCCTCATATACCGGGTTCAGCCGTCGTCTGCTCTTAATTAATTATGAGGCGTTCAACTCATATTTTATTAAGAGTTTGCGAATTATTGTATTTCGTTATTGACAACCTTTATATTTATTTTGTTACAAATATTATTGAAAGTTATTTTAACTCCATTTAATTCATTAATTTTTGTTGTGTACTTTTGACCGCTACGAGTCCATTTCCTCCTCTATATATGCAAAACTATTTTCTTATAAGACTATTACCCTTCAGAATAACCTACCTAGTCACTTTATTTCAGTTTCTAGTTCAAATGCTTTCAAGCATAATGTTAACCTCTACCTTACCAGTGCTTCTCACAATCTGAATGTAGTAGTCAATGATTTTCACTAAAATTACAAAAAGTTGAAAATTCAACGTTGAATATTTTTTTAGTAATTTTTTTTTTTCAATTTGATTATTCAAATTCAGTTTTTGTTTTTTTTTGCGATTACTTTGTCAGTTTGAAATGTTTTTGGACAGAAAGACATTCTTCGGTTCTTTGAAGACTTTCACTCAATGAAGAAAATTTCTTAAAAACCCATCAACGACCCCTTCTGCGTCTTCAGTCGCCACTTGCATATCGTTCCCAGAAATATCAACTCACCCAACAAGCTTTCAACTCACCCAACAATATTTCAACTCACCCAACAAGATTTCAACTCACCCAACAAGATTTCAACTCACCCAACAAGATTTCAACTCACCCAACAATATTTCAACTCACCCAACAAGATTTCAACTCACCCAACAAGATTTCAACTCACCCAACAAGATTTCAACTCACCCAACAAGATTTCAATTTACCCAATAAACTTCAAAAACTGGAGAAAGATTCCGTTGTGAACTAGCAAGTAGGAAGAAAGCGAATGATGATAGGCATGGAAAGACATTGTTAAATCAAATTTCCGGACCGATTTTGTGGTGAACATGGGTAGTGGATGAAGAAGAAATAGAAAAGAGTTGAAAGAGATTTGCTTTTGCTTTCATTGTTTTATACGATGATAACAGAATAAATGAGGTCCTTCTTTATAAAGAGAAATCACCACAATGAAATCAGACTATGAACGTGAGATGCTACGCTTCCTAGCGTCTAAGCACGTACCAGCCTATAAATCGCAATCAGCACCTCAGTCTTATTTCATGATCAAGCGGTCAATTTAAATTCCATTGTTCGAATGATTGTTGTTGACAGTTAATCATTCATTTTTTTAATTTTTAAGGGCGCTTCTTGGCCGCTACAGAGTGACTACCTCAGGGCTACTCACCTTATCGGAAGTGAACATTCGCAGTCTGCAAGATGTTGTGGCCAGCCTTTATGCTGCACGTTTTATTGATTTCAACTCTCTTCAGGCTACGCTTTGAAACTGAAATTTATGAAATAATGATGAGAATAGTTCAGTATTCAGTACCTATCTAGCTCATCACCACTCAACATCCTCGACCTCCTCACCGTTGGCTTCTTCATAACATTTCAGTTTGGTTGAGTTGACGTTGCCTTATTTTTTTCCATTCTTTGTAACACTTCCTGTGGCAAGAGTTTAACACTTGTTTGATGGGACTGCTTGATATGGTTCTAAGCGAGTTTTTTCTTCTATATTTTCATATTTTATTACTCGGATTTTATGGTCAACTTTCCTTTTATTTAAGAGTTAAAGTTATGACACGTCTGCACCTGTGGCAAAATGGTTAGTTTGTTCTGCTGTAAAGCGTGGACGGGTAAGCTCAGATTTGAGTTCTAAAAGTTGCAACTTAAATAAAAAACAGACGCAATGTTGGATTGGCTTAGTCCTCTAGCAGCCCAGAAAAAGTTAAAACGTTTATTTACTGAGTGAAAGCTCCAAGGACAAGAAGAATTTCTCTGAGCACAGAGACGCCTATGGGAGCGCCTTCGAAGAGAATCTATAGACGTTTTATAAATTATTCGATAAGGTCAGTTAGTTATTTTATAAACATCAAATATTTAAAAAATATCAAATTGAATAATCTTATATTCCAATCAAAGCGTTTGCAAAGCGCTTCATGCAACCCTATTAAGCAACAAACTTTCATGCACTTTAAGAAACAAAGTAAAGAAGTAACAGAGGTAAGGTATTGAATTATATTATATTTTTTAAATAAAAATTTTCGGTTTTTTCGCTGGTGTTTTTCCAGAATAAAACACTTATTTCGGAGTATGAGTTCATTTCCATAGTCTTTGTTGAAACAAATCCAGACAGACTTCCAATTACTCCCATCAAAAAAAATTTATAGCACTTAATTAGGAAGCCAAATGATGCGATGCAAATTTTAATTTTTTCAAAATTGGAAACAATTGAACATCTCTTAGTCTTTTAAAAGTATACTTGTTCATTTTTTTAAATACATCTTCATGGCTATGATTACAGTGTGCTTATTCATGAATATGAAAGAGAACGTGATGCCAATTATTGCCGCTGAGTTTTCATTCTTCAAATTTAAATATTTTGATCGATTTTTTTCACTTTTTAAATATATTTATTGTTTTAAATTAATATTTCATTGTGTTTAATATTTTATCAGCTTTTTTTCTCGCGATTGGTCCATTTCGTAGGTTCAATGCCTACTTTTATGACTGATAACATTCTGTTCTCGTGTATTTCAATGTTTTCTTTTTAGTTTGACTACTTGCCGTGTTTTTATAACATTTCCAGTGTATGTTTGTACTTGATCTAATAAAGACTATAAAAAAAATATGATTGAGGGGAAAATTATTTTGAATAATTAATTTTCAAAAAATTTTCAATAATTTTTCGAATTCAAAATCATAATTCAAAATATTCAATTTTATAAATTTTCACTAGTAAAAACAAGTACTTCGATTAATTGAACAAATCCACTTTTCAATTTTACTTCAAAGATAATAAAAATGTAGTGTAGTTTTGTAAAATCTTTTAAACCAGTTGATTGGAGTTGAAATCGTATCATTTAATTTTTTGTTGAGTAGTTTCAAATTCAATTAAAGGTTTCTTTAATTGTTTTGATTCATTTAATTAGGTTTCAATGATTTCCTCTTTGTTTCTAGTTGTGGCAAATTGCCTTTAAAAAAAATTTCGAAACGTTTTAAATTTTCATTGCAATTTTATTACGAAAGTATAACGGGAAACAAGGAAAAAATTCAGCCTTTCCTTACTGTCATCTACACACCTCCATTACTCTACATAAATAACCCTTTATTACCATACAATACAAAACAATAAGATGCTCTTGATACAATACAATAAGTACTGTGCAATAAAATTCCAAAACTCACCATACAACACGACAAAAAATATACAATACAATTAGTATAATCAATATAATGTGAATGCCATTATATTTCATTCTATAGAATATAATACAATACTATTCAAATGCAGTAATAATAAAATTTAGTATAATACAGTTCCATAAGTAAAGTACAGTAGTCCTACTCCACAGCTTGGGTCATTAATTTGACTTATTTATTTAAATTCAATTTTTTATTCTTCCTTTTCACTCCACTTCTTCCTCTTCCCTCCATCTTTTCTTTTTTTCCAGCCATGTTGAAGAACATTCTAGAAAAAATGTTCATTGAGCCGGAACTCCTCTCTGAACTGGATGAAGAACAAAAACAACTACTCTTCCTTAAAATGAGAGAAGTCTTTCCATCCATCTATCCATCCATCAATCCATCCATCTATCTATCTGTCTATCCATCTATCTATCTGTCCAGCTATCCATCCATCTGTCCATCCACCCATCCATCTATCCATCTTTCCATTCATCCATCTATCCATTCATCCATCTATCCATTCATCTATTTTTCTATCTATCCATCCATCTATCTTTTAATTTATCCCTCCATCTATCCATCCATCTATCTATTCATTTATCCATCCATCTATCCATCCATCTATCTCTTCATCTATCCATCCTTCCATTTATCTCTCCATCCATCTATCTATCCATCTCTCCATTTATCCATCCATCTGTCTCTTCATCTATCCATCCCTCCATTTAGCTATCCAGCCATCCATCTGTCCACCCATCTATCCATCTTTTCATTTATCCATTCATCTGTCTATGATTTGTCTATCTATTCATTTCGGATTCATCCATCCATTCACTTATTTTTTTACTCATTCATCGATCCATCCAGCTATCCACTCATCTTTTTGTCATCCAAAATTCATCAATCCACACATTGGTCAATTCTTATAACTGTCCATCTATCCATCTTTCACCACACCCCTTCCATCCATCATCCATGCACCAGGAACAGGTGAGGAGGTGGAAGGAAAGAGAGAAGGAATTTGGAGATAAAGACATAAAGATTCCATTTGTGTTCAAATGCAAGGCCCGGAAAGATGGTTGCCACTTCAATGCCTATCAAAATTATTATTTCTTTTTTTTTTTTTTTTTTTTTTTTTTTTTTTTCATTGTTTTTATTCTTTTCTTTATTTTTATTATTGTTTCTATTCAAATTGTTTTTATTTTTTATTTTTGTCATTTTGTCTGTTTCAATATATTTGTTTCTATTGCACGTTTCATTTCAAAATTATTTATTCTTTGTTCTGAAAATTCATTTTAAGAAATTTCTATTTCCATCATCATCATCATCATCATCATCATCATCATCATCGTCATCACTATCATCATCACCATCATCATCATCATCATCATCATCATCATCATCATCATCATCATCATCGTCATCACTATCATCATCATCATCATCATCATCACCATCATCATCATCGTCATCACCATCATCATCATCATCATCCTCATCATCGTCATCACCATCATCATCATCGTCATAATCGTCATCACCATCATCATCATCATCATCATCATCATCTTTACCATCATCATCATCATCATCATTGTCATCATCAGCATCATCATCATCATCATCATCATCATCATCATCATCATCTTTATCCATCATCATCATCATCATCATCATCTTTACCATCATCATCATCATCATTGTCATCATCATCATCATCATCATCATCATCATCATCATCTTTACCATCATCATCATCATCATCATTATTATTATTATTATTATCATCATCATTATTATCATCATCATCATCATCATCATCATCAATTTTACCATCATCTTCATCATCATCATCATCATCATCATCATCATCATCATCATCATCTTTACCATCATCATCATCATCATTGTCATCATCATCATCATCATCATCTTTACCATCATCATCATCATCATCATCATCATCATCATCATCATCATCATCATCATCTTTACCATCATCTTCATCATCATCATCATCATCATCATCATCATCAGGAAAACTGAAAGTTAACTTCAAGACGGACAGCATGGACAAAATAATGGTGGCGATAATAGGAGACGGAAGAAGTGAAAGCATAAAGTCGGAAGACGAGCAAAAGAGTTCAAAAGCACAAACCAATAACAATGAACACAACAACTCCACAAAAAAACTTGAACGGCACGAAAACTGCCTGCAAAACTCCACAGAAAAACCCAAAAAACCAGAAAAAAACGTTTTGGTGAGAAAAATAGGCGAAAATGTTGTTTACATCAACAAAAACACCAACCAAACTTTTGTGTACGACGCTAAAAATAGAAACACGGAAAAACCCAACCTAACTAAAAATAACTCCACTATTACGACGACCACCACCAGTAGTACCACCATGGATGAGTGTGACACAAACAATAATAATATTAGCAATAATAATAGTAATAATAATAATAATAGTATTAATAACAGTGATGATGATGTCTGGAAAAAGCAAGGTTGGACGACTGAGTGGAGGACTGATGGTGCATGAATGAATGGATGGATGGATGATCACATGCATGGGTATATACAAGAAAGTATGAATAAATCAATGAAGGGATGAATGAATGGGGGGTGAATAAATGAATGAATGGAGGATGAATGAATGAATGAAGGATAAATGAATGAATTAATGAATGGAGGATGAATGAATGAATGAAGGATAAATGAATGAATTAATGATTGGGGGATGGATGAATGAATGGGGGATGAATGAATGAATGAATGGAAAATGAATGAATGAATGAAGGAGGATAGATGAATGAATGAATGAATGGAAAATGAATGAATGAATAAATGAATGAATGAATGAATGAATGAATGAATGAATGAATGAATGAATGAATGAATGAATGAATGAATGAATGAATGAATGAATGAATGAATGAATGATCTTTCAGAGGAAACTATAAAGCAGTTGGAGCAGGAAAAAAGGAAGCTGGTAGAAAGAGTGAGAAGGATGGAATCTTTGACGTCATTGCCATCATCACCTCCACTCGTTTCTTCTTCCTCCTTCTCTTCTCCCTCAGCTGCCAAATGTGCCTTCAAAACCAAACCGGAATCAAGGTGCGTGAATCATCTTTCAAACCCTTTCTCTCCCTCTCAAACTACCACCCATACTTGTTTTTCCATTTCACCCACCTTTTCCGCCTCCCAACAACCCTCTTCCACTCTCATCAAACCCCATCAACCCCCCCCCCCTTTCCACCCTCATCAACCCCCCTTCACTTCCATCAACTCCCCCCCTCCAGAGAAGAAGTGAGAGAGTGGTTCAAGAGTGTGGAGGCGGGGAAGGGGAGTGGCTTGGAGGGGGGAGGTATTGGGGGTGGTGGAGGCAAGGTGGCTCCCTGGTTTCATGGTACTCTCATTTTGGTTTTGTTTTTTCTTTTTATTATTATTTTTGTCATTATTATTATTTATATTATTTTTTATTATTATTCTTCACTATGTTATTATTATTGTTATTTTGTTATTATTATTTTTATTTTTATTATCAATTTTTTATTTCTTCCTTTATTTATATTTTATTAATATCATTATTTTTTATATCTTTCATCATTATTAATATTGTTTTCATTTTTTTTTATTATCATACAATACAATACAAATGCGAATTGTATTATAGTGGCGTCAACCCCGAGACTACTCAGTATTTATTAGTATTACTTTCTTTTTTCATTATAAATAATATTGTTGTTAGTATTATTATTTTTTATATTATTATTATCAATTTCAATATTCTAGTTATTTTTGTTATTATTATCATTATTATTTTTATTATTATCATTATTAATATTTTTGTTATCATTATTAATATTGTTATTATCATTATTATTTTTATTATAGTATTTTTAAAAAAAGAATAATTAAGTAATTTTAATATACTTGAAACTTTTTGAAAATTGGAATTAGAAATAATAATAATGATAATAATAATAATAATAATAATAATAATAATAATAATAATAATAATAATAATAATAATAATAATAATAATAATAATAATAATAATAATAATAGTAATAATAATAATAATAATAATGATAATAATAATAATAATAACGATATGACAAGTGGGGAGGAGGATGGATGAGTTTCTTTAACATGATCATTTATAGTCACCTCATCAGTTTGACGTCATCGTCGTAAGAGAAAGTGGTGTGCACATGTTTACAATAAAATTTTAAAGTTGCTCTCTTCTATTGTTGTTGTGAATCTCGCCACCTTCTTGGATGTATTATCATTGCGATTTTCAACTTCTTCCATTATCATTAATTTTATCATTATTATTATTTTTATTGTTATTATTTATTTTTCAAACATTATTATTTCTATGAAGATGATGATGATTATTATTATTATTATTATTATTATTATTATTATTATTATTGTCGTTACTTCCATTATTTCCAAGGTATTCTGTCTAGAGAAGAGGCAGAAGAGTTGTTGAAGGATCACGTGAGGAAAACATTGATAATAATGATAACACCAGCAACAATAACAATAATAATAATAATAATAATAAAATAATTGTGATAATTTTCACTACCAATAAACAAAACCGCAGTATCCACTTGTCCACACTCATTCACACTCACAACTATACATTCATCTTCCAACTCACTTTCTTACCCACCTCCCAACCCACCTCTCAACCCATCTCCCAACCCACCTCTTAACCCACCTCCAACCCACTTCAACCCATCTCTAACCCACTTCAACCCACCTCCAACCCACCTCTTAACCCACCTCCAACCCACCTCTTAACCCACCTCTTAACCCACCTCCAACCCACCTCTCAACCCACCTCTTAACCCACCTCCAACCCACTTCAACCCATCTCCAACCCACTCCAACCCACCCCAACCCATCTCCAACCCACCTTCCAACCCATCTCCAACCCACCTCTTAACCCACCTCTCAACCCACCTCTCAACCCACCTCTTAACCCACCTCTCAACCCACCTCTCAACCCATCTCCAACTCACCCCAACCCACCTCTCAACCCACCTCTCAACCCACCTTTCAACCCACCTCAACCCACCTTTCAACCCACCTCTCAACCCACCTCCCAACCCATCTCCCAACCCACCTCTCAACCCACCTCCCAACCCACCTCCCAACCCACCTCTCAACCCATCTCCCAACCCACCTCCCAACCCACCTCCCAATCCACCTCCCAACCCACCTCCCAACCCACCTCCCAACCCACTTCCCAACCCACCTCCCAACCCACCTCCCAACCCACCCCAACCCATCTCCAACCCACCTCCAACCCACCTCCAACCCATCTCCAACCCACTTCCAACCCATCTCCAACCCACCTCTTAACCCACCTTTCGCTTTTATCTTCTAGCACAAACTGCAATTTTTTCACAACCACTTCATTTAACCTTCACATTCACAACACCAACAACTATCATTTCTACCGCCTTACCTCTCAATGACACCAGCCAGCAACACCACCACATCAACACCACCATCACAACAACAACAACACCCTCACAAAAACAACACCACAACAACGCCACTACCGTATTAACAACACCACCACAACAACGCCACTACCGCATCAACGGCACCACCACAACAACGCCACTACCGTATCAACAACACCACAACAACAACACCCTCACAAAAACAACACAACAACGCCACCACCGTATTAACAACACCACAACAACAACACCCTCACAAAAACAACACAACAACGCCACCACCGTATTAACAACACCACCACAACAACGCCACTACCGCATCAACAGCACCACCACCACAACGCCACTACCGTATCAACAACACCACCACAACAACAACACCCACACAGAAACCAGGGTCTTTTTTGGTAAGGGTGAGCGATAAAATATGGGGCTACACTGTTTCCTATAAGACTTCCGATAGGTGGGTGGTGGTGGTGGTGGTGGTGGTGGTGGTGGTGAGAAGAAGGAAGAAGAAGAAGAGAAGGGGAAGGAAAAGAAGGAAATGAGGAGGAAGATGAAAAAAGATGAGGAATAAATGCAAAAATAAAATTTCAAATGAAGCTGGATCACCCATAAACCAAACCATCTGTTCACCCAATCAGGTGCAAGCATTTCCTCATAGACTCCTCCCCTGCCGCCATAACAGCCAATAGCAACAAAGAGTCTAAAAATAGTTCCTTATATAGGTTTTTTGGTGCCAATGCTTTATGCCACGAATCGCTGAATCAGTTTGTTGAGCACTATAAGGTGAGAGTGGTTTGGGTGGGTGTTGTGAGGGTTTTGAGTGGTTGTTGGGTGGGGTGTATGGCTGCTAGGTGGGGGTTGGTGGGTTGGGTGGTTTGTATGGTGTTGCATGGGTGCTCAAAGGGGGATGAGTGGTGTTGTAGTTGGGATGAAAGGATGGTTAGGAGTATGGGTCGTGGTGTGGAAGATTTTATGTGAGGGTGGAGTGAAAAAGTGGCTGAGAGTTTAATGAGGCTATAAATTGATGGGGTCAATGAGGGGACAGGTTTGGGGATGAGGTGGGGAGAGAGAGGTGGTTTGGCTTTTAAAACGTGGTATTCTCTTGTGATTCTCGTTGTGGGAATCATCAATACAATCACCGCCATCGTATTCCTCTTCTTCCTCTTCCTTATCTTCCTTTTCATCATCATCATCATCAACACCATATTCACTCGTTCCCTCATCTTCTTCCTTCATCTTCTTTTTTTCCTCTTCCCCCCTTCCAGAAAACTCCAATTTCGGTGAGTGGCAATGAGCTGTTGGTCACACCGTGTCCTCAAAAAGACCCCCAACACCCTGACTATGAGGATCTGTTTGATTGATGAGTGGGTGGGTGATTGATTGGGTGGATGGTTGATAAAATGGGTGATTAGATGGATGGTTGATAAAATGGGTGATTAGGTGGATGGGTGATTGGTAATTGAGAGAAGAGTGGATGTGGATGGTGCTTGCATGGTTGGTGGAGTGACTTGGTGATGGGTTTGGGTGTACGAGTGGATGAGTGAATGGTGAGTGGTAAGAGGGGGAGTGAAAGGCTGGTGGGTTGGTTAGCTGACCACGTGATTGACGGGTCGATAGCTTTTTCTGGTGATTCAGCGGTGAGCTAACCATGCACATAAGCGGCTCACGTCGGCGCCAGCTTTTATTTTGCTACAGATCTTTCTTATCTTCGTTTTTCAATGCATTCTTATCTTGTGTCTTTGGTGGCAATCAGGATGATGATGATGATAATGATGATGATGATGATGATGGACTCCCAACATAATCATTGATAATCTTTTAGCGTTCACTTTTTATAAAAATATTTTTTCTGGATGTTCGCGCCGTAATCACGTGACCACATAGGTACATGTATTTTGTATCACCATTGACGTCTCTCCATAGCTTACGTGTGTCTTAATTGAAAAATATTCTGTCTGCAATTGTTCACCACAATAAACTTTCACACCGCCAACAATCCTCCTTATAAAATATTCACATTATGTCAATCTTCACAACCTTCCAGTATAATCTAATTTTATCGGACCTTATCTAATCTAATCATTTTTATCAACAAACTTTGCTATGAAAAAAGTTTGGTTTGAAAGAACATTAAGAAAAAATTTCCACTTTGAAATAGGTATCATTCTCAACCATCTTCACCATGCTCCGCAATACATCATAGAACGGTCTTACTTCAATACAGTGTCCAACGAGTCAAACGAATCTACAAGCGCTCTTAAACAGTGTGTAATCAGTGCTATACAAAGGCTTTGCTTAGCTTAGATTAGATCACATCCAGTCACATTTGACTTTAGGCAAGGTCGGTCACCGATCTCCATGAAGCCCCTCCATTGCGCCTTAGAGACCTTGGAGAAGTCCTCTAGTTGCTCGCAATGAGTAAAACCGTTTCCATTAAAGCGCCTTTGAACGTAGTGCTAGAAGGTGCCTTTCAAATTTTTTGATTAGATTAGATTATATTAGTTTAGACTAGATGACTTGCATGCACTTCTGCTCCAGGCGTTGTTTGTTACGTTGAGCGAACAAACTCCGAGAGCGTTCATCGTATTTTTGAATGGTTCGCTTGCCCTTTCTTCTCATGCTTCGAGTTCATTTCATACTTGTCAGTTCGGATCAGGCTCGTCGGTGCTTGGAAGTCAAATGTTACACTGGTCCAAACCTTCTCACATGTTCTTCAGACCTCATGAACAACTTTAAAGGTCAACCACCTCTATATGGTAAACTCCGACGATCTCAACTACTTTTATCTTTTTTTTTCCATAGTCTTTATTGGAGCAAATCCAGAAAAACGCTGGAAATGGCACAAAGCCTGGTGAAAAATAGAAACGAAAGAAGAAAATTAAAATCAACAAATGAAAAACTGTCAATTGTCTGTTGCAAAAAATCAAAAACTGACCATAGAATCAAATTTTTAAATCTCAAAAAGTTAGAATTGAGTCATAGTTCATATTGAATTACAAATAGTGTTTCATCAAATTAACCAAAACTGGAATGTTAAAAGGTTCTAAAAAATTAAAAAGCAGAATTTTCTATTAAATCAAATTTATGAGTCTTAGAAGTTGAGAATCCAATCATATCTTTAAACCGATAACATATCCATTGGAAAGTTATTCAAAGTTGTTTCTTTTTTTATATTCCTTTTCAGCCATTTCTCATATTCACAGGAAAGTCTGTCTGGTTACCCCTATTCCTTGAAATGCTTTCAACACTCGCTCACTTTCTTGTTTTTTAAGTTGGCAAACGTTTTTTTGTAGCCGATTGGTTGACGATTTTACAGCAATGTATTTTTCTTCTCCAACCATTTTTCAAATTCACAGGTAAGTCCATCTGGATACCTAAATTTGTTGCAATGCCTTTCAACACTTCTTTGCTTTTTTGTTGAGTATTTCGGCAAACGGTTTCTATGTGGGCGTTGGTTGACGATTTAAACTGCAATGTCTGTATTTCAAACAAGAAAATGGCGAATTCGGAAATCTTATAGAAATCTTTGCTATCTGCAAAAACTATAACTCTTAGATAATTAACTTGTTTATAAAAATATAACTCTTAGATGAATAAATTTATTCATAACTAATATTTGAAACTTCATATTTCGAATAGTTAATAGAAATAGTTTAAATAAAGAAAATTAAAGTAACGGCCATACACGGTTCGCAAAACCGGAAACAAACTCCATCACAGATATAATTTATTTGTTACGAAGCATGGAGAACAACTGGAATGAAAAAAATATTTTGAATTATTATGAGATGTCGGTTACAAGAAATCTAAGTTGAAAATTGGAGAAGGAATTGACTGCCGGATCAAATGAAGTTCCTATTCCAGACACGTGTCAGAGATGCCTCATGCATTATTCTCACGTCCAGATTGTGCTCATCACACACAAAACTTCACGTGAAAGTCAAGCAACATTGAGAGTTGACTGTCCACGAAGCTGCTTATCTCAGAGCCTAAATGGTGAGTTGATTTTGGAAACGTTGCTTCGATTTGATCGATTACAAAATGCCGTCCTAGGATGTCCAGTCCTCTAGTAGCCCACAGCGAGTAAAACCGTTTTCATGGGAGCGCCTTTGAACATAGTGCTGAAGAGCGCTTTAAAAATGTCTTAATTAGACTAGATTGGATTAGATTTGTAGCAGGCAAGAATTGACCTCAAAAATTAAAAAAAGGAATGATCAATTGTCCACATCAATCACTCGAACAATGGAATATAACTTGACCACTTGATCATGAAATGAGACCGAGGTGCTGATTGCGATGTATAAGGCTGGTACACACTTGGACGCTAGGACGCATAGCATCTCACGTTCGTTTTTGGTGATTTCGCTTTTTGAAGAAAGACCTTCTTTATTCTTTCATCATCATAGGAAACAATGGAGGCAAATGAAAAGAACTTTCAGATTGGATTAAATTAACTTAAATATTTTGGATTAGATTGGAGCAGATTAGATTGAAAATAAATAGATTGGAGCATGTAATATTGAAAAGGATTAGATTGCATTGGATTAAAATATATTATATTGGATTATATCAGATTAGAGTAAAGATGATAATATTGGATTAGCTTACATTAGATTACATTAGATTGGATCAGGTTAGATAGGATTAGATTACCTTAGATTACAATAGATTGGATCAAAATAGATTAGATTGGATTAGATTATAGTGGAGAATCGCTCTTGTAGCTTCGTTGAGCTACTCAACGCCTTTTTGGTCCGAACGACCCCATGGAACAAACTATCACCTTTGCATTGCTTTATTTCAAAATCACAGCTTGATGTCTCTTTGAACAATCATTCATTTCAAAATAATACTCATTTTTTTGTAAATTATGCAATGATGAAAACTTATTGGCAGTTCGTGTTAAATGTAGAGGCGTTTCTCATGTGACGTCTGTTCAGACACACTGGAGCACTTCTTGGTTCCATAACAGGCCTTCCGGACAATCTCTCACCCAGCACTGTCCCCACTCACTGCACTGCACGAACTTGCTTTCCAGGTGGTGAGACCAGTAGAACTTCTCTGCCGCTATGTTCTCCTTGCTGCACGGGTTCTTGTCGGTGCAGTCGTAAGCAGACGATGAAGGGGGGTAAGTCGTGGTGAAGATTTTAAATGTTGTGGTGGTTGTTGGGATGGTGGTTGTTGGGATGGTGGTTGTTGGGATGGTGGTTGTTGGGATGGTGGTTGTTGGGATGGTGGTTGTTGGGATGGTGGTTGTTGGGATGGTGGTTGTTGGGATTGTGGTTGTTGGGATGGTGGTTGTTGGGATGGTGGTTTTTGAGATGGTGGTTGTTTTTGGAGTGAGGGTTGTTTTTAGGGTGGGGGTTGTTGGGATGAAGGTAGACAAAGAAAAATCAGGGTCTGTTGTGATGAGAAAAAAAGTTTAAAAATTCAAAAGGTTTGCGAGAATGAAAAACACAACTCTCAATTTTGTTAGCATGGTCCAAATATATTTTAATTCATTCACAGAAGCATTTTTCTGGTTCTTGAAGTCATTAAATATTTTTCCGCACCTTTGACGCATTCGTGCTGGAATGACGCAGCTGGCTGACACTTAAAGCCAGCAGGACATGTGTCAGCTTTGCAAGGGGTTTTGTCTAAAGGGGTTTGTGAATAAAAAATAATCTCCTGTCATCCAATCAAAAGAGGTATATTGAAAATATTCCCACCTCCTGATTGCAGACGAATTTTGAGATGACTGATTTGCTTACTTCCTTCCACATAGCAGTAAATGTAGGGGAACTTAACAGTACCGTAGTTGTGTTCGTAGGGCAAATAAATGTGAACGATCTGCTTGGGAGCTATTTTTATTTCATACTCGTGGATCAATGACCTTGCAGGAACGTACTTAGAGCAGTAAACGGCGTTGTGGTACGAGGAGGCAAGGTACAATACCTCAATCTGTCGTTGTGGCAATTGAAGTGGCAACTGAGTAAATAGTCATAAAATGATCTCAGAGCCACATGAGTCGATATTGGACGGACCTCGATAGAGTTTCCATTCTTATCAACCGGAATGAGGCTCTGTATTTCTTTCCCTCCGGGTACGATCAGCTCGTTTTCGGTTTTCACATTGATCGGAGCTTGAAAACATTAAAAGACTTTGAAAATCAAATTTAACGCGGCGAATGGAATGTTGCTTCAGCAGTTTATCAGTGTAGCAACAAATGTTCAAAAGTGAACCCACCCTGGCACATCTTCCGCACCATGGAGTGCGTGAAGGGTTCCAGATCGGTAACTTTCTCCAAAAATCCCAAATGCTCGTGATGAGGCTCCGAAGCGATCGCATGCACTTCAGCTTCACTGTACTTTTTGCCGATTGCCACCACGAAGACCTGCACACCTTTCTCTCGCAGCTTTTCAGCGGCCTTGAATATGCTTTCCTCATCATCATTAGGAGAGGAGGAGGAAGAGGTGGTCGAAAAAAAAACTACAACCTTGGAGGCGCCTGTCGAACGAAGAGCACCATTAACTCTATCACATCTCTCCATTAACTAAACTCCCTTTTAGAAGATGCATGAATGCAATAAGTGCAAAACAGCCTGGAAGATTCTAAAGCGCCCTCACCTTGAGGCCTTGCTCCAGTTTGGGCCGAAAAGCCACGGTCTGCCACGTAATTAAGAGCTTTGCTTATTTCGTAAACACCTGTGTGGGAAGAGGACTATCTGTATGCTTGTTCAATGCAAGCTTGCCATCATAAGGACTATCTGTATGCTTGTGTAACTTTGCCATCATACCTGACGTGGTCTTTTTAATATAGTCAAGGGCCTTCAGGTAGGCCTCTATCCTCTTGTGTTCCTCGAAGTTGAACTCGGTACGTACCTCGTCACTGAACTGCACGACCGAAAACCTGCTGTCCAGGTGCTCGTTGCTACCCACCTTGTACTTCTTCATCACTTCGCCTATGCTCTTCTTGAAGGTGATCCAATCGTCGTAATCGGCACCTCCGTCGAGGAGGAAAAGGACGTCTGAGGCACCTCCTCTGCAGCTTTCTGCAAGTGTCAGAAAACATGTGACCTCTACCACATGCGGCTGATTATTATTGTCTCGTTAAAAATGTCTTTTTCACCTTCATCTAGTTTGTTAGCCTCGCTAATGAAATGGTTCGACCATTGTTTATCCGAAAAATGATTTTCCCAGTACTGTGCCTGCTCTGACGTCCAAAAAGGCAACTTTTGAGAAGTCCTATCAATGACTTCAACGTACAGGTAGGCAGCAAGGGCAGAATGAAGTGGTTTGAGCAGGTCTGTCCACTCAGTCTTAGACCAGTTGACATCAAAATAGACGCTTAAATAATCCAAGAAGGCTTTGTCTAGCAGCTTGGTTTTTTTATAAGAACTTTGGTCAATCTGGAATGGAACGATGTGAGATGTATTGAATGTGGCTATGAAATTGAGAGAACAAAGAGAATGACGAGTGACACCTTCCAGATGCCTCCGTAGAAGTTTGGTTTAAAGGTGTCATTGGCTCTTCCATCGTTTGTCTCCACGTAGGCCAGCCTTCTGACGAAGAAGTGGTCCTCCTTGAAAAAGTTTTGAGCTTCAATTTTCGAGATGGTAGCTTCCACCACAGCCCTGCCATAAGCCCTCGCCACCAAACTATCGTCTCTCGCACCCGCACCAACACACACCAGCACCGCCAATAAAGTCGCAATGTTGAACATTTTGTCGTCTGCCTTGGGAAGGTAATCGACTCGGTTTCAACCTCCTTCTTATATACACACCCTTTCGATGTTGAGTGTTTTGCACATTCATTTTTACAAAGGTCATTTTCAATTGCTTTCACATTTTCGTTTCCTCCTCGAAGCCTCTAGTGTTGATTATATGCGATAAGTTCAGCGACTCGAGATTAAATTTCAAAGAAACTCACCTTATTTTTGGCTTGCTTCCTTCCTTTATTGAAATACAAGAGAGTCCTTTCTCTCACACTTCATTAAAACACAAGATTTTTATCAAAACGGAAATGAGAGGTTCGCTACGAGGAACAACACACGAGATAGGAACAAAGTCTCTAAAAGCCTATAAAAAATATATATTAAAATAAAATAATTAATTAAATTTCAGGGTGGGCTCAGCGATGAGCGTCTGTTTTTGCTACGGAGTGCTTTTTGAGAAATTGCACACAGACGTTGTTCTTGTCCTTGCAGTTGTTTCTCTCAATTAATAAATAAATAATAACCGTAGGTTTTCTTCGAAATAATGATTCTCACAAAAAACTCAAAATGAATGAAACTGTTCTTCTTCTCTCTCTTCTCATGGTGGCATTTTGTTCGTTCTATAAATCCACATTTTCTGCTTCTAGTCTTATCTAATCTAGTCTATTTATTTGTATAGCGCTGATCAACACTTTTCAAGAGTGCGTTGCTACGAACTGTTTAAACAATAACGTTTCAAGAGTTTTACAAAATGAAAGCAGAGAAGTAATAGAGGTGAGATTGGGGGGAAGAAGGTTCCTCAGAAGGGAAGTTATATTATTTCAAACATGAAAGTGCAAATTTGAAAACTGATCTTTCTGTAAGAAACGACCAGTGTAAAGAGATAAGAGTATGACTTAAGCGCGAGAATATAGAAATGCCAGAAACTAAGCTTTGGGGAGATGGTGTTGCTTGGTCTCGGAAAGTCTTAAAAGGTGTATAGTATATAGATAAAAGCTCTTTAGTAACTTGAGTTGGGATAAGGTCAAAAGAACACGTGGAAGGGGAAATTGAACTGATATATTAGTCAATTCAGAGAGGGTTATTGGATAAAGGTATGAAGAAAAGCCTCACAGAGCTTTGTAAAAATAAAATAAAAAAACAATTTAAAAAAAAGAAAAGAATTTTGTTAGACATGTGTCTTGGAAAGGCTCTGAAAAAAAAAATTAACCCCGTAGAGTTTCGAGGCCACAGATGTCCAAAGCTGTCCTTCACTCTGGTTTGCCTGCGTTTCTTCTGTTCTTACAACACTTTAAGTCAAGTGTGAGTGTGTGTGTGTGTGTGTGTGTGTATGTGTGTGTGTGTGTGTGTGTGTGTGTGTGTGTGTGTGTGTGTGTGTGTGTGTGTGTGTGTGTGTGTGTGTGTGTGTGTGTGTGTGTGTGTGTGTGTTTGTGTGTGTGTGTGTGTCTGTGCGTGTGTCTGTGCGTGAAATTAACTTTAATAGCATTCCTCGGAACATAGAGTTGAAAGCCACTGCCACTCCTCCATGGTTGGTGAGCAGGGTGTTCACTGACTCGGAAGTCTTGGCCTTGCTTTCTCGAAAACCGCAAGACCTTGGCTCCGCAGCTTACTAATGCTGATTGACTCCGGGTCATGCCATGTTTCTGCCATAAACATCACATCTATTTTCTAGTCTTGAATTAATTCTACCACATCTTCCACATTATTATTCAGTGATCTCACGTTCTGAAACCCAATTAAAACTGGAGATGCAGTCTTTTGAGCCTGGTGGCGTCTTGAGACAAGTGGAATCAGTTCATGGCGGTCTTTATTGTGTCTGGCGCACCTTTCCTAGACCTTCCTACCTGCTCTTTTTCCTCGGTAGTACCACTTCTTATTTCTGCCGATTCCAAGACGATTTATCGCTAATCGGGTTTCCAGAGGCAAGATCACATTAGGATTATTGTATAAAAATAAATCTACCATTCAAATAATTAAAAACCCGTGAATAAAAAAATGCTACTTACATTGGTAGAGCAAAAAATTTATCCGATAAACAAATTTTCAAAAATAAACTTACGCCTACACCGTCTCGAATAAAGACGATCTGAAGCAACCATTTTTGATGGAAAACAAATAGGAAAAAACTTAAATAAAGTTGAAACTAATAATTGAATACAAAATAAAACATTTATTTTTAAAGTTATTCAGGCTAAAACAACTGATTTAACAAGCTAGATTTAAAAGGCCGTCTTGCAAAATGGCGCCTGAACATTAATGAGATTAATGGTGGGAGATTAATGGTGGAAGATTAAGGAGAGATTAATGGTGGGAAATTAATGAGAGATTTATGGTGGGAGATTAATGAGAGAATAATGGTGGAGGATTAATGGTGGGAGATTAATGGAGGGAGATTAATGGTGGGAGATTAATGGTGGGAGATTAATGGTGGGAGATTAATGGTGGGAGATTAATGGAGGGAGATTAATGGTGGGAGATTAATGGTGGGAGATTAATGGAGGGAGATTAATGGTGGGAGATTAATGGTGGGAGATTAATGGTGGGAGATTAATGGAGGGAGATTAATGGTGGGAGATTAATGGTGGGAGATTAATGGTGGGAGATTAATGGAGGGAGATTAATGGTGGGAGATTAATGGAGGGAGATCAATGGAGGGAGATTAATGGTGGGAGATTAATGGTGGGAGATTAATGGTGGGAGATTAATGGAGGGAGATTAATGGTGGGAGATTAATGGTGGGAGATTAATGGTGGGAGATTAATGGTGGGAGATTAATGGTGGGAGATTAATGGTGGGAGATTAATGGTGGGAGATTAATGGAGGGAGATTAATGGAGGGAGATTAATGGTGGGAGATTAATAGTGGGAGATTAATGGAGGGAGATTAATGGTGGGAGATTAATGGTGGGAGATTAATGGTGGGAGATTAATGGAGGGAGATTAATGGTGGGAGATAAATGGTGGGAGATTAATGGTGGGAGATTAATGGTGGGAGATCAACAAGGACGAGTTGGAGGATCATTTCAAGGAGTTGATTCTGAAGGCTCCTACAAGAGATTTGTTTATAATGTTCGTTAGATCAAGTTCAGTCAGACGCTGGAAATGGTACCGATCATGGCGAACATTCAAACTAAATAATAATAAAAGTCAGCATTGAACTTACAACAAACGGCAGAAAAAAGTTTAATTTAAAAATGATGAACAATGAGTATTATGAGCTTATTGAGTATTGAGAAGACGAGGAAGGAATGTTTTGTCTTGGTAGGAGGAGTAAATTGTTTTGGTGTAATTGTGCGTTCGTCTTCGCATATCACGGTATGTAGACTTGACAGGTGGGAGGATCTGATGGAGTACATGGTGTGGGCTACTGGCAACTCTTGAGAACAGGCGTTCATCAAGAGATGCAAAGATTGATTTTATCTTAAGATAGTTAAGCCTTGAAAGTTTGTTGAGTAAAGATTGAATCAACTTTTCCTTATTTTGAAACAAGGGAAGTCATCCCATTCGTCTCATGATTCCGTTGAAAAAGAACTTAATTTCTCTCGTTTTAAAGTAGAAACAAAAAGTTCAAACATCGGATGGAGGAGGAAACAAACACGGGATGGAGGGGGAATCGAACACGGGATGGAGGGGAAATCGAGCATGGGATGGAGGGGGGATCGAACATGGGATGGAGGGGGAATCGAACATGGGATGGAGGGGGGATCGAACATGGGATGGAGGTGGGATCGAACATGGGATGGAAGAGGAATCAAACACGGGATGGAGGGGAAATCGAGCATGGGATGGAGGGGGGATCGAACATGGGATGGAGGGGGGATCGAACATGGGATGGAGGGGGAATCGAACATGGGATGGAGGGGGGATCGAACATGGGATGGAGGAGGGATCGAACATGGGATGGAGGGGGAATCGAACATGGAATGGAGGGGGATCGAACATGGGATGGAGGGGGGATCGAACATGGGATGGAGGGGGAATCGAACATGGGATGGAGGGGGGATCGAACATGGGATGGAGGGGGGATCGAACATGGGATGGAGGGGGGATCGAACATGGGATGGAGGGGGGATCGAACATGGGATGGAGGGGGGATCGAACATGGGATGGAGGGGGGATCGAACATGGGATGGAGGGGGAATCGAACATGGGATGGAGGGGGAATCGAACATGGGATGGAGGGGGAATCGAACATGGGATGGAGAGGGGATCGAACATGGGATGGAGGGGGGATCGAACATGGGATGGAGGGGGGATTGAACATGGGATGGAGGGGGGATCGAACATGGGATGGAGGGGGAATCGAACATGGGATGGAGGGAGAATCGAACATGGGATGGAGGGGGAATCGAACATGGGATGGAGGGGGAATCGAACATGGGATGGAGGGGGGATCGAACATGGGATGGAGGTGGGATCGAACATGGGATGGAAGAGGAATCAAACACGGGATGGAGGGGAAATCGAGCATGGGATGGAGGGGGGATCGAACATGGGATGGAGGGCGGATCGAACATGGGATGGAGGGGGAATTGAACATGGGATGGAGGGGGGATCGAACATGGGATGGAGGGGGACTCGAACATGGGATGGAGGGGGATCGAACATGGGATGGAGGGGGAATCGAACATGGGATGGAGGGGGGATTGAACATGGGATGGAGGGGGATCGAACATGGGATGGAGGGAGAATCGAACATGGTATGGAGGGGGGATCGAACATGGGATGGAGGGGGAATCGAACATGGGATGGAGGGGGAATCGAACATGGGATGGAGGGGGGATTGAACATGGGATGGAGGGGGATCGAACATGGGATGGAGGGGGAATCGAACATGGGATGGAGGGAGAATCGAACATGGGATGGAGGGGGAATCGAACATGGGATGGAGGGGGGATCGAACATGGGATGGAGGGGGAATCGAACATGGGATGGAGGGGGATCGAACATGGGATGGAGGGGGGATCGAACATGGGATGGAGGGGGGATCGAACATGGGATGGAGGGGGAATCGAACATGGGATGGAGGGGGGATCGAACATGGGATGGAGGAGGAATCGAACATGGGATGGAGGGGGGATCGAACATGGGATGGAGGGGGAATCGAACATGGGATGGAGGGGGGATCGAACATGGGATGGAGGGGGAATCGAACATGGGATGGAAGAGGAATCAAACACGGGATGGAGGGGAAATCGAGCATGGGATGGAGGGGGGATCGAACATGGGATGGAGGGGGGATCGAACATTGGATGGAGGGGGAATCGAACATGGGATGGAGGGGGGATCGAACATGGGATGGAGGAGGGATCGACCATGGGATGGAGGGGGAATCGAACATGGGATGGAAGGGGATCGAACATGGGATGGAGGGGGGATCGAACATGGGATGGAGGGGGAATCGAACATGGGATGGAGGGGGGATCGAACATGGGATGGAGGGGGGATCGAACATGGGATGGAGGGGGGATCGAACATGGGATGGAGGGGGGATCGAACATGGGATGGAGGGGGAATCGAACATGGGATGGAGGGGGGATCGAACATGGGATGGAGGGGGAATCGAACATGGGATAGAGGGGGAATCGAACATGGGATGGAGGGGGAATCGAACATGGGATGGAGAGGGGATCGAACATGGGATGGAGGGGGGATCGAACATGGGATGGAGGGGGGATTGAACATGGGATGGAGGGGGGATCGAACATGGGATGGAGGGGGAATCGAACATGGGATGGAGGGGGGATCGAACATGGGATGGAGGGGGAATCGAACATGGGATGGAGGGGGGATCGAACATGGGATGGAGGGGGAATCGAACATGGGATGGAGGGGGGATCGAACATGGGATGGAGGGGGAATCGAACATGGGATGGAAGAGGAATCAAACACGGGATGGAGGGGAAATCGAGCATGGGATGGAGGGGGGATCGAACATGGGATGGAGGGGGGATCGAACATTGGATGGAGGGTGAATCGAACATGGGATGGAGGGGGGATCGAACATGGGATGGAGGAGGGATCGACCATGGGATGGAGGGGGAATCGAACATGGGATGGAGCGGGATCGAACATGGGATGGAGGGGGGATCGAACATGGGATGGAGGGGGAATCGAACATGGGATGGAGGGGGGATCGAACATGGGATGGAGGGGGGATCGAACATGGGATGGAGGGGGGATCGAACATGGGATGGAGGGGGGATCGAACATGGGATGGAGGGGGAATCGAACATGGGATGGAGGGGGGATCGAACATGGGATGGAGGGGGAATCGAACATGGGATGGAGGGGGAATCGAACATGGGATGGAGGGGGAATCGAACATGGGATGGAGAGGGGATCGAACATGGGATGGAGGGGGGATCGAACATGGGATGGAGGGGGGATTGAACATGGGATGGAGGGGGGATCGAACATGGGATGGAGGGGGAATCGAACATGGGATGGAGGGGGATCGAACATGGGATGGAGGGGGAATCGAACATGGGATGGAGGGGGGATTGAACATGGGATGGAGGGGGATCGAACATGGGATGGAGGGAGAATCGAACATGGGATGGAGGGGGGATCGAACATGGGATGGAGGGGGAATCGAACATGGGATGGAGGGGGATCGAACATGGGATGGAGGGGGGATCGAACATGGGATGGAGGGGGGATCGAACATGGGATGGAGGGGGAATCGAACATGGGATGGAGGGGGGATCGAACATGGGATGGAGGGGGAATCGAACATGGGATGGAGGGGGGATCGAACATGGGATGGAGGGGAAATCGAACATGGGATGGAGGGGGGATCGAACATGGGATGGAGGGGGAATCGAACATGGGATGGAGGGGGGATCGAACATGGGATGGAGGGGGGATCGAACATGGGATGGAGGGGGGATTGAACATGGGATGGAGGGGGGATCGAACATGGGATGGAGGGGGAATCGAACATGGGATGGAGGGGGAATCGAACATGGGATGGAGGGGGAATCGAACATGGGATGGAGGGGGAATCGAACATGGGATGGAGGGGGATCGAACATGGGATGGAGGGGGAATCGAACATGGGATGGAGGGGGGATTGAACATGGGATGGAGGGGGATCGAACATGGGATGGAGGGGGGATTGAACATGGGATGGAGGGGGAATCGAACATGGGATGGAGGGGGGATTGAACATGGGATGGAAGGGGAATCGAACATGGGATGGAGGGGGGATCGAACATGGGATGGAGGGGGAATCGAACATGGGATGGAGGGGGATCGAACATGGGATGGAGGGGGAATCGAACATGGGATGGAGGGGGAATCGAACATGGGATGGAGGGGGGATCGAACATGGGATGGAGGGGGGATCAAACATGGGATGGAGGGGGAATCGAACATGGGATGGAGGGGGGATCGAACATGGGATGGAGGGGGAATCGAACATGGGATGGAGGGGGAATCGAACATGGGATGGAGGGGGAATCGAACATGGGATGGAGGGGGGATCGAACATGGGATGGAGGGGGAATCGAACATGGGATGGAAGGGGAATCAAACATGGGATGGAGGGGGAATCGAACATGGGATGGAGGGGGAATCGAACATGGGATGAAAGGGGGATCGAACATGGGATGGAGGGGGAATCGAACATGGGATGGAGGGAGAATCGAACATATGAAAGTTAACATAAAATGCAGAGTAAATGAAAACCGACCAGAGTAAATGAGTAACACGAAGTGATGAGAACAATAGGGAAGGCTGAGTAAAATTGAACAGAATTGTAAAATACCAGTGGAACTGGAAACAAGAAATAATGAAAACAAAATGGATGAGTGGAGTTGAATAGAAGTGGGATAAACATTGGGAGAAGAAGAAGAATTAAACGGACCGGAATACAAGTACGAATATCCTTATAGTGGCGTTAACCCCGTAGAGTTTTGAGGCCACTCAAAATGTTTTGTCATAATTATGGTGAAAAAAAGAAAAGAAGAAGAAAAAAATAAAATTATTCGTAAAGAAAAGGTACTTTTTTATTATTATGGTGAAAAGAAAGATTTATTGAATAGATAGGTCTTCAGGGATGACAAAATGATTTTGTTGAACTTGAAGATTTTAAGCTGTTAAGCAGGCTGTCCTACAACTTAGGTCCACTGACGCTGAACCTTCTTTATACAAATG
>OX387250.1:5691205-5696205 GCA_947562095.1 Branchellion lobata
ATTTAGCGACACTGTAACAGCATTTCTGATTTACGTTACAAAACTAGTACAAGTGGTTATAAAGGTGGTTTCACAAGAGGTTATAAAAGTGGTTTTTAAGTGGTTATAGAAGTGTTTATATAAGTGGTTATACGAATGGTTATACAAGTGGTTATACAAGTAAAACATACAAAAGTTTAGACGGATAGTTATTTAACTGGTTATACAGTTGACGTCCAGTTGGTTTTACGGTTTGTGCGTTGTAACATTTGCAACATTTGCAACGACTGTTAGCATGGGAACATAAGAGCAACAAACACTGCCACGAGACTGAACTATTCGGTTGGTTGCATTGTTGTTTGTGATACATTTTTGTTTATGTTGCAACTGTTGTTTTTGTTATTGTTTTTGTTCATTTTTTGCTGTTGTTGTCTGTTACCGTTGTTAATTCCGTAGTTGCTGTGTTATTTTGGGTCACGGCACTAGTGTTCTAACTAGTATGTAACCGTTACTTTTTTTCATGCAGTGGCATTGTCGTTGTTGTTGCATTATAGTAAAGGAATAAAAGTCGTTGGTGTGTTGTTATGACGGGTTAGTGTTGTTGTTTCGGGCCTGCCCTGTTTTATACTTTTATCTTTTGTTTCTGCGTCATTTGCAACCGTGAGGTGATAACGCAACCAGATTGAGCTTTGTTGTTGGACTACCTTTCTTGCTGTGGCCTCGAACCATTCCGGGGTTGATGCCAATGCATTATGATTCGTACATATGTTGTTATACTGTTGGCCTCGTACACTGTTATGTTTCACTGCTGTGCTGAACTATTGTGCCCAGGCGTTTTTGAGCTTTAGCCCCTCAAACACTCTTCCACTCCATCCCCCTTCTACTCCACCTTCTTCCCCTTTTCATCCCTTCTCCACCTCACCTTCTTCTTCCTCTCTGCACTTTCTCTTCTCCACCTACCCTTCTTCTATCATTTACCACTTCCGTTTATACCCCAGTCATCAGACTTCAATGACCGCCTCACATTTCATCCACCTTTTTTCTCTATCAAACACCCACCCTCTCTCTCTCAAACACCCACCCTTTCTCTCTCAAACACCCACCCGCCCTCTCTCAAACACCCACCCTCTCTCTTAAACACCCACCCTCTCTCTCTCAAACACCCACCCTCTCTCTCTCAAACACCCACCCTCTCTCTCTCAAACACCCACCCTCTCTCTCTCAAACACCCACCCTCTCTCTCTCAAACACCCACCCTCTCTCTCAAACACCCACCCTCTCTCTCAAACACCCACCCTCTCTCACTCAAACACCCACCCTCTCTCTCTCAAACACCCACCCTCTCTCTCAAACACCCACCCTCTCTCACTCAAACACCCACCCTCTCTCTCTCAAACACCCACCCTCTCTCTCTCAAACACCCACCCTCTCTCTCTCAAACACCCACACTCTCTCTCAAACACCCACCCTCTCTCTCAAACACCCACCCTTTCTCTCAAACACCCACCCTCTCTCTCTCAAACATCCACCCACCCTCTCTCTCTCAAACACCCACCTTCTCTCCCTCAAACACCCGCCCTCTCTCAAACACCCACCCTCTCTCTCAAACACCCACCCTTTCTCTCTCAAACACCCACCCTTTCTCTCTCAAACACCCACCCTTTCTCCCTCAAACACCCGCCCTCTCTCAAACACCATCTCTCTCTCAAACACCCACCCTCTCTCTCTCAAACACCCACCCTCTCTCTCTCAAACACCCACCCTCTCTCTCTCAAACACCCACCCTCTCTCTCTCAAACACCCACCCTCTCTCTCTCAAACACCCACCCTCTCTCTCAAACACCCACCCTCTCTCTCTCAAACACCCACCTTCTCTCTCTCAAACACCCACCCTCTCTCTCTCAAACACCCACCCTCTCTCTCTCAAACACCCACCCTCTCTCTCTCAAACACCCACCCTCTCTCTCAAACACCCACCCTCTCTCTCTCAAACACCCACCCTCTCTCTCTCAAACACCCACCCTCTCTCTCTCAAACACCCACCCTCTCTCTCTCAAACACCCACCCTCTCTCTCAAACACCCACCCTCTCTCTCTCAAACACCCACCCTCTCTCTCTCAAACACCCACCCTCTCTCTCTCAAACACCCACCCTCTCTCTCTCAAACACCCACCCTCTCTCTCTTAAACACCCACCCTCTCTCTCTCAAACACCCACACTCTCTCTCAAACACCCACCCTCTCTCTCTCAAACACCCACCCTTTCTCTTTCAAACACCCACCCTCTCTCTCTCAAACACCCACCCTCTCTCTCAAACACCCACCCTTTCTCCCTCAAACACCCGCCCTCTCTCAAACACCCACCCTCTCTCTTAAACACCCACCCTCTCTCTCTCAAACACCCACCCTCTCTCTCTCAAACACCCACCCTTTCTCTCTCAAACACCCACCCTCTCTCTCTCAAACACCCACCCTCTCTCTCTCAAACACGCACCCTCTCTCTCTCAAACACCCACCCTCTCTCTCAAACACCCACCCTCTCTCTCTCAAACACCCACCCTCTCTCTCTTAAACACCCACCCTCTCTCTCAAACACCCACCCTCTCTCTCTCAAACACCCACCCTCTCTCTCAAACACCCACCCTCTCTCTCTCAAACACCCACCTTCTCTCTCTCAAACACCCACCCTCTCTCTCTCAAACACCCACCCTCTCTCTCTCAAACACCCACCCTTTCTCTCAAACACCCACCCTCTCTCAAACACCCTCTCTCTCAAACACCCACCCTCTCTTTCTCAAACGCTCTCCCTCTCTCTCAAACACCCACCCTCTCTCTCAAACACCCACCCTCTCTCTCTCAAACACCCACCCTCTCTCTCTCAAACACCCACCCTCTCTCTCTCAAACACCCACACTCTCTCTCAAACACCCACCCTCTCTCTCTCAAACACCCACCCTCTCTCTCTCAAACACCCACCTTCTCTCTCTCAAACACCCACCCTCTCTCTCTCAAACACCCACCCTCTCTCTCTCAAACACCCACACTCTCTCTCAAACACCCACCCTCTCTCTCTCAAACACCCACCCTCTCTCTCTCAAACACCCACCCTCTCTCTCTCAAACACCCACCCTCTCTCAAACACCCACCCTCTCTCTCTCAAACACCCACACTCTTTCTCAAACACCCACCCTCTCTCTTTCAAACACCCACCTTCTCTCTCTCAAACACCCACCCTTTCTCTCTCAAACGCTCACCCTCTCTCTCTCAAACACCCACCCTTTCTCTCTCAAACGCTCAC
Organism: Branchellion lobata; assembly: GCA_947562095.1. Classification (NCBI taxonomy): domain Eukaryota; kingdom Metazoa; phylum Annelida; class Clitellata; order Hirudinida; family Piscicolidae; genus Branchellion; species Branchellion lobata. Next base: position 5,694,482 of record OX387250.1, read on the forward strand.
CCTCTCTCTCAAACACCCACCCTCTCTCTCTCAAACACCCACCCTCTCTCTTTCAAACACCCAACCTCTCTCTCTCAAACACTCACCCTCTCTCAAACACCCACCCTCTCTCTCTCAAACACTCACCCTCTCTCTCAAACACCCACCCTCTCTCTCAAACACCCACCCTCTTTCTCTCAAACACCCACCCTCTCTCCCTCAAACACCCACCCTTTCTCTCAAACACCCACCCTCTCTCTTTCAAACACCCACCCTCTCTCTCAAACACCTTCTCTCTCTCACACACCCACCCTCTCTCTCTCAAACACCCTCTCTCTCTCAAACACCCACCCTCTCTCTCTCAAACACCCTCTCTCAAACACCCACCCTCTCTCTCTCAAACACCCTCTCTTTCTCTCAAACACTCACCCTCTCTCTCTCAAACACCCTCTCTCTCTCAAACACCCTCTCTCTCTCAAACACCCACCCTCTCTACCTCAAACACCCACCCTCTCTCTCAAACACCCACCCTCTCTCTCAAACACTCACCCTCTCTCTCTCAAACACCCTCTCTCTCTCAAACACCCTCTCTCTCTCAAACACCCTCTCTCTCTCAAACACCCACCCTCTCTCTCTCAAACACCCACCCTCTCTCTCAAACACCCACCCTCTCTCTCAAACACCCACCCTCTCTACCTCAAACACCCACCCTCTCTCTCAAACACCCACCCTCTCTCTCAAACACCCACCCTCTTTCTCTCAAACGCTCACCCTCTCTCTCTCAAAAACCCACCCTCTTTCTTTCAAACACCCACCCTCTCTCTCTCTCAAACACCCACCCTCTCTCTTTCAAACACCCTTCCTCTCTCAAACACCCACCCTCTCTTTCAAACACCCACCCTCTCTCTCTCAAACACCCTCTCTTACTCAAACACCCACCCTCTCTCTCTCAAGCACCCACCCTCTCTCTCAAACACCCACCCTCTCTCTCTCAAACACCCACCCTCTCTCTCTCTCAAACACCCACCCTCCCTCTTTCAAACACCCACCCTCTCTCTCTCTCAAACACCCACCCTCCCTCTTTCAAACACCCACCCTCTCTCTCTCAAACACCCACCCTCTCTCTCTCAAACACCCACCCTCTCTCTCAAACACCCACCCTCTCTCTCAAACACCCACCCTCCCTCTTTCAAACACTCACCCTCTCTCTCAAGCACCCACCCTCTCTCTCTCAAACACCCTTTCTCTCTCAAACACCCTTTCTCTCAAACACCCTCTCTCTCTCAAACACCCTCTCTCTCTCAAACACCCTCTCTCTCTCAAACACCCTCTCTCTCTCAAACACCCACCCTCTCTCTCTCAAACACTCATCCTTCTTCCACCAAAGTGGTGGCTTCAATAGCCTTCTCTCAGTTTGCAAAGAGAGAAAAAAAACTCTGTGTTTGCTACTCATGAGAGGAGTCTCTTGACTTTAACTTGTTGTTCTGCATATAATTCGGTATTTTATCATCATAATCAGCTATCCCAATGTTGTTCTCCAGTAATTCACCCATTTATTCTGCCTCTCTCCTTTCAACTTTGACTCACTTTGTCATAATTTTCGATCCAGTTCTGAATTATTCTTGGTAGATTTTAAATATTCCACAACTGTTGTCGAAATTATTCTAGAATAGTCTTAAATGAGTTACAACCTTTCCAAACGGACCCATCCTTTGATATAACCTGCTGCTGCTACTTCTCGTAGA
>OX387250.1:5703705-5711205 GCA_947562095.1 Branchellion lobata
CATCCTCACATCTTCACATCCTCACATCCTCACATCCTCACATCTTCACATCCTCACATTTTCACATCCTCACATTTTCATGTCTTCAGAATCCTCGCATCTTCACATCTTCACATCTTCATTTTTCCAGGAACAATGCCGCATGAGTTTGTTTGTTACTTAACGTAGAAGTCCAATGGTTCATCCACAAGTAGCTGGCATCGCACCACCACTCCTCCCTTCCCAGTCCTTGTCTTACTGATTTGTTATCACGATTATCTTTATTATAACTATTATAATAAATAATGATAAAATTATTATTATTATTTATTATTATTTTTATTATTATTATTATTATTATTAATTTCACTAACGATATTATTCTTTTTTATTATCATTGATCTCAAACTCAATAAAAATGTAAATAATGATAGAAATAATTATAATATTTTATTATTCCGTTTTCACTTATGGCTCCTTTGCAAGGAACAACCTCTTATTTGCACTTCAGTACTAATGCACTTCTCATTCTCATCCTCATCATCATCATCATCATCATCATCATCATCATCATCATCATCATCATCATCATTATCGTCATCGTTATCATCATTATCATCATCTCATCATTATCATCACCATCATCGTCATCATCATCATCATCATCATCATCATCATCATCATCATCATCATCATCATCATCATCATCATCATTATCGTCATCGTTATCATCATTATCATCATCTCATCATTATCATCACCATCATCGTCATCATCATCATCATCATCATCATCATCATCATCATCTCATCATTATTATCATCATCATCATCATCATCATCATCATCATCATCATCATCATCATCATCATCATCATCATCATTATCATCATCATTATCATCATCATCATCATCATCATCATCATCATCATCATCATCATCATCATCATCATCATCTTTTCTTTTTCATTCATTATTTTTCCAACTTCTTGTGTAATTTTGATTTATTTGCTGTTTTGTTCTTCAAGGCCTTCGTGAGTTCTGATGCTTCTTGCAAATTCACTCGTCTTACAAGGTTCAATCCTTCTCCACAATATTCTTCGCCTTTTTCACTTGAAAGGCACTTGTTCCTCACAGAGGAGTTAGTACTTCCACACAAACGTCTTCGTTTTTCAGCCTTTTTCGCGAATAAATCGTCTCTCATGTGTTTTCATCCTCCATTCTCCCAGCACAAAGCCTCAATATTCAAAACGCCCACCAGCACGCATGGCCTTTCGTTCCTTCATTTTTCATTTTCACATTTTATTTCATTTCAATTGACTAATCCATATTTTAAACCTTCAAACTTCACTTTCAGCTATTCAACTTTTCAATAGTTATATTTTGGCTTGTTTCGAAGCTTTCGACGCCAACTTCTCCGCCATCGGTTGAAAGATGCAGCGTTGGAGTGGGATTCTCCACCAACGACAACTCCGACACTTCTCACGAACACCGTTTTCCAAATTGATCGAGAAGATTTTAAAAATAGAAAAGGTTTGGTGGCGTGGGAGAGGAAAGAAGAAAGATTTGTTAGCTTCTTCAAACATTGTGCATATCGTCTTCCATGAACTGATGGAGTTTATAATATTTATTAATTATAATGGTAATTATGATTTAATATCAGTATAAATTATCTTTTTTGATATATATATGAATAATAACCATTTAATTTAATTAATAATCACTGTTATTCAACATAATTAATAATAATTATTATCTCATGCAATTAAGAATAAACATTGGTTTATACATTCCGCAAAAATACTAACTCGTAGTATAATTATCAAATTATGTTTAAAAAATCAACTCATTTGTATAGCGCTGATCAAAACTATTCAAGAGCGCTCTGCTACAAACTTTTTAAACAACAAAGTTTTAAGGGCTTTACAAAATGAAAGAAAAGAAGTGAAAGAGGTGAGATTGGGGGAAGAGAGTTCCATAGAAGGGGCCCACAGTAGGAAAGTGCAGAGTTGGCATAGGTACTGTTGGAAAGTATCCTAAAAATGAGAATAAGTAAATGTTCTTGGTCCCTTACGAAGAAATAACTTGAAGAGACAGCTAAGTAGATAGGTGAGTGAATATTTTATATTCTACGTTGGGCGCCACTTGAAGGAGGTTTTGCCTTTGCATTTATTGTTTTGTACGACGATGAAAGAATAAATGAGGTCCTTCTTTACAACGGCGATATGACGACAACACAATCGAAGTACCAGCCAGATGTGTGCGTCCTAACGTTCTCGAACTTTCCGACCCTCATATACCGGGTTCAGCCGTCGTCTGCTCTTAATTAATTATGAGGTGTTCAACTCATATTTTATTATAACTGCGAATCATTGATTTTGTTATTAAAAACCTATAAATTATTTCGTTGTTTTAATTATTATTAAGTTGTTTTTATTTTGTTTGATTATTTTTTGTTGTCCACTCGACCACTACACTTCTCTTAATAACTTTCCAATAACCCTCTCTGACTTAACTTATATATCCAATTCAACGTCCTCTTCCACATGTTCTCTCGACCTCATACCAACTCATATTTTTAAAGAACTTTCTTCCTTTTTTTATCCAATATTTTTTGGGATGATTACATTTTTAAGCAATCTTTCTTCTCTGAAAAAAGATATTATTACACCAATAATTAAAAAAGAATCTTTAGATTTCTTTCTACCAAAAAACTAGGGGCCTATATCATACCTTTTTATATTTTGGAGAAGGTTGTCCACTCTTAGCTTCACCATTTTTTTGAAGCTAAAATTCTGCTCCCCTTTAATCATTCTGGATTTCTTCCTTTTCACAGTACTGAAATCTCACTTTTGAAAATATATAATGATTTTTTACTTTCCTGTGACAAGGGTAAAACCTCCCTCCTTCTTTGCCCAGATTTTTCTTCTGCTTCCGACACTGTCGACCACTCCTTACTAATTCAGCAACTTGAAACTTCTTTTGGAATTTCTGGCTTTGTCTTAAATGGATTTCCTCTTACTTCTCTAACAGGAGTTCTGTAGTTTTCATAAAAAAACTCTCATTCCACTCCTTCCTTTTTCCCATTTGGTGTTTCTCAGGGCTCTGTTCTTGGTCCTCTTCTTTTTATTCTTTATTCTTCTGAACTCCCACCAATTGTTTCATCCTTTTAACTTCAGAGTCAACTTTATGCTGATGACTCTTACATTTTTATTTCAGTTCTTAAATATAAATTATCTTCTACTATCTCTACAAATTTTCCTTGTGTTGGTGACATAATCTCTTGGAGTGATTCTATGTTCTTCAAGCCTTATTCCTCGAAATTTGATCTTATATATTTTAGCAAGTCTATTGAATCTTTCCTTTCAATTAATATTTCATCCAACCTTTCACTCGCCCCTTCTTCCACCATTCATAGTTTAGGTTTCATTTTTGATTCTTCACTTTTTCTCATACCACAAACAAAATCTGTAGCTAAATCATATTTTTTCTTCTTGACCGTATCAAAAAACTGAAACTTTTTCTATACAATCCAGCCCTCAAACTACTAACTTCTCCGCTTATTTAGTCCCGCTTTGACTATTGTAACTCTTTATACTATGGACTCCCAGAGACAACGCTACACCCTCTCACCAAGGCTTTTAATGGCGCTGCCCGCTTATTTTCTGGCACTCACAAATTTTCTCGTCTCCCTCCTACTACTAACTCTTTAAACTGGTTGTCTCTTGAAAAAATATCAGTTTTTGGAATCTGCACTATCGTGTTTAAAATTAAGAATAATCACTCACCTAACCACTAAACTGATTTTTTCAAGTTGTTTCTTTGTAAGGGATTGAGATCTACTTATTATCATTTTTTAAATACCTCCTAATAGTACTCATGCTAAATCTGCACTTTCCTATTGTGGGTCCCTTTGTTGAAACTCTCTTCCTCTCAATCTCACCTCTATTACTTCTCTAATTTCATTTTGTAAAGCCTTTAAAACTTTGTTGTTTAAACAGTTCGTAGCAGAACGCTCTTGAACAGTGTAATCAGCGCTATATAAATGATTTGCTTAGATTAGATTATGCTGCAGGCGCAAACCTATTACGAAAATGATCGAAGAAATTTTACAAAGAATCAGAAGCAAAATTGACTGATTTTGAGTTGATCTCTGCCGACAAAAACTTGACGGCCAAGTGAGCGAAAGGTTTTGAAGAAGGAACATTTGGTTGACTCTTCTTTTCATTCACCCAATTGATCTCCAATCCCATCAGAATGAATCAAAACTTGTAGAATCGATCAGTTTTGTAACAAAATCAGCAACAACAATAACAACGGAGAGACCCACAAAAATGTTGCCAAATCACGTGGACGAGGTAAAGTGGTTGTCATAGAAACGAGGAGTGATGGTGGTTGTCAAGAGATGCAAAGGCAGTAAATAAAGGCGCTTGTGATGTTGGAAGAAAAAAATGAAATGGTGGTGGTGGTGATGGTGGTTGTAGTGATGATGGTGGTGGTGGTGGTGATGGTGGTTGTAGTGATGATGGTGGTGGTGGTGGTGTGGGTGGTTGTGGTGATGGTGGTTGTAGTGATGATGGTGGTGGTGGTGATGGTGGTGGTGGTGGTGATGGTGGTGGTGGTTGTGGTAGTGGTTGTGGTGGTGGGGGTGGTGGTGGTTTTGGTGGTTAGTGGAGTGAAAACACAGTCCAATCTAATTTGAACAATGAACAATCTTACGAAGTGAACAATTAACAAACAGTTAAGCAAATAAAAACCTTGAAGTGAACAATGAAGTAACTGAACAACAAACAATAAACTCGAACCAGCCAATGAAACTCCACATAAATCCATCAAGTACCTAAACAAGTCATTACCCTGTGTACTTGAAATACTCTCAAACTTTCAAAACTACAAATGCTCCGCTACATGAAGTGACAAAAATAATTAGATCACGATATGCCTTCAAGTCCCCATGGTATCGACGTTGACAAACCCGACGTTGACACAAGCGATGTTGACAAACCCGACGTTGACAAAAGAGACGTTGACAAGAGCGATGTTGACAAAAGAGATGTTGACAAGAGCGATGTTGACAAAAGAGATGTTGACAGGAGCGATGTTGACAAGAGAGAAGTTGACAGGAGCGATGTTGACAAAAGAGATGTTGACAAGAGCGATGTTGACAAGAGAGATGTTGACAAGACCGATGTTGACAAAAGCGATGTTGACAGAAGAGATGTTGACAAAAGAGATGTTGACAAAAGAGATGTTGACACAAGCGATGTTGACAAGGAGATGTTGACACAAGCGATGTTGCATGGTAAATTAGAAAGGTATGGGAGAATGTGATTGAAATCGGCTTAAATGAGTTGTGTCCAAATTGATTAACTCGGAAAAAATGTTAAATAAGCTTAAAAGCTTATTAAAACAAATAAATTCAATTTTATATTCGGAATTGTTTATTTTAACATTTTACGCAATCTTTGTTTGAATTATTTGTTCTTTGTTGTAGTCCTCAGCCTCCTCCACACGCACCCCAAGAACCACCCACGCACTGTTCTCACAGCCTAAACTATGCATTTGAACTGCCTTGAACTGTTCCTTGCGACGGAAAACCTTCCAAAAAATAATTTTAGTTTTCTTCTCCCGTCATACCACACACGTTAATGCACTTTTTGGTCATGAATACAATACAAACACGAAAATATTATTGTAGTGGCATTAACCCAGTAGAGTTTCGAGGCCAAATAATAAATAATATGACATAATCACATAAAGAATCACAGAAACAACCACACAGACAGTTACAGAGACAACCACACAAACAGTTACAGAGACACCCACACAGACAATCACAAAAACAACCACACAGACAGTTACAGAGACAACCACGCAGACAATCACAGAATCAAACACACAAACAATCACAGAGACAACCACACAGACAATTACAGAAACAACCACACAGACAGTTACAGAGGCAACCACACAGACAGTTACAGAAACAATCACACAGACAGTTACAGAAACAACCACACAGACAGTTACAGAGGCAACCACACAGACAGTTACAGAAACAATCACACAGACAGTTACAGAAACAACCACACAGACAGTTACAGAGGCAACCACACAGACAGTTACAGAAACAATCACACAGACAGTTACAGAAACAACCACACAGACAGTTACCGAGGCAACCACACAAACAGACACAGCAACAAACAAAGTATCGTGCGTGAAAGACTTTTAGAGAAAAGAATGGGCATGAAATTATTCATCTTTGAGAACTTCGAAAAGAAAAAAAAAAGAAAAAAAAGAAGAAAAAAAGAAGAAAAAGAAGAAAAAGAAGAAAAAAAAAGAAAAAAAGAAGAAGAAAAAGAAAAAAAAGAAGAAGAAAAAAAAAGCAGAAGGGTTGACAAAAGTTGTGGTGAAAATGTTGAGATAAAAGACAATGATTGTGTTACAACATGAAGCGCCAAAGAAATGTGGAAACAAAAAGGAAATTGTGAAAGGTAATTGAAGAAACTATGGTGTTGTTGTATTTGTGGTTGTTGTTGTGTTTGTGGTTGTTGTTGTTGTGTTTGTGGTTGTTGTTGTGTTTGTGGTTGTTGTTGTGTTTGTGGTTGTTGTTGTGTTTGTAGTTGTTGTTGTGTTTGTGGTTGTTGTTGTTGTGTTTGTGGTTGTTGTTGTGTTTGTGGTTGTTGTAGTGTTTGTGGCTGTTGTAGTGTTTGTGGTTGTTTTTGTGTTTGTGGTTGTTGTTGTGTATGTGGTTGTTGTTGTGTTTGTAGTTGTTGTTGTGTTTGTGGTTGTTGTTGTTGTGTTTGTGGTTGTTGTAGTGTTTGTGGTTGTTGTTGTGTTTGTGGTTGTTGTTGTTGTGTTTGTGGTTGTTGTTGTGTTTGTGGTTATTGTTGTGTTTGTGGTTGTTGTTGTGTTTGTGGTTGTTGTTGTGTTTGTGGTTGTTGTTGTGTTTGTGGTTGTTGTTGTGTTTGTGATTGTTTTTGTGTTTGTGGTTGTTGTTGTGTTTGTGGTTGTTGTTGTTGTTGTGTTTGTGGTTGTTGTTGTGTTTGTGGTTGTTGTTGTGTTTGTAGTTGTTGTTGTGTTTGTGGTTGTTGTTGTTTTCGTGGTTGTTGTTGTTGTGTTTGTGGTTTTTGTTGTGTTTGTGGTTGTTGTTGTGTTTGTGGTTGTTGTTGTGTTTGTGGTTGTTGTTGTGTTTGTGGTTGTTGTTGTTTTTGTGGTTGTTGTAGTGTTTGTGGTTGTTGTTGTGTTTGAGGTTGTGTTTTGGTTGGTGTTATTGTGGCTGTTGTCGTTGTGTTTGTTGTGGTTGTAGTTGTGGATGTCATTGTTGTTTTATTTGTTTTTGTAATTTTTGTGTTGTTATGCGCTAAGTTGTGTGTAGGTATGTGTGAAAATCTGTATTGATATGTTGAAGTGTGTGAGGGTACAAGGTAAATTGAGGTTTGTCATGTGAAGATGTGTATTGTTGTGTGTTGTTGTTGTTATGTGTTGGTGTTGATGTTGTTATTGTTATATGTTGTTG
>OX387250.1:5723705-5726205 GCA_947562095.1 Branchellion lobata
CTACCACCACCACCACCACCCTCGCCATCTTCACCACCATCACCACCACCACCACCATCACCACCACCACCGCCACCACCATCACTATCACCACCACCACCACCCTCGCCATCCTCACCATCATCACCACCACCACCACCATCACCACCACCACCACCCTCACCACCACCACCACCACCACCACCACCACCACCACCACCACCACCATCACCACCACCACCACCACCCAGGCACTCACCCGCCTTCAATCATTTCATAACTTCTACAAAACTCCAATGCAGTTGAGTATATATAGTAGGCGAGTGGACATGCAGGTAACACGCCCAATTTGCATGCAGATTAGGGGCATGAAGACATTCTCAACACACAACGAGAAGGTTCATACACGAGGCGGTGCAGTTAAGGGCTTTGACGAAGACTATGGATGTTGTATTATTCTTGCGGTTATCTTTCCACAGCTTAAAAGAGACGTTCAGTGGCAACAGTACGGAAGTGCATCTGAGTTATCAATGATATGCATGGACAAGGGTCTTCTGTGGTCGTTTGAAGCAACGTGTGACACCAGCTTCACGACCACCTCAAGCCACACGCAACAGCAAAAACACAGAAATTTGAAAATAGAAAAAGACATAGACGACAAAAAAGATGTCATGGAAGGCAGATAACGGAAACTGAATAAAAAACAAAGAGTATGTAAAGGATTACATTTGGGAACTGTGACGTCAGAATGAGTGAGGGTCATACCGAGGAAAGTGTCGAGAACAATCAGTTGAGTGATAATAAGAAGAGCCACGTGGAAGTAAAGAAGAATTATAAGGCGATAATGAAGGAAGAGATTATTATGACATGAGGCTATTTTCAAGAATAAAGAGGTTTAATAACGGGAGAACAAAGAAATGTGAGTAGAGAGAATAAAACTCGTCGTTAAAGTGTGCGCCAAATGAATGCGTCAGGGGGTCTTTGTTTGATGGGGGTCAAAAGGAAAAAGGAAGAAAAAAGAACAATAAAAAAAAGGAACAAAAGAAGGATGAACGATGGATGAGCTTAGAATGAGATCAAAACTAGAAACTGAGAAAATGTAAGGGAATGTGAGGAAAGGAATGGGAAGAATAAGGAAGAATGATGGAATAAAGGATAAGGAAGAATGATGGAATGAAGAATAAGGAAGAATGATGGAATAAAGAATAAGGAAGAATGATGGAATGAAGAATAAGGAAGAATGATGGAATGAAGAATAAGGAAGAATGATGGAATGAAGAATAAGGAAGAATGATGAAATGAAGAATAAGGAAGAATGATGGAATGAAGAATAAGGAAGAATGATGGAATAAAGAATAAGGAAGAATGATGGAATGAAAAATAAGGAAGAATGATGGAATAAAGAATAAGGAAGAATGATGGAATGAAGAATAAGGAAGAATGATGGAATGAAGAATAAGGAAGAATGATGGAATAAAGAATAAGGAAGAATGATGGAATGAAGAATAAGGAAGAATGATGGAATGAAGAATAAGGAAGAATGATGGAATGAAGAATAAGGAAGAATGATGGAATGAATAATAAGGAAGAATGATGAAATGAAGAATAAGGGAGAATGATGGAATAAAGAATAAAGAAGAATGATGGAATGAAGAAGAAGGAAGAATGATGGAATGAAGAATAAGGAAGAATGAAGGAATGAAGAATAAGGAAGAATGATGGAATGAAGAATAAGGAAGAATGATGGAATGAAGAATAAGGAAGAATGATGAAATGAAGAATAAGGAAGAATGATGGAATGAAGAATAAGGAAGAATGATGGAATGAAGAATAAGGAAGAATGATGAAATAAAGAATAAGGAAGAATGATGGAATGAAGAATAAGGAAGAATGATGGAATGAAGAATAAGGAAGAATGATGGAATGAAGAATAAGGAAGAATGATGGAGTGAAGAATAAAGAAGAATCATGGAATGAAGAATAAAAAAGAAAGATGGAATGAAGAATAAGGAAGAATGATGGAATGAAGAATAAGGAAGAATGATGGAATGAAGAATAAGGAAGAATGATGGAATGAAGAATAAGGAAGAATGATGGAATGAAGAATAAGGAAGAATGATGGAATGAAGAATAAGGAAGAATGATGGAATGAAGAATAAGGAAGAATGATGGAATGAAGAATAAGGAAGAATGATGGAATGAAGAATAAGGAAGAATGATGGAATGAAGAATAAGGAAGAATGATGGAATGAAGAATAAGGAAGAATGATGGAATGAAGAATAAGGAAGAATGATGGAATGAAAAATAAGGAAGAATGATGGAATGAAGAATAAGCTGAGAAAGTTTGAAAATATAAAAAAACGAGAACTCTGAAAAAAAGGGGAGAGGAGGAGGAGAAAAAGGAGGAGGAGGAGGAGGAGGAGGAGGAGGAGGAGGAGGAGGAGGAGAAAAAGGAGGAGGAAGAGGAGGAGGAGAAAAAGGAGGAAGAGGAGGGGAAGGAAGAGGAGGAGGAAGAGGAGG
>OX387250.1:5733705-5736205 GCA_947562095.1 Branchellion lobata
TCGAGCACCTGGCCTCCTACCTCATTGCCAACCGCAACGTCACGCTTGAAAGCGTCGTCACCGACATCACATTCTCGGGCCTAGTGCAGTTCAAATTATGCGACTTTGGTCTGTCGAGGAAGATCAAAAGCTTAGACAAAAGGCTCTACCTCATTTGTGGCAACCCCTTTTACATTGCTCCAGAGATGCTCTTGGGTCAGGGTTACGACACCAGGGTAGACGTTTGGTCTCTGGGTGTGCTCATGTATGTGCTTCTGACAGGTTCGTGTCAAGATGCAGAGAGATGACGTTTTGCTTTAACCTTTTTATCATCTCTTGCTTGAAGTACATAAATTCAACTTTGAAACACAAAATATTATTGGAGCTGATCTTAACAAAATCAAACTAGTTATTTTACACTCCAACCCTGAGCCACACCATAACAAACCCAGGAGAGCCTCCATTCGGTGGCAGTGACAATAACGACTGCAACAGCATCTTCGAAAAGATTTCTAAGGGCTGCCTGGACACTGAGACGCTGCCAGTCTGGAACTTCATCTCTGCTGAAGCTAAGGACCTTCTTTCGAAACTTCTGACCCAAGACCCCAACAAGAGGTGATGGCTTGAAGAGGATGGGTAACTGCTCGCTTGCTTGGGTATCTGGTGAGCGGTTTGGGTGTTTTGGATTGAGTGATAATTAAAAGGCGTGGTTGGAGAAGGGCTGAGTGGTGGTTGAGGAAGAAAAGCGGGTGCAATGTCTTGACGAACGAAGCCCGTAATTGGGTTTTTATTTTTGGTTAGAATCAAATCGTTTCATATTTTAATTTTCCACACCATTGCAACAACTCTAACACATTTTCAACATTGTTGGAAAGAGCTTTAATAACAAAACTGCAACATCAACAAAAACACTGCAAAAACACTGCAAAAACACTGCAACAACACTGCAACATCAACAAAAACACTGCAACATCAACAAAAACACTGCAACATCAACAAAAACACTGCAACAACACTGCAACATCAACAAAAACACGGCAACAACACTGCAACAACATTGCTACAACACTGCAACAACACTACAACAACACTGCAACAACGCTACAACAACACTACAACAACACTGCAACTACACTACAACAATACTGCAACAACACTGCAACAACACTGCAACAACACTGCAACAACACTACAACAACACTAAAACAACACTACAATAACACTACAACAACATTGCAACACTGCAACAACACTGCAACAACACTACAACAACACTACAACAACACTGCAACAACACTACAACAACACTACAACAACATTACAATAATACTACAACAACATTGCAACACTGCAACAACATTGCAACGCTATTTCATCCACACACCACATACCAACACCAACACCACCACAGACTCAGTGCCCAAAAGGTCCAGACACACGCATGGACGAGCCAGGCTTGTCTTTTTGCGCCTGAAAAGGACCTACGGCCCGTGGTGAAGGATAGTATGCGGAAGCACATTGTGGAACAGGAGATGATGAGCCTAGACTGCCTAGAGGTGCTGTGTCTGAGTAGCATCGACAAGGATCCCTTCTACTTCGTCAACACCCCTGAGGACACCACAGAGCAACCGGAGGGTGACAATGGGAAGGGTGACAAGGAGATGGATGACGATGGAATGGGTGACAAAGAGATGGGTGAAATTGGGGTGGATGAAAAGATGATGAGTGGTGAAGGGATGGGTGGCGATGGGATGGGAGAAAAAGGACTAAATGAAAAGAAGAGAAGGATGGAGGAGATGAGAGAAGACGGAATGGGTGGAGACAAGATGGGTGAGGTAGGGATGAAGAGGAATGATATGGGCGATTAGTTCAAAGAGGAGAAGATGAATGAGAAAGAATGAATGAGGAAGAAATGAATGAGGAAGAAATGAATGATGAAAGAATGAATGAGGAAAGAATGAATGAGGAAAGAATGAATGAGGAAAGAATGAATGAGGAAAGAATGAATGAGGAAAAAATGAATGATGAAAGAATGAATGAGGAAGAAGTGAATGAGGAAAGAATGAATGAAGAAAGAGTGAATGAGGAAAGAATGAATGAGGAAAGAATGAATGAGGAAAGAATGAATGAAGAAAGAATGAATGAGGAAAGAGTGAGAGGAGGAAAGAGTGAGAGGAGGAAGACGAAGTGAAGAGGTCAGTTCTATTGAGTGCTTAACTTTTATTTCAAACGCCTATTTTTGTTTTTTTATTCCATTTCATCTTATAAATTCTTCAAGTTTATTTCGTTTAAAATCAACTGAATCCTTGCGCAATTTGTAACGAAACCTTTATTCGTCTCGTCTGGTGGAGCTAACATTTACATAAGGCCTGCATCATGATTTCGTTTCAATCAGAATGTTGGATTATAATGAAAATAATACAAAAAAAGGCTATTTAAGTATCGACTGAACATTTTTCACTTAAGCATACATAATTTTTTTTTAATATTTTAAAATAAGTTTAGTAGTTGGGCAGTAAAA
>OX387250.1:5741205-5743705 GCA_947562095.1 Branchellion lobata
TTTGTTATCATCGGATTCTTATTCTTGTTATCATTGAATTGGTGTTGCTATTTTTGTTACTTAACTGTTTCCATGGAGATTTTTTGAACAAAACGCCACAACAGAACAAGACGCCACAACAGAACAAGAGGTTCATAAACAAGACAACACAACAGAATTTTTCGTTTGAAGGCATTGCATCAAAATCGCCAACCAACGTCTGCATAAATACCGTTTGCCAAATTAACAAGAAGGAAAGTGAGTGTTGAAAGCATCGCAAGGAATTTTCGTATCTAGAAAAACTTGCCTGTGAATATAAAAATGGCTGGGAGGGAAGAAAAATAAAAAAATAAGCTGAAGAAACATTTTCATGTTTTCAGGGCCCATTGAATTGATAAACACTTTCGCTTCTGCATTTCTTAGATTGCTTGTAACTTTACAGTTATGGTTGGTTTGATGAAAGATTCTCTAATAGTTATTTGATGTGAATATGGACCTGGTTCGATTATAGCTTTTCAAGGTTCATCAGTCCGATTCTTCAATCTTCTATAATTGACTTCATCTTTGAGCCCTTGCAACCGACAGTTGACGGTTCTTATGACATTCACTTTTTGTACATTCCGAGTTTCTCGTTCATTTCGATTGTTTCGTGGCATTTCCAGCCTAAGTCTGAATTAACTCCAATAAAGACTATGAAGAATGTATTTGCTTTCCAAGAGACTCCAGTTATGGGCATGTGCATCAAGTCTCATGGAGAGCTGACGTGAGTGCCTCCAGATGGACTAGTGGCCTGATGGTGGGTGGCTGCAAAGAAGCAGTTCAGGTATGTGCTCCATTGAACATTGCGCAACCTTGCTGTACAAAGGTCCAGATAAGATCCAGTTAGCGCTTGTCCTCGGAAGAATTATTTTATGATTAAGCTTCCTGTACTGCCACTGATGTTTCTTGCGTGTGACGTCATCAAAGTCATCTTCCGCAATGCAGCAATGCTAGTTGCTGTGTTGACGTGGGATTATCTTGCAACAACAACAACATCAACAACAACAACATCAACAACAACTACATCAATAACAACAAAAACATCAACGACAACATCAATAACAACAAAAACATCAACAACAATGAACGGTGGGCCTGGACTTCTCAGACGACTTCATGCCCACAAAAGCTAGAGTACTGAAGAAGCTTGATTAGATCGACTCAATCTGCCGGTAATAATTCATTCTTATGCTCATATAAGCCTGTCTTAGCCGATGAAACGCACACGGAAGTAATACAATTCAAGCAGCACATTTGGGTCGTGCTGATTGTGAATGTTTCGAAGGCCCTTGAATTGGTTAGGAACGGTGAGATGATAAGCTGATATAAGCTTATATAAGCTGACACTTAAAACGTTTCTGATTAACTTTCAATCTATGTAGCGCTTGTTTTAAAGTTTTCAAAAGCTCAATTAGACGTTTATGATGTCCAAAAAGGCGATAACAGAATTCGATTTCGTAACTTTTGTCTCAAGTTTAAAGCGTTGAGGCAGACTAGCACAAGCGTCTGTTTTTGAAAGTCTTGCCAGGGATGATGTTGCCGATGGTAGGAGGGGCTTATGGGGTAGAAACTTCGTGGTTTGATGAAGGAAGGATGAAGGAGGTTGAGTAGTGGGAGAGAAAAAATTAGGGAAGAAGGATTAGAGGGATTAATGAAAGGGAAGAGAATATAGAAAGTTTGGGGGAGTGGTTTGAATGTTGAAGATTGAGGGTTTGCAATTTTGCAGCAGTTGAGTTCAACTTTATTGACTCTTAGTCAGAGTTGAATTTACATTGATACACAAACACTTCCCATGCGAGAGAAGATTGTGGGAAGGATGAATGAAAAAAGGCAAAAAAAGAAAAGCGAGAAAAGTAGAAAGATGAAAGAAGATGAATGAATGAGTGAAGAAAGAGGGAGTGGAGGAATGAAGAGAAGAATGAGAGGGTTGTGACGTTCAAACGAGAAAGCGCCTAACTTGCATCCCCGTTCAGCCCTTCCCAGCCCTCTTTCTTCTGCTCTCCATCTTTCTTCCCCCCTCACCCAATCAACTCCTCCTTTCATGCTTCTCTCCATTTCTCCTTCTCCCTCCCCACTTCTTCTACATGTACTTGCCCCTTCCTACCTCACCTTTCGCAGCGGCAGCAACAACAACTACAGCCAGTCTCCTTGCAACACTTGCTTTTCTTGCAACAACCGCAACAACCACAACAACAATTTCGGAGTTTGCTACAAAACACACCGTTGCGTTGACCCATCGTTGCTGAGTTTTTGTTGTTTTATTGTGGTTGAGCTTTTTTTATTAAGCCTGTTGCTGTTGTGGTTGTTGTTGGTGTGGTTGTTGTGTTTGATGTGGATGTTGTTGGTGTGGTTGTTGTTGGTGTGGTTGTTGTTGGTGTGGTTGTTGTTGGTGTGGTTGTTGCTGTTGTGGTTGTTGTTGGTGTGGTTGTTGTTGGTGTGGTTGTTGTTGGTGTGGTTGTTGTTGGTGTGGTTGTTGTTGGTG
>OX387250.1:5746205-5751205 GCA_947562095.1 Branchellion lobata
ATCACACCACCCTCTATCACACCACCCTCCATCACACCACCATCCATCACACCACCTTCAATCACACCACTTTCCATCACACCACCGTCCATCACACCATCCTCCATCACACCACTCTCCATCACACCATCCTCCTCCACACCACCCTCCATCACACCACCATCCATCACACCACCATCCATCACACCACCCTCCATCACACCACCTCCCTGTTTCTTCCATGTGAGTCTTTATGTCTTTTTCAGTTTCTTCCGCCCATGATGCCTTATTCAGGCAGTTGAAGACAGGCCAGATTTATTTGCTGGTTGCAGGAAACAGAAGCAATATTGGACGCCCTAATTTGCATTCAAAAACCACTGCCCCAACCCGGGAGCGCAGGTTGGAAAGAGCAAAAAAGAATGCACACCGCCACATATATACAGCCATTTAAATCAAGCACACACACGTGCGTGTGTGTTCAAGGTGGAGAAGACGGATATGTAGGGATTGATTGGTGCCCCTCGGCTCCCGCGTGAACGTGAATACGAAAGTGATCTTGCAAATCTTTGAACAAACACAAAACTCCGCAAACGAATGAAGTGTGAGAGCATCTGAACAATGAGAACTTGAAGTCACTTTTTGTGGAAGGGTGTTTGTGGGAGGGTGTTTGTGGGAGGATGTTTGTGGGAGGGTGTTTGTGGGAGGGTGTTTGTGGGAGGGTGTTTGTGGGAGGGTGTTTGTGGGAGGGTGTTTGTGGGAGGGTGTTTGTGGGAGGGTGTTTGTGGGGGGGGTGTTTGTGGGAGGGTGTTTGTGGGAGGGTGTTTGTGGGAGGGTGTTTGTGGGAGGGTGTTTGTGGGAGGGTGTTTGTGGGAGGGTGTTTGTGGGAGGGTGTTTGTGTGGGTGTTTGTGGGAGGGTGTTGTGGGAGGGTGTTTGTGGGAGGGTGTTTGTAGGAAGGTGTTTGTAAGAAGGTGTTTGTGGGAGGGTGTTTGTGTGAGGGTGTTTGTGGGAGGGTGTTTGTGGGAGGGTGTTTGTGGGAGGGTGTTTGTGGGAGGGTGTTTGTGGGAGGGTGTTTGTGGGAGGGTGTTTGTGGGAGGGTGTTTGTGGGAGGGTGTTTGTGGGAGAATGTTTGTGTGGGTGTTTGTGGGAGGGTGTTGTGGGAGGGTGTTTGTGGGAGGGTGTTTGTAGGAAGGTGTTTGTAAGAAGGTGTTTGTGGGAGGGTGTTTGTGTGAGGGTGTTTGTGGGAAGGTGTTTGTGGGAGGGTGTTTGTGGGAGGGTGTTTGTGGGAGGGTGTTTGTGGGAGGGTGTTTGTGGGAGGGTGTTTGTGGGAGGGTGTTTGTGGGAGGGTGTTTGTGGGAGGGTGTTTGTGGGAGGGTGTTTGTGGGAGGGTGTTTGTGGGAGGGTGTTTGTGTGAGGGTGTTTGTGGGAGGGTGTTTGTGGGAGAGTGTTTGTGGAAGGGTGTTTGTGGGAGGGTGGTTGTGGAGAGGTGTTTAAGGAGTATAGCATAAGAACAAGGTTGAAGAAGGAAAGGATAATGTAAAGAAAAGACAAACAGACTGGAGCGGATGTGAAAAAGTAAAAAATGAATAAAAATGAAAAATGAAACATGATAAAAAAATAAAGTGGCAGTGAAGATAGGCCAAACGATTGTGGATGATAGATTGACGTAAAAGAATATAAATAAAAAAATGAGTTTTGAAAAAAGATGGGAAAATAAAATAAGTTGAAATGAAAGATTAAAAATAGTTAAAGGAAATAGAAGAAACCGGAGAATAAAAAAATCGAATGAAATTTGAAATGAGAGTAAGGAGTGAAGAGGAAAAAGAAAAAGAAAGAAGGAAGAAAAAGAGAAAGAGAAGAGAGAGAAGAAAAAATAAAAATATAGAAAAAGAAAAAAGATAGAAAATGAGAAGGAAGATCAAAGAGAGATAGAGATGGAGAGAGAGAGAGGAAAGTTATAACGGAAGTGGCAGACGTGACCGAGCGCAGACGACTTCGTAGACTCAGCAGTTATTTTACTTCGAATTTTTAACTTTCGAGTTCTGTGTGTAAATTTTCAGTTGAAGAAACTTCCAAAGTGCATAAAAGTAATTAAAATTCCAACCAAGGTTTGCTTGTGTGTGAGGTGGGTGCATTTGAGGACGAGGCAACAACAATTGCTGCCGTACTCACCCTTCATTTTTTTCCTTTAGTGATGTCGCAAAATTGAAATTAAACTCTTTCGATTTGTGTCCAAATTAATTTTCACTTCACTTTCTGCACCTGCGGCACATAACGACTGGCAAGTTCCGCTGTTCGAGTGAGCCCAAGCTTGAGTTCCAAGAGCTGCAACCCAACTAAAGTACAGATGCCGTCCTGAAGTACCCAGTCTTCTGGTAACCCACAGCCAGTCAAACCATTTCCAAGGAAGCACTTTTGAGCATAGTGCTAAAGGGCGCGTTACAAATGTCTTGATTAGATTAGATCAGGTTTTCAACCTCCATCCCACCTTCCTCACCCATATTCACACCAACAATCTCAATCATCTTCATTTCAAAAGCTTATTTCATATATATTTATCATGCACTCTGAGTCAATAACGCCACGTCAGCCAACTTTGACGTTTCATTATGTAGCGCTCAACTGGTCGAGCAACAAGTGAAGAGGGGCTGATACTGGAACTTCCTTTCGAGAAAAATTGTAAGATATAACTAATAATCTATAGAAAAAATTCTATACTCGATAATAAATTTTATGTACGAGTGAGTAGTGAGGCAACATCGGCACACACACAAGCGCTTATCAAACACGGAACCAAAGGAGCAGACACTTGCCTAAATGCAGTAACCGAATAAAAAACAGACACACATGGAAACGGGATAAAAACAATGAAGAACATCTGCGAAAACAACGTGACATGCAACCTCCAACCATCAAGTCACTCATTAAACCAACCAACCATCCAGCCACCCATCCAACCATCCATCCGACCATCCATCCAACCATCCATCCAACCACCCATCCAATCACCCATCCAACCATTCATTTAACCACCAATCCAACAACCCAATCAACCAACCATCCAACCACATAACCAACTAACCATCCAAATACTCATCCAACCACCCTTCCAACCACCCATCCAGCCCTCCATCCAATCATCCATCCAACCGTCTATCCAACCATTCATCCAACCACCCATTCAACCATTCATTCAACAATCCATCTAACCACCCATCCAACTATTCAACCAGCCATCCATTGAACCATATATCCAATCATTCATCCAGCCATTCAAACCATCTATTCAACCATCCACCTAACCATTATAAAACCATCTATGCAATCAATCATCCACCCATTCAGCTAACCAAACATCTATCTAGTTATCCAATCAGCATCCAGCCAACTAGTCATTTAGCCATCCCTACATCCAACCATCCAACCATTCATTTATCCATCATCCATTCATCCAACCATCCATTCAACCATTCATCCATCCATCCATTTATCCAACCATCCATTCAACCATTCATCCAACCATCCATTCAACCATTCATCCATCCATCCATTCTTCCAACCATCCATTCAACCATTCATCCAACCATCCATTCAACCATTTATCCAACCATCCATCTAACCATCCATTCAACCATTCATTCATCCAACCATCCATCCGTCCAACTCAACAATACCTCAGATGGGTGGTTGTTCAAGTGTCAAGGTGGAAGACGGAACATTGATGAAAGGGAGAAGAATGGAAGAAATAAAAGAAGAAAGAAACAAAGCAGGACTAAAAAAGCGTAATGAAAACACAATAAAAAAGTTTGAAAAAGAGAAAAAGAAGATGAAGAGGATGGAGGTGAAGGGAGAGAGGAGGATGAAGAGGTATCTCGACAAATTTTTTTCCCAAAAAAATGCACGCAAAGAGGAAGGAGAAGATGGAAAAGAGAGGGGAAATAGATTTAAAAAAGAAGTTGAAGATGACTGGGACGACGTAAGCCGAGTTGATGACCTCGTTCACGATCTCAACAACTACAATAACAATAACAACAATAACAATACAACAAAAAACAAAAAAGATCGCAAATACACGAGTGTTGTTTCATTTGAAGATGATGATGATGATAATAATGATGATGATGATGATGATGATGACTACAAAAACAACAACAACAACGATGACGACGATGATGACGTCAGTACAACAACAACACAACAGTGTAGTTGTTCCAACAAGAGGAGTATCCTCAACATTGGAAACTGTGAGAGCAGGGAGGAGGAGGGTAAGAAGGCCTACAACTTCAACAAAAACACCATCTACCTGGACGTAAGAGGGGGGGGGGTGGGAGGGTGGGAAGGTGGGAGGGTGGGAGGGTGGGAGGGTGGGAAGGTGGGAGGGTGGGAAGGTGGGAGGGTGGGAAGGTGGGAGGGTGAAAGGGAGAGTGGAAAGGTAGAAAGAAGGATGGAAGGATGGAGAAGAGAAAGCGCAAAATATGGATATGGTGTGGAAAAAGGAAAACATGGGAAAGGGTAGAAAGGTATGGGATGACAGGGTGGAAGGACAAAGAGAAATGAATGAAGAAGAAAGGAAAAAGAGAAAAGTGAAAAAAGGGATGGAGAAGTTGAAAGAGTGAAAAGAAAAGTGGAGAAAAAAAAGAATGAGGAAAAATGGCGGAAAGAATGAGAAAAAGAGAGATGTCGTGAGAAAGAGGAGGATGGAAAAGAAAGTCAGATAATAGAATAATGATGGTGAAAGATGATGATGAGAAAAGGTGCAGGTGAAAGAAGTTGGAAGATGAGAGGTGATGGATTTGAGAAGTGGTGCAGAATGAGAGATAGTGAGGTGATAGGTGAGACGAGGGCTGGAACGATGGCAGCTCTAATTGGCAATTGTTCTAAGGCACAATCTCGTGCGCCAGGTGCGGAGAATTACAGGCAAAAAAAGCGTTTGATTGAGGTGATTAAGACCAGTTTGATCACTCCTTGAAGACCACGCAATCTTGAAGCGGTCTCCAATCGATTCATTTTCTTTCATCTTTCA
>OX387250.1:5763705-5771205 GCA_947562095.1 Branchellion lobata
GAAATTTTTGTTGTTGATGTTGTTGTTGTTGTTGTTGTTTATCTTAAGCGCCTGAGGATAGTCCTCAGATGCGCTAAAGCTGGTTGTGGAAGGCGCACAAGTTCATCATAGGAGGTCCCAATGTTGTGGCAGAAGCGGGCCCTTGCGAAAGCTGGGCAATTGAGCCAGAGGTGTTCGGCTAATTCGACCTCTTCCTCACAGAGTCGACAGAGGTCTGAATCTGCTTTTCCTGTGAGGTGCAGCCATCGGCGGAGACTTGGGTGGTGTCCGCTTCGGAACCTTACCAGATCCGTCAGTTCTGCCTTGTTAAGGGTGTTCTCCTTGATTTGGTTTGTGTTGGTGGTGTATAAGACCATGAAACGGTGGTGGCTGCTCGAGAGTGGTCTGTCTTCTCGATGAATCACCGCTTTTCTGGTCTTTTAGTCCAAGTGCCGCTCGGCCGGTTGTGGTAAAGTGGATCCCCGCTTGGCTTCTGAGTCCGCCAGCTCATTGCCCCAAAGGTTACAGTGTCCGGGAGCCCAGACAATGAGTAGTTCTTTGGAACGAGTGATTCTGGCGATGGAGCGTTGATAGGTGACGATGATCGGGTCGGTTTGGTGAGGGTTGCCTGTGGCTTCTACTAGGGATTTGAAATCACAGACAATGACCGCCCTGTGCCAATCATTTTCACTCTCTAGCCACTTCAAAGCAGCTTCTAGCGCTGCTTTTTCCGCCGAGTAGGAACTGCTGCGCACCCCTGTAGGTGCGTGCCATCGGTGGAGAACTTTTTTGTTTCTGGCTATGATCATGCCAGCTCTACCGTTTCTGGTGCCATCTGTCGTAGAACCATCAGTGTAGATCTGGAGGTCGCTATGACCTACTTCCTCGATGGTTCGTTGGGCTTTTTCCAGTTGGACGATTTGAGGCATCGACTTGCTCGCTGGTGTCATGTAGCTGGGGGCTGGGGGTGGGCGGTCCCAAGGGGGTGGGAGCCTCGCTTCGCCGGTTTGGTGTTGAGAGAACAAATTAAGTTCCCTTAAAACCGGCGTGGTCGATCCTCGCCAATCTTTTTTTACCAGTCTTTGAGGTGCTTGTCGGTCCAAGGTCAGTCTCCGGGGGTCAGTGTCAGCCTGTTGTAGCCAACTATCCGCCTTAAGAAGTGACAGGGTTTTGTATCTTGCTTCCAGTGGAATGAGATGTGCCTCTTTTAGAACGAATTCTCCAGGGGTTGATCTTAGGTGACCAGTGATGGCTCTAGCTGCGTTCAGCTGGGCACTTTCAAGCTTCCCTAGGTTGGATTTCGATGACCAGGGAGCCCAGGCCTGTGAACCATATTTGGCCAAAGATCTTTGAATGGCGATGTAGATTGTTCTCAACTCTGCTGGTCGCCATCCCCAAGTTGTGCCCCCGAGGGAACGGAGAATATTCGTCCTCTTGGTCATAGCCTGGCATACCTTTTTAGCGTGCTCGCTGAAAGTGAGCTGTCGGTCGTATTGGACGCCTAAAAAGGTAGGAGCCGCGTTGAAGGAAAGGGGTAAACCTCTGATTGTAATATGCGGCTGCCATGACGCTTCAGCTGTGCATAGGCTGAAGAAAGAGACCTCACACTTGTTTGTATTAAGTGTGAGACGAGCATCATCACTCCACTTCACTACCTTGTCAACTTCTTTTTGGAGCTTTTTTGTCATGTCTATTTTACTCCTTCCGCTGCATGCAATCGCCAGGTCATCGGCATAGGCACTCACGAGGGTTGTATCTTCAAATTGCATGAGGAGATCATTAATATATATGACGAAGAGCAAGGGGGACAAAACTGATCCTTGTGGGAGACCTTCCTTGAAAGTTCTCGATCGTCCAACCTTGGCATTGACCCTGACGCGGGCTTGTCGGTTCGTCAGCCACGAACTGATCCACACCAAGAAGCGAGCCGGGATACCTAGAAGGTGCATCTTTTGCAGCAGACCTGTTCTCCAGACCCTATCATAGGCTTTGCTGAAGTCGAACAGGGTCATTCCTGTCCGTAGCCTCTCCGACGACTGGAATCCGTCAGAGATGTGTTGTGATAGGCGGAGGCATTGGTCCACTGTGCTTCGACCCTTCCGGAACCCGGCTTGTCATGGACTCAGCAAGGAATGCTCTTCAAGCCACCATGAGAGACGATTTACGATCATTCTTTCAAGTAGCTTGCAGATCGTTGACGTGAGGGCAATGGGCCGGTAACTGTCTACTGACTGTGGGTCCTTATCTTTTTTGAGAAACGGGATGATGACCGTATCCCGCCAAGACTGAGGGCACCAGCCTTCGAGCCAACTGTGGTTAAGAATTTTGAGTAGTTCTACCTCCACGTCGGCTGGAAGATGCTTGAGAAGGTCTGGTGCTATTTCATCTGGACCCGCCGCTTTTCCCACTTTGATCTGTTTAAGGGCACTCTGGAGCTCGTCCTGGTGGAAAGCCTGTTCTGGGGTACGTCTAGGGCATCTCAACAGGGATTGCATATCCTGTCGATGTTGCTTGACTGCCAGTCTGCTCACTCGGTCGCTAGTCCTGCTACTAACGTTGGCATACTCTTGTATAAAAGCGTTCGCTTTGGCCTGATCACGGTGGTACAGTCGGCCTTTATATTGCAAAGCCTTTCCTGTTGGCTGTTGCTCTTTATTCTTGAGGCCCCGAACTGTCCGCCACGCTAACCTCGCGTCTTTTCCCGCTTTTATCTTTTTAAGGTGGTTGCGCTAAGACATGCGCTTTGCTTCTTCCACCTTTTCTGCCACTTCTTTGGATTTCTGCAACCATGCTGTGCGGTTCAAAGCCAGGTTGCGACGAAGTCGGTTGCGCTCTTTCATGAGACACTTGATTTTGTCGTTCATGTAAGGAGTTTCATTTGTCCTGAGAACTCTGAGCGGTATGGTCATTGAGGCTGCTTTCTTCAAAGCTTCTGTGAAGATGAAGAGCTTCTTCGAGGGAACCTCTTCAGCAGCCAGCTCAGTGAGGGACTCCATGACAATTTCTTGGAACCTGGCCCAGTTAGCTTTGTGGTAGTTTGGACGAGTTTTAGTCTTTTGGTTTTCATAACCAACTCCCTGGTTCCACTTTATCAGCACCGGGAAGTAATCAGAGTTTAGCTCGTTCAGAACCGACCAATCAAAACTATTTGCCGCATCAGCATCTACCAGGGTGATATCTGGGGAGCTGAAGCCTGGACCTTGGTTGTTGCGAGAAGATCGAGTGGGAGTGCCATCGTTGAGGACCAGCTTGAAGTTGTCTTCCGCCAATTGTAACAGTGTTGTTCCACGTTCGTCGGACCGTGCAACATCATCCCAGACGGGATGATGTGCATTGAAATCACCGCAGATCAAACCCTGAGCTGACGGTAGACTGGCAACGAGTTTTGAAAAGTCCCTCGTGCGTGTTGAGCTCTCCGGTGGGATATAGACGTTTGTGATGGAGATGGAACGTCTACTCGAGGTTGGTAGAAGTATGCACTGCTGTTCTAAGGGGATTATTGCGGGGCACTGGGGCACCGAGTATTGGAAGCCTTTTTTGATGTAAGTGATGAGGCCTCCACCTCTTCTTGTGTGAGTTCCACTACCCTTCCTGTCCGTTCTGATAGCATCAAAACCTTCCAGTAGAGGGGTAGGGTCCTCCAAACCAAGCTTGGTTTCTTGTAGCAGAATGATGTCCACTGCGTACTTCTTTATGACCACTCGGAGTTCGGGGATCTTCGTTGCCAGGTAATCGCAATTCCATTGCATTACGGTCAGCCTTTTAAGGGCGTTTCGGGGCTTCTGTGGTGCTCCGTTCGACTGTTGGGTTGTCCCACTTTTAGGGGCGGAAATACAGGTCTGGCAGGTCCAGCTGTGGGTGCTTCGAAGATGCTCCAAGGCAGGCCTTGTTTGTGGAGCACATTTGAGGTGGAATCCTCTCTTGCATTCGGAGCACTCAAGTAGGGCCCTATAGTTAGCCAGCCGGCCACGACATGCTGGGCACATTGTATTTTTTGGTTTCTTCTCGTTGGATGTGTGGTTATTATTATTATTATTATTATTATTATTATTATTATTATTATTATTATTATTATTATTACTGTTGTTGTTATTATTATTATTATTATTATTATTATTATTATTATTATTATTATTATTATTATTATTATTGGTTGTGTGTTTGCCATTAGTGTTGTTGGAGGTTAAGTTGTTATGGTTACAGACGTGACAGCACCAATTTACGTGTGGTGCATAGCGGGAGACATTAGCACATTTCCTGTGGGAGATGCCACCGCAACTATGACACCTGATGGCAATGCTGTTTAGTCTCATTTTCGTATTGCAGACACAGCATTGTTTATTTGTTCCCATCGCCTGCGTGATTGTTGTGGTTGAAGTCGCGAGTCCAGCGCAGGGCCTGCAGATGAGGCTTTGAGTTCTCTTTTTGTTTCGAGTAAGGCCAGAGCAAGTCCTGTGGTATGGCTGGCTGCAGCTTGAACCGATGATGGGGGTGATGTCACGTCTGATTGTCTTAGTGCATCCTCGGCACACTGGCCCGGGATTTACCTCGACGTCGCCCGCCCTCAAGAGGAGAGATCGGAGGTACAGGGCGGGATGTGCACCTTCGGCTGTTGAAAAAGGGGAGGTGGGAATGGAGGGGGTTTGTAGTTTGCTCCTTCCACAGCGCAGCTTGGTCGATGGGTTGGTTGGGTTTGAATGTCGCCACTTGGCGGCATCTCGTTGAACACCACGTGAAGGTCCCAACTCTTGTCCAGCTGATGTTGTTGTTGTGCATATTGTTGATGTTGTTGTTGATTTAGTTGTTGTTGTTGTTGAAATTTTTGTTGTTAATGTTGTTGTTGATATTGTTAAGGTTGTTGTTGATTTAGTTGTTGTTGTTGAGATTTTTGTTGTTGATGTTGTTGTTGTTGATATTGTTGAGGTTGTTGTTGAGTAAGTTGTTGTTGTTGAAATTTTTGTTGTTGATGTTGTTGTTGATATTGTTGAGGTTGTTGTTGATTAAGTTGTTGTTGTTAAAATTTTTGTTGTTGATGTTGTTGTTGTTGATATTGTTGAGGTTGTTGTTGATTTAGTTGTTGTTGTTGGTGAAATTTTTTTGTTGATGTTGTTGAGCTTTTTTTTGTTTTTTAGTTGTTTTCATTGACAAATGTAGTAATAATAATAATTTTAATAACTAAAAAATTTGAATAACAAGAAAAAAAAACACTAATAAAATAAATAATAATAATAATAATAATAATTATTATTATTATTATTATTATTATACTATTAATAAAAGTAATAATGTTGACCATGACACGCCACAGCTGGGTGAGAGATTTTTTGGGCGACCAGCACAAGGGACTTGATGTTCTAGTCACTTACCTCTCCCATGCCCTTGACGTCATGAGGTGGTGGTGGTGGTGGTGGTGGTGGTGGTGGTGGTGGTGGTGGTGGTGGTGGGTGTGGTGGTGGTGGGTGTGGTGGTGGTGGGTGTGATGGTGGTGGTGGTGGTGGTTGTGGTGGTGGTGGTGGTGGTGGTGGTGGTGGTGGTGGTGGTGGTGGTGGTGGTGGTGGTGGCGGTGGTGGAAGTGGTAGTGGTAGTGGCGATGGTGAAGGTGGGGTAGCGGTGGTGGATGTGGTGGGGGTGGCGGTGGTAGTGGTGGCGGTTGTGGAAGTGGTGGTAGTGGCGGTTGTGGAGGTGGTGGCGGTGGAGGTGGTGGCGGTGGAGTTGGTGTTGAGGTTTTTGTGGCTGTGGGGTTATTATTGCTGTTGTGGGGTTGTTATTATTGTTGTTGTGGTGGAGTGTTTTTTGTTGTTGTTGTGATGAGGTTGTTTTTATTGTTTTTTTGCATCTAAGGCGTCTAAGAGTGGTCCTCAGATGCGCTAAAAAAATTTCTTTTTATAGTCTTTATTGAATCAAATTCAGACAAACGCTGGAAATAGCACAGAACATGGTGAACAATCAAAATGAAAGAAAATCTGAATATAAAATTAAATTTATAAATCTTAAAAATTTAGAATTGAGTCATAGTTTATAGGAATGTTTCATCAAATTAACTTAAACTGGAATGTTAAAAGGCTCTGAGAAATTAAAAGCAGGATTGTCTATTAAATCAAATATGTAAGTCTTAAAATTTGAGAATTGAATCATATCTCAAAATCACATAACTATTGCAGAGTTATTTCAAGTTATTTCTTCTTTTCTTTTATTTTCCTTCTCATCCATTTTTTATATTCACTAGGAAGTTTGTCTGGATACCACAATTCCTTGAGATGCTTTCAACACTCGCTCACTTTTTTTAAGTTGGCAAACGGTTTTCATGTAGCCGATTGGTTGACGATTTTACAGCAATGTCTTTTTCTTCCTCAGCCATTTCTTATATTCACAAGTCCGTCAGGATACCACAAATTTTTGCAATGCTTTTCAACACTTGTTTACTTTCTTGTTGAGTAATTTGGCAAACAGTATTTATGTAGGCGTTGGTTGACGATTTAACTGCAATGTTTATATTTCAAATGAAAAAATGGCGGATTCGGTAATCTCTTTAAAATCATTTCAAAATCCTTGTAATCAGCAAAAACTATAACTCTTAGATGAATAAATTTATTCATAACTAACATTTGAAACTTCATATTTCAAATAGTTAATAAAAATAGTTTAAATAAAGAAAATTAAAGTAACAACCATACACGCTTTCGCGAAACCTGAAACCAAAGTTGGCTGCGGAAGGCGCACGAGTTCATTATAGAAGGCCACGATATCGTGGCAGAAGTAAGCAGTTGCAAAGGCTGTGAATCTGAGCCAGAGGTGTTCAGCTGATTTGACCTCTTCCTCACAGAGTCGACAGAGACCGGAATCTGTTTTTCCTGTGAGATACAGCCATCGGCGGAGGCTTGGGTGGTGTCCGCTTCGTAATCTGACTAAATCAGTCAGTTCTGCCTTGTTAAGGGTGCTCTCCTTGATTTGGTTCTTATTGGTCGTGTACAAGTCCATGAAGCGGTGATGGCTGCTCGGGAATGGTTTGTCTTCTCGACGGATCACCGCTTTCCTAATTTTAGGTCCAGGTGCAGCTAGACATGTTGCGGTAAAGTGGATCCTCTTCTGGCTTCTGCGTCTGCCAGCTCATTGTTCCAAGGTTACAGTGTTCGGGAACCCAAACGATGAGTAACTTTATTGAGCGAATTATTCTGGCGATAGAAAGCTGAAGAGTGACATTGGTCGGGTCGATTTGACATGGATTGTCTGTGGCTTCAACTGGTGGTTTGCAATCACAGCCAATAACTGCGTTGTGCTAAGCATGTTTACTTTTTAACCACTTCAAAGCAGCTTCTAGCGCTTTTTTTTCCGCCGAATAAGCGCTGCTGCGTGTCCCTGTAGATGCGTGTCAACGGTGGAAGACTTTTTTGTCTCTGGCGATGATCATGCCAGCTCCACCGTTTTTGGTGCCATCTGTCGTGGAACCATCGGTGTAAATCTGGAGGTCACTATGACCTACTTCATCGATGGCTCGTTGAGCCTTCTCAAACTAGACGTTCT
>OX387250.1:5788705-5791205 GCA_947562095.1 Branchellion lobata
AGGAGGAGGAGGAGGAGGAGGAGGAGGAGGAGGAGGAGGAGGAGGAGGAGGAGAAGGAGGAGGAGGAGGAGGAGGAGGAGAGGGAGGAGGAGGACGGTGGTGATGATGATGATGATGATGATGATGATGATGATGATGATGATGATGATGATGATGATGATGATGATGATGATGATGCTAGGCTGGATATTTTTAATGGATATTCCACGTGACACAGCAAGCATTGAATGACGTGAGGTCACGTGTTCCTGACAAGGAGGTGGATTTGAAAAAGCAGCAACAGGTGATGAAGATGATGGTGGTGGTGATGATGATGGTGATGATGATGATGATGATGATGATGATGATGACAATAATGGTAAAAAGTTTAGTTTTTGAAGCACCAAAGAAGGCAAGTGAGATGAGATAAGTAAATGTGGAAACTGTTCTTGAAAAGCACTAATGCTGAAAAAACAAGATTTTCAAGAAGTACCTTCATATAAACACATACACACACACACATACACACACACACACACACACACACACACACACACACACACACACAAACACACACACACATACATACACAAACGCACACACACACACACACACATACACACACACACACACACACACACACACACACACACACACACACACACACACACAGGTGCTAGTGAGTGAGATGAAGCGCAAGTACCAAGAGGTGCCAAGAGAGAAGAGGGTGATCAGCAGGGAGGAGGTCTACCACGGAGCCCTCGAAGATATTCTTCTCGGTCATCATTCTTCTCTTTTTGTTCCGCTTTTCTATTCATCCATTCTCTTATCCATTCATCCATCCACTTGTCCATTCACCTATCCATCCACTCATCCATTTACTCATCTATCCACTCATCCATCCACATAACCATCCACTCATCCATACAACTATCCATCCACTTATCTTTCCAGACCTCAAAAACGAGCCCTTCAGGAGAGCTGATGGCGTGCGTAGGAATAACAGAAGCAAAGCTAACAACAACAACCACACACACAACAGCACCCAGGCATACAGATAATGCATGCACACATGCAACGATGCGCAAACTTCCTCTTTCGAACATTATCTACGCTTGTTTTTTTTCCATTGTATATAATGCTATTACCACGCTATCTCTTCCACAACAGCTCCAACATCACAACACCCTTAAAACCATATCAACTCTAAAACATGAAAATTAATGGAATTTTTCACACACACAAACACACAAACACACGCACACACACACACACAAACACACGCACACTTTTTCATTCAATCTAAAGGGTTGCCACACCATCAAAGGTGTTGTTACTCGCTATTCAAGTTTTTGCACGAACCTAACACTTTCAAACAACTAACCACTACTGCAACCCACCCTCACTTACACGAACCAACTGCATCAAGTCTACCTTTTATTCTAGTCTTCAATAACTTCGACCTCAACCTTTCCATTGAGTCATTCGACATTTTATTTTCGAAGTTGGAGTTATCGAAAGACTTCTTCAAAGTAACAACAACCAACGTCTCAAGTGTGCATCACTCGCGCTCGAAGCCTCCAACTCTACGCATCGACTGAACGCTCTTCTTGACGCACTGCGTGGCTAATGACCTCGTCAAACATAATGAACTCGAAGCCTTGTCAAAGCTTCAGACACCTCCATGAGAGGGTCCTTGGTGACGTGCATGGTGCTCTTTCGAATGTATTTAGCGTCTTCAAGAAGATTGTCATTGAACAAGCCATTGTAGCCGATTGAAAGTGAGTTCTTATGTGTGTGTTTGTGCTTGTGTGCGCTTGTGTATTTCGTAAAATTGAAAACTTAAGCAATTTTAAATGTAAATGTGTGTGCGCGTTTGTGTTGAATAGGGCTTGAGTGGAAGACATGAAGGTTGGAAGATAGAAGATTGGAAGTGTGGCTCTAGTGGCAAGGAACACCGGCACGACTGCAGCATCAATGATCAGTGTGGAAGGCCTTGTGGTTGTTGCTCAAGTTGTGTGATGGTGATGCTTATTGTTGTTGTGGTGGCTTGAAATGTCTTGAGTTTGGTGAGGTGTCTGAGGGAAACATTTGATAGGTCATAGAGGATGGCAACACTTTGCTGGGTCCGTGGTTGTCGACCTAGTGATATACCTTGCGAATGTTGTTGGTTTCTTGAACCTTGCTGTTGTAGAAAATTCTCGTTGGCTGTATATTTTGTGAGCTATATTGTCGATGATATTGTAGTAGCACTGAACTGGAGGGTTGTTTTTGCAATAACTGGTTCAGTGGATGCTGTTGGTTATTTTTCGTTTGTTGTGGTTGTTGTTGTAGGTGGTTTGGTGGATATTTTAGTTGTTGTGGAGGTTGAAGGTGTTGTGGGGAGCTTTGTTGTGGTGTCTGTGGATGTTGTTTTGAACTTTTTTCCCGGAGGTATTGTAGCATGTGCTGTTTGTATTGCTCTTGTCTCATCAGCATTTGGTGCATTGATTGTTTCATTTGTTCTTGCGGATTCTGTACA
>OX387250.1:5795243-5847743 GCA_947562095.1 Branchellion lobata
GTGGTGGTGGTGGCAGGTTGTGTAGTGTTGGCAGGTTGTGTGGTGGTGGTGGTGGTGTATGGTGGTGGTGATATGTCGTGTGGTGGTGGTGGTGGTGGTGGTGGGAGGTTGTGTGATGGTGTTGGGATGTTGCGTGGTGGTGGTGGAAGGTTGTTTTATGGTAGTGGCGGTGGTACGAGATTGTGTAGTGGTGGCAGTGGAATGTTGTGTGGTGGTGGTGACAGGTTGTGTGGTGGTGGTTGTGGTGGATGTTGTGTGGTGCTGGTGGTGGAATTTTGTGTGATGGTGGTGGTGGTGGGATGTTGTGTGGTGGTGGTGGAAGGTTGTGTGGTGGTGGTGGGAGGTTGTGTTGTGATGGTGGTGGTGGTTGGAGGTTGTGTGGTGGTGGTGGGATGTTGTGTGGTGGTGGTGGAAGGTTGTGTGATGGTGGTGGGAGGTTTTGTTGTGATGGTGGTTGTGGTGGAATGTTGCGTGGTGGTGGTGGTGGTGGGAGGTTGTGTGGTGGTGGTGGGTGGTTGTGTGGTGGTGGTGGTGGTGAGATGTTGTGTGGTGGTGGTGAGATGTTGTGTGGTGGTGGTGGTGAGATGTTGTGTGGTGGTGGTGAGATGTTGTGTGGTGGTGGTGGTGGGTTGTTGTTTGGTGGTGGTGGAATGGTGTGTTGTGAGATGTTGTGTGATGGTGGTGGTGAGATGTTGTGTGATGGTGGTGGTGTGGGAGGTTGTGTGGTAGGGGTGGGTGGTTGTGTGGTGGTTGTGTGGTGGTGGTGGTGGGATGTTGTGTGGTGCTGGGATGTTATGTGGTGCTGGTAGTGGTGGGAGGTTGTGTGGTGGTGGTGGTGGTGGTGAGATGTTTGTGATGGTGGTGGTGGGTTTTTGTGTAAATGTGGTAGGATGTTGTGTAGTGGTAGTGGTGTGATGTTGTGTGATGGTAGTAGTGGTGAAAGATTGTGTGGTGGTGGTGGTGGTGGTGTGTGGTCGTGCGGTGGTGGTGGTGAGATGTTGTGTGGTGGTGGTAGTGGTGGGAGGTTGTGTGGTGGTGGTGGTGGGAGGTTGTGTGGTGGTGGTGGATGGTTGTGGTGGGATGTTGTGTGGTGGTGGTGATGGGATGTTGTGTGGTGATGGTGATGGTGGTAGGAAGTTGTGGGGTGGTGGTGAGATGTTGTGTGGTGGTGGTGGTGGGTCTTTGTGTGCTGGTGGTGGGAGGTTGTGTGCGGTGGTGGTGGGAGGTGGTGTGGTGGTGGTTGTGGGATGTTGTGTGGTGGTGGTGAGAGGTTGTGTGGTGGTGGGTTGTTTGGTGGTGGTGGAATGGTGTGTGGTGAGATGTTTGTGATGGTGGTGGTGGGTTGTTGTTTGGTGGTGGTGGTGGTGGGAGGTTGTGTGGTGGTGGTAGTGGTGGGAGGTTGTGTGGTGGTGGTGGTGGTGAGATGTTTGTGATGGTGGTGGTGGGTTGTTGTGTAAAGGTGGTAGGATGTTGTGTAGTGGTAGTGGTGTGATGTTGTGTGATGGTAGTAGTGGTAAGAGGTTGTGTGGTGGTTGTGGGATGTTGTGTGGTGGTGGTGGTGGGATGTTGTGTGGTGGTGGTGGTGGGATGTTGTGTGGTGGTGGTGGTGGGATGTTGTGTGGTGGTGGTGGAAGGTGGTGTTGGTGGTGGGTGGTTGTGTGTTGGTGGTGGTGGATTGTTGTGTGGTGGTGGTGGGAGGTTGTGTGTGGTGGGTTGTTTGGTGGTGGTGGAATGGTGTGTGGTGAGATGTTTGTAATGGTGGTGGGTTGTTGTGTGATGGTGGTGGGATGTTGTGTGGTGGTGGTGGGAAGTCGTGTGGTGGCAAATTAATAGGGTGACACAAAAGCAGACACCAGTTCATTGCAGCAGCTGATGTCGCATTCCTTCCTGCTGGCGACGTGTGTCATCTTCACCACTGGGATCTACAGACGTCATTTCACTTCAAAAGTCCCATACACCCGAATAACCCTCTTTCTTTCTATCACCATCATCATCATCATCATCATCATCATCATCATCATCATCATCATCATCATCATCATCATCATCCTCATCATCATCACCATCATCATCATCATCATCATCATCATCATCATCATCATCATCATCATCATCATCATCATCATCATCATCATCATCATCATCATCATCATTATCGTGTTTTAGTTATAGGCGCCATTTTGCAAGACGGCCTTTTAAATCTAGCTCGTTAAATCAGTTGTTTTAGCCTGAATAACTTTAAAAATAAATGTTTTATTTTGTATTCAATTATTAGTTTCAACTTTATTTAAGTTTTTTCCTATTTGTTTTCCATCAAAATGGTTGCTTTAGATCGTCTTTATTCGAGACGGTGTAAGCGTAAGTTTATTTTTTAAAATTTGTTTATCGGATAAATTTTTTGCTACACCAATGTTAGTAGCATTTATTTATTCACGGGTTTTTAATTATTTGAATGATAGATTTATTTTTGTACAATAATCCTAATGTGATCTTGCCTCTGGAAACCCGATGAGCGATAAATCGTCTTGGAATTGGCAGAAATCAGAAGTGGCACAACCGAGAAAAAAGAGCAGGTAGGAAGGTCAAAGAAAGGTGTGCCAGACACAGTAAAGACCGCCATGACTGATTCCACTTGTCTCAAGACGCCACCAGGCTCAGAAGACTGGATCTCCAGTTTTAATTGGGTTTCAGAACGTGAGATCACTGAATAATAAAGTGGAAGATGTGGTAGAATTAATTCAGGACTATAAAATGGATGTGATGTTTATGGCAGAAACATGGCATGACCCAGAGTCGATCAGCATAAGTAAGCTGCGGAGCCGGGGTCTTGTGGTCTTCTAGAAAGCAAGGCCAAGACTTCCCGAGTCAGTGAACACCCTGCTCACCATCCATGGAGGAGTGGCAGTGGCTTTCAATTCCATGTTCCGAGGAATGCTATTAGAGTTAACTTCAACTGCCAGTTTTGAACATCTGTGTGTGAGAAGAAGCTCAAGTCATCGGATTGGTTGTTTATCGCACAGGTGCTGCTTCTTCATTGTTTTACAAAAAATTTGAAAACACCTTGGGTATTCTGGCCACATACAATGAAGAGGTTTTGATTCTGGGTGATTTCAATTTTCACTTGGAGCAGTCGGACAACACAGATGCACAAACATTTCTCAACATTTTAAGGTCCCATGGTTTTGATTCGTTCACAAACCAACCCACCCATAACCAAGGAGAATGGCTTGATGTGATAGCATCCAGAAAGAGTGTCAACATCAACTATATTGATAGTGGCATTTCTGATCACAAGCTGCTTTTGTGCAGTTGTGAGATGCTCAAACCACCTCCCATCTATCGACAGCTCCAAATTAGACGTTGGAATTTTTGGGACACTGAAAAGTTTATTTCAGAACTAAAGCTGTCTCCGCTTTCAGCTGCCACAAGTCTTGATGTGGACTCAGCTTCTGATCTTTATAATTCCACTCTGTCAGGAATTCTTGACAAGATGATTCCTTTTAAGACCGTTAGAATACATGAAAGACCTTCTGATCCATGGTTTGATCGGGAGTGTCGTACTTCAAAATGTCTGAAAAGGAGTCTAGAAAAGATCTACATAAGAACCAAAAATGTGAATGATTTTGCTGCATGGCTGGGTCAGAAGAAACTCTACAAAAGACTGTGTAGACATAAGCGTAGAGATTACAAGAATATTCATCAAGGGATGTTTGACAATGGACTCCTTGAAGAGACTTGCATCGGCTTTAGTTTTAAGTCGTATTGACTATGGCAACATGGCTTTAGTCAGCTTACCTAAGGTAGCAACGCAGAGTATTCAATCCATAATCAATGCAACAGCCAGGCTCATTACAGGAGTAAGAAAATATGATCACATTACCCCTGTACTCAAAGAGCTTCACTGGCTGAAAATTGATGAAAGAATTGAGTATAAAATTGCTCTGCAGATTTTTGAGTGTTTGTCCAACGAGGGTCCTGCGTATCTGACACGTGACCTAGTTCCAGTTGCTAATCTGCTGGAAAAACAAAGATTGAGATCGGCTAAGTCAGAGGACGTTGTTCCTAACAAGCACAAGCTAAAATCATTAGGATTAAGAATGTTCAGCGTCAGCGGACCTAAGTTGTGGAACAACCTGCCTAACAGCTTAAAATCCTCAAGTTCAACAAAATCATTTTGTCGATCTCTGAAGACTTACCTGTTCAATAAATCATTCCCTCCATCACAATAATAATACTGTTCTTTTTAAGAAATAATTTATTTTTATTTCCATTTATTTACTTATTTTATTATATTTTTAATTTTTCAAAATAGTTCTAATAATGAGACATTTTGAGTGGTCTCGAAACTCTACGGGGTTAATGCCACTATAATGATATTCGTGTATGTATTGTATTGTATTGTATTGTATTGTATTGTATTGTATTGTATTGTATTGTATTGTATTGTATTTTATCATCATCACCATCGTCATCATCATCATCATCATCATCATCATCATCATCATCATCATCACCCCCACCTTAGTTTTGGAGATGAATTTGACGTCAGAGAAGGCTTTTAGCCTTTTGAAGCACTGATAAACGCTTTCCAGTACCTGATAAAATTTCACGAAGTTGTTAATACTCATTAGGTTATTAATAGGCTTCAGGTTATTAATAGGCCTCAGGTTATTAATAGTCTTCAGGTTATTAATAGGCCTCAAGTTATTAATAGACATCAGGTTATTAATAGGCCTCAGGTTATTAATAGACATCAGGTTATTAATAGACATCAGGTTATTAATAGACATCAGGTTATTAATAGACATCAGGTTATTAATAGACATCAGGTTATTAATAGACATCAGGTTATTAATAGACATCAGGTTATTAATAGACATCAGGTTATTACTAGGCCTCAGGTTATTAATAGACATCAGGTTATTACTAGGCACCAGGTTATTAATAGACATCAGGTTATTAATAGACATCAGGTTATTAATAGACATCAGGTTATTACTAGGCACCAGGTTATTAATAGACATCAGGTTATTAATAGACATCAGGTTATTACTGGGCACCAGGTTATTAATATCCAACAGGTTTTTTATAGGCATTAATAGAAAAGAATGACCTTTTGCTGGGAGGGGCCATCAATGTCCAACATGAAGTCAAGATCACTGTCCTTGCACCAAAATCCGTTGATGCTGGAGCCGAAAAGATGCAATTTGCAATCGGAAAAATCTGCGTGCACATGAGTAGGTCAAGTTCTTTTTGAGCATGCACACACAAACACACACACACACACGGACGCACTCACACACACACACACACACACACACACACACACACACACACACACACACACACGCACGCACGCACGCACGCACACACACACACGCACGCACGCACGCACGCACGCACGCACGCACGCACGCACGCACACACGCACACACGCACACACGCACACACGCACACGCACACACACACACACACACACACACACACACACACACACACACACACACACACACACACACATACACACACACACACACACACACACACACACACACACACACACACACACACACACACAGAAACACACTGATGTTTGGAGCACGTCTAGAAGAGAGGATGCTTGCAATTTTTTGCATCACTTGAGTCCTCGTCAGCAAGTCCTGTGGCGACAAGGCACTGGAAACTGTTGCGTTGTTGTTCCAGTTTTGGTTGTCTATGTTGATGTTGTGGTTTTTTTTATTGTTTTCATGGTTTTTTTTGTTTTAGTTGCGTTTGTTGTAGTGGTCGTTTGGTGGATGGATGAATGAAGAAAAATAAACAGAGATGGACAGATTGAGGAATGGGTGGATGAATAAGCAAGACGTAGACAAGTAAATGAGTATGTGGAGAAAAAAAATGGATGAAAAGAAAGATGGAGAAATGGATGGAAAGAAGAACAGATGGATAAATGGATGGAAATAGAGATGGATTGATGGACGGAAGGAAGGATAAATTGATGGATGAAAATAAAGATGGATAGATTAATGGAAAAAAATGGATAAATGAATGGAGGGAAGAATGGATAGATGGATAGAAGGAAGGATGGATAGATGGGTGGAAGGAAGGATGGAGAGATGGATAGAAGGAAGGATGGAGAGATGGGTGGAAACAAGGATTGATAGATAGATGAGTGAGACACCTGAGACGGCATAAAGGCTGTCGTCGAGGGGTTTGAGGTGGTGGGGGGGTGAGAGGTTGATGGAGGCGGGCAACATCATGTCACTCACCACAACGTCGTTTTTTTCGTACAAAACTGGTGGCCACTGTGTGGTTTGGTTTTCTAACTGCAACCACTACTGCTACTACCACTACCACTACCACTACCACTACCCCTACCACTACCCCTACCCCTACCACTACTACCCCTACCACTACTACCCCTACCACTACCACTACTACCCCTACCACTACTACCCCTACCACTACTACTACTACTACTACTTTTACTACTGCTACTGCTACTGCTACTGCTACTACTACTACTACTACTACTACTACTACTACTACTACTACTACTACTACTACTACTACTCCTACTCCTACTACTACTACTACTACTACTACTACTACTACTACTACTACTACTACTACTACTACTACTACTACTACTACTACTACTACTACTACTACTACTACTACTACTACTACTACTACTACTACTACTACTACTACTACTACTACTACTACTACTACTACTACTACTACTACTACTACTACTACTACTACTACTACTACTACTACTACTACTACTACTACTACTACTACTACTACTACTTGGGCAGGTTGGATGGCAGCGAACAAAGAAGTGAGCGTAGTAGCGAGGGAACAGTGGTGCTCAGGCTTGGTGACTGGAAACTCTCCTGGCTGCTGTGACATGTGGTCAAAAGTGGCGAAGATTTTGACGATGAAGATGATGATGATGAAGAAGAAGAGAAAAAAATTAGAAGAATGATGATGATGGAGAAAGAGAAGGGAAAGAAGAAAGAAGGAGAAAAGGAGGAAGAAGAAAAGGAGGAGGAATGGAAGAATAATGAGGAAGAGGATAACGATAAAAAATGTTGATGACTCACCAAACAGCTTGTCAAATTTTGGAGATAGTTGTGTAATTGCATAAGTTTCAAAACCATGTAATTTCTAGTCTGTAATGTGCGTGCACATGTGTGAGTGTGTGTTAATGCATGTGTGGGTATGTATGTCGATCAATGCATTAAAACAACCGTTCTGCAGGCAATATAATACATCACTTTGCTGCTCACTACAAATGGATCTGTATTTGTATGTTTGTGTGCTTGTATGTATGTCTTTATGTTTGTTCATTTGTGTGTGTGTGTGTGTGTGTTTGTGTGTGTGTGTGTGTGTGTGTGTGTGTGTGTGTGTGTGTGTGTGTGTGTGTGTGTGTGTGTGTGTGTGTGTGTGTGTGTGTGTGTGTGTGTGTTTGCTTGCATACTTTTATTCACCTGAAAAGCCACAAAAATGACTATAAAGAGGCAAATAGTTGCAAACAAATAAGCACCACAAACGAAACAAAAACTAGCTTCCAAATACCAAAAATACAAAAATTCAAACAGCAACAAAAGCAACGACAACAGCGACAAACAAGAACAACCTTCAACAGCCATCCATCGCTTAGTATTCTCTTCTTTTTGACGAAGCATCGTGGAGCTGTTGATGCTGATGACGAATTTTTCAAAGTCAAACTGGAAGCAGTAAAAGGCCAGCATCTGCTCAAGCAGAGGACCGCATGCCGTCCTATTCTTCGACTGCCACTGCACCCTCAAAATCCTCTCCAGCACGCCTCCACCCCCGTCTCCTTCACCATTCTCCTCCACCATCTGTCAATCAACAATCCTTGCTACTCTACGCACGTCACATCATCACCGTCGTTATCATCCTTATTATCACTATCATCATCATCACCACCATCATCATCATCATCATCATCATCATCATCATCATCATCATCATCATCATCATCATCATCATCACTTCATGGAGGATGGGAAGCACAGGTGGTTGTTGGGGGGGGCGTTGGAGGAAGAAGATAGTGAGGATGATGAAAATGTATGAAGGGAGACCCTCATTGTCTGGGTCGTCCATGCGGCAGTGCTGTGTGGTGGTGGGTGGTGTGTGTTGGGTGCTGTGTGATGGTAGTATGCGGTAGTGGTGTGGTGGTGTTTGGCGGTGGTTTTTAGTGGTGTTGTGTGGTGATGGTGCTGTGGGATGGTGGTGTGGTTTATGGTGGCGGTGTGGTGTATGGTGGTGGTGTGGTGTGTGGTACTGTGTGGTGGTGGCAGTGGTGTGGTAATGTGTGGTGTGTTGGT
Organism: Branchellion lobata; assembly: GCA_947562095.1. Classification (NCBI taxonomy): domain Eukaryota; kingdom Metazoa; phylum Annelida; class Clitellata; order Hirudinida; family Piscicolidae; genus Branchellion; species Branchellion lobata. Next base: position 5,803,604 of record OX387250.1, read on the forward strand.
GGTGTGTGGTGTGGTGTGTGTTGGTGGTATGTGATGGTGGTTTTTAGTGGTTTTGTGGTGGTGGTGTGGTGCTATGTGGTGGTGGTGTGGTGTGTGGTGCTGTGTGATGGCGGTATGTAGTAGTGGTGTAGTGGTGTGTGGTAATGTGTGGTGGAAGTGTGTGGCAGTGTTGTGTAGTGGTGGTGTGTGGTGGTGGTGATTGTGTTGGGACAGTGGTTATATGATGAAAATGTTCTTGCTGCTACTATGGTAGTGGTAATTATGGCAATTGTTGTTGTGGTGGTTATGTAGTTTTTGTGGTTGTTATGTGATTGTTGTAGTGGTTATTTAGTTTTTGTGGTTGTTATGTGATTGCTGTAGTCATTATATGGTTGTTGTGGTGGTTATGTGGTTGTTGTGGTGGTTAAGTGGTTGTTGTGATGTTTATGTGGTTGTTGTGGTGGCTATGTAGTTGTAGTGGTGGTTATAAGGTTGTTGTGCCAACTACAACCAAAACTATTTTCAGTTCTGGTGTCTGAAAATGGTCTTCAGAAACGCTGTTGCTGACTCTGAAAGGCGCACTAGCTCGTCGAGGGGACCAGTAAACGTTTCATGTTATTCACTTCCACCGCTGGGTGTGCAGACATGGTGTGGCAAACGACTTTCAAAATAGGGTCTGCAAACTAAGCCTCGTGTACTCTTTGTTTAAGTGGGGCAGATGCACCTTGCGTGGGAGGGCTGGCAGTAGAGGTAGCAGAGTACATGGTGGAATGAGTACATGGTGGAATGAGGACATGGTGGAATGAGTACATGGTGGAATGAGGACATGGTGGAGTACACGGTGGAGATGTATAAACGCACCCTGGCCCAGGCCTTGAGAAAGATGACGAGAGGTAAGACTCGCTTGTCGAGAGAAAAGTAGTGTTTGATGAGCTGGCAAGTGTTGCAGCTGGCCTCTTCGTTGAAGTAGATGCGCACTAGAGATGACTCGAAATGACACAAGATGTGAGAGAGGGAAGCACCAGTCGTTTCAAGTCTCACCTTCACGGACCCCACTGTGGAAACACAACACTCCATGCAACTCACAACACCCCGCCATTTTTAGGATTATTTACGAATAAGAGATGTTATTATCTTTCATGCATGACGACACACCTCCTTTTTGAGTGACGGATTTGAGGGCGGTGATGAGGGCAGGAATGAAAGAGGAAGGATCAGGATGAGAAATGTTCACGTTCACATCGCAGCTCTTCAGACCACAAGCATAAGAGATTGAACCAAACAGTTGAAATTTCGCATCTGTAATGCATCAACATCATCATCATTATTTCCATCATCCTTATCATCATCATCATCATCATCACCATCACCATTATTATTATTATTATTATTATTATTATTATTATTATTATTATTATTACCATCATCATCATAACCATAATCATAATCATAATTTTCATCATCATATTCATCATTAATATTATTTTTACTACCAGGCTCGGTAGTAAGAACAGTAAGAGCAATTTTCTTAGCCATCTCCTTTCCCTCCTCAAGTTCAGCATCACCTGCCCGAGCCTCACCAAACACCTTTTCCACAAAGCCATTCAAAGCTTCCTCTGACTTTTCATTGTAAGTGATCATTTTCCGAGCTGAAGATAGTTTTTTGATCTGCATGATGTGGTGGTGGTTACTGTGGTTGTGGTAATGGTGGTAACTGTGGAAGTGGTGGTAGTGGTGACTGTGAGGTTGGTGGTGGCTGTGGTAGTGGTGGTGGTGGTTGTGACTGTGGTAGTGGTGGTGGTGGGGACTGTGATAGTGACAAAGATGGTACCTATGTGGATGAGAAAAGTTGTTATATAAACGGTGGTGATGGTGAGTGAAAAAATCATGGTGAGGGTGAAAGAGAAAGGTGTTTAAGTGAGAAGAGTGACATTGTAAATGGAGAGGTAGGGTGATGGAAAAAGAAGAAAACCTTGTAAAGCTGATCATGCTGGAGAGACTTTGTGTGTCTCAGTGCTTTTTGGGTGTTTCCTACACAAAATCCACAAATCATGCACTCATAACACAACTTCTTTCTTCCCTGCAACAAATGGGTCTTTCTGGTCATTTGAATGCTTGACCGAGCCAAAATAAAGTTAATTAATTTAACCGATAAATGAACCTTTATAGGAAATAAAGCTTGTGAGTTCAGGTAAATCAGTTCATTCTCGATGTCAGCTTGAATGAACATTTATTTCAAGTATTACTAAGTGAATATCAGATTTAATATTAAAACATATCTAAAATTATAAAACAAAGTAATCTCACAGATTTTTTTTAAAATTTCTTCAAGCAAAATCTCAGACAAATCGTTTACATAATTCATCATTAATGAATTGTGAGCCTTTCAACAAACTAACCACAATAGGACAATGGCGGTTCGGTTTTGTTCGGATAATTCTTTATTCTATCGTTATTTAGGACAGAGTTTTCTCTGTCGCGAAGAGTCAAAATATTTGGTACGACATTTTGAGTTTTTTCTTCTATTTTCATGGTAGAAGTTTTCTTTGGTCGTCTCAATAATTCCCATATCGAAATCTTTTGTGATTCGGGGCTGTCACAATGCATACTCAGGTATATGATGTTCGGAATAAGATACTTTATTTTATTTTAGAAGATTAAGAATTTGGACACAGAGACGTTGTTCTCGTCCTTGGAATTTTCCCTCAATAATTTAAATTATACCCAAAACATTTTGTTTATATCCTCTGTGAAAATTATCAGATTTTTTTAAATTCTACTAATGAAATAATGTTATCAAAAAATATGAATACGGCTTCTTTTAATTAAATCATTGAATTTTGAAACTTCTATCGTTGTTGAGAGAAATGTATACCTTTGAGCATATATCCAAAGATCCAACTGTGAGGTTCTGGAAAATAAAGGGAAATTTAGTTTATGACGACCTATAAATCCAATGAATTTTCCGGTTTCGCGATAGCGTTTATGCCGTTACTTCAATTTTCTTTATTTAAATTATTTTATTAACTATTTGAAATTTAGTTTTAAATATTAGTTATAAAAAAATTAATTTATCTAAGAGTTATAGTTTTTTCTAATTACGAAGATTTTAAAAAGGTTGCCGAATCCGCCATTTTCTCGTTTGAAATACAGATTATGATGTAATAAGGACTTCAAACATTTTTGTCTTCATGATTTTTGTGAGCCTTTAACTCAAACATCAAATGAGTGGAGAACTTCAAAGGTCGTTTTTTACTGAACCGGCACTCAAAATAGAAAATCACATAAAACCTGGTTTTGGACTAATTTAGAATGTTGGATTCTCCGACAAAGTACATGCTTCCATCATTCAATGCACAAAATTGACAGTCTTCGAAGTCATCAGAGCCTCACCTTGTCGTTGAAGGAGAGGGGTTTCTTCAGTTTCAGAAGGGCGATGTCGTTTTCTAGAGTGGAATCTTTGAAGTCCAAAGGCACTACCCGTTCCACTTTATATCCGTCTCCAAATCCACCTCTCCTACCGAAAGCTTGTACAAAGCTGGATAAATATCCATGATTTGTTCTCCGAAAGATGTGTTAGTTGTTCTGAAAATGTAGGGACGACACATTGTTCTGAACTCATTCGATGTTTGAGCTAAAAGCTCACAAAAATCATGAAAACAAAAATGTTTGAAGTTCTAATTACATCATAATCACCCTAGGCAGTGAGCCGCAGTAAGGAGCCAACGGTGATTGAGGATCGAAGAAGTACATCTATAATTTACAGTCGGACTATTTGTTACCAGCAAGTAAGCCAACCACGACCACTGACCCAGACGAGAACGCTTGCCGTTGACTATATAAGAATCTTTCATTTCGAAAGACTGGTCCCTCTTGCCGCACTCTGGTGAGGTGGGTAGAAAGAGAAGTGTGTTCTTGGTAGGTACAAGAGATATTGTGGAGGCAGAATAATTGAATGGAGCGGCCCCACTTGGTTGCTCGCAAAATAGACGGATCTTCTGTTTAGAACGGCAGGGCCTGATGAGGAAATGCATGCGTTGTGAGTAATGGGCGCTTTGTAAACTTCAATCGGATAGGATCATCTCAAGGCCAATTAGCTTTTGCTTCGAAGATTATTAATTTGTAAAGTGAATATGAGTGAAATGGCAACTCAAGGGGAGCCGAAGGGTCATACATGGGCTGGAGAAGATCCATGATGCGTTCCTTGGTGGAAGAGGTGTTGAGGGTGACACTTGGCTCGAAGAACGTCATGGCAACAAAATTGAAATTGACCATTTTTCTGCGTGTGATTGCAACTTGTGGTATTTTATTTTATGTAAAGTACTTTATAACGGAATAACTCCGATGCATTTGATGGTCACTGAAACCTGAAACTACCTTTCCTCCACATTGTTAATCATCTTTCACCACAGAATGTAGTCATCAATCTGTCTCGTTCCCATACGACCTACCCCATTCCAAGGGAGGCACACAGTGAGTTCAAGGCGCTGGAACTGTAATCGTCGGCGCACAAGGCTAAATGTCGGTCTCCTCTGTGCCTGATCTTCAAAATGTTGTTTTCTGCTGATACTGGCGTGGAGGAAGGTGGAATAAAATCAACAAAAGCACCGAAAAGGAAGTACTGATTGGGATTGAGAAATAGAATGCCCAAAGAGGTTGTAAGCATCACCACAGTTGGCTTCGTCCGACTGGTCTTCGCAGTCCTTCACTCCATCGCATCTCTTCTCTTCGCCCACACACTGGTTGCCCTTGAAGCATTTGAACTCATTCTGCTTGCACATGCCTGCAATGCAGTGTTCCGGTCAACTGGAGCAGTTATAGAAAAAATTCACACTTTATCTCGCAAACTTTTCTTCCGTCTTTAGTCGCTTCTCTCGTGCACACCAGTCATCTTACTCCACCACCCACCAACCATACCATCTTCCCACCAACCACACAGGCAAATTCCTTCATCTTCTCCAAGAACGCAGTCTTTGGTACCGTCACACAGCCAATTCTGGTGGATACACCCACCTTGCATGCATCTGTACTGGTGTGGCTTGCAAGCTGTGGTGTTTTGTGGAGAAACGTGTTGATGAAGTTAGTTATTTTGAAGGTTCTTATGATAAGTGAATTATTTCACAAAAAATGATGAATATGAAATTCCAACGAGAAGAAAAGTATTACGGCAGTTGATTTCATCGGTGCCATCGGGGCAGTCCCTTACTCCGTCACACTTGTTCTTGTCCTCAATGCACTTCCCAGCACACGAAAAACCTTCGCACGAAAGTTTGGAGTATGATCCTCTGGAAAGGAGCAAAACTGTTGGAAAGAGTGATGTGTTGGAGGGTTTGGTGTGTTAGAAGGTGTGGTGTGTTGGAAGGTGTGGTGTGGTGGAAGGTTTGGTGTGGTGGAAGGTTTGGTGTGTTGGAAGGTTTGGTGTGTTGGAAGGTTTGGTGTGGTGGAAGGTGTGGTGTGTTAGAAGGTGTGGTGTGTTGGAAGGTGTGGTGTGGTGGAAGGTTTGGTGTGGTGGAAGGTTTGGTGTGTTGGAAGGTGTGGTGTGTTGGAAGGTGTGGTGTGTTGGAAGGTGTGGTGTGGTGGAAGGTTTGGTGTGGTGGAAGGTTTGGTGTGTTGGAAGGTGTGGTGTGTTGGAAGGTGTGGTGTGTTGGAAGGTGTGGTGTGTTGGAAGGTTTGGTGTGTTGGAAGGTGTGGTGTGTTAGAAGGTGTGGTGTGTTGATAGGTTTGGTGTGTTAGAAGGTGTGGTGTGTTGGAAGGTGTGGTGTGTTAGAAGGTGTGGTGTGTTGGAAGGTGTGGTGTGTTGGAAGGTGTGGTATGTTGGAAGGTGTGGTGTGTTGGAAGGTGTGGTGTGTTGGAAGGTGTGGTGTGTTGGAAGGTTTGGTGTGTTGGAAGGTGTGGTGTGTTGGAAGGTGTGGTGTGTTGGAAGGTGTGGTGTGTTGGAAGGTGTGGTGTGGTGGAAGGTGTGGTGTGTTGGAAGGTGTGGTGTGGTGGAAGGTGTGGTATGTTGGAAGGTGTGGTGTGTTGGAGGATGCATTATGTCAGTGGGTGTGGTGTGTATGTTGGAGAGAAAGATGATTTGCTCTTCGAAAATCGAAGTTTGAGGTTTGTGGAAAGATGTGAAGAGAAGGTAGTTATAATAAATTAACGTAAACCAGCGAAGTTTCATGGAAACAACTGAGGATGTTTGAATGCTTGTTGACATGCATGGTTACCAGATTTAAACTGTTATTAATTTTTTTCCGAACTCACTTGAAGCCATCGTTAAAAACAACATATTACAAAACATTTTGTGGAGTTTTGTTTTCAAAGATGTCTTTCTGAGAAAAGATTTCACTCTTTCAGTTGTTCAAGAATTCTTATGGGCCTTTTATAAACATTTTTCAAGTGTATCTCCAGTCAAAAGGATATTTAAGCTTGTCTTTGATGAAATCTAGTCACTTTGAAAATTCTTTCACTCATTGAAAGTTTCATAATTAAATGGATTTCGAAAACGAAATCGAAAGATCCAACCCAGTAAAAGCTTCTACATAAGTTGGGAGTTGTGTCTTCTAAAGCAATCCCTCCTTTGGATGAAGCACCAAATAACAGCGTTGCTCGGTTGAAAATGTTGAGTCCCATTCATTTTTTTTCAGTTGTGGGACATGATGAAAATTGCTCTTCGTACGATGTTTCTATCTATCTCATTGTTGTTGCAACAGCAACGTGGCAACGACAGTACTTTCATGAGGCTACAAAAAACTAATTTTTATTTAAAAATAAGGTTGGCCTAGTCGCCTGTAGCCCAGTGCTTAGCAAGCTAGCATTCATGCCGTTAATTTTTATAGCAAATATTTCTAATAAAATTTTTGAAAAGTTTAAACAAATTTTATTGCTTGGTCCAGGTTTGATCACGTAGCAAGTAAGTTTGATGACTGCTCGGCGGACTCAATCTTGTTCCACGTAGGCATGTAGAGCAACTTCTGGTAAAAACTCATTACCTTTCCGTCACAGAAACAGAGTTTTGGACTGCTGCTGCACGCTGTGTGTTTGTGCTAACAGCGACGAAGCTCAAAATTCAACTGCAAAGCTTGAAAAAAATGTTTGTTCATGATTTCTGTGATTCAGTTCAATTGTTCTGTTTCTTATATCCATACAATTCAAATTTATACCCATTCTCCTTTTTCCTCAACTCATTTCTTTCAAGAAAATTGAATTTTGTTATTAAAATATTTTTTGCAATTTTAGTAGCTTCACAACAATGCTTTGAAGATTTTTGGAGTTTGTAACATACTAATATAATCTAATCAAATCATTTATACATCGCTGATCCACACTGTTCAAGAGCGCTCTGCTACGAACCGTTTAAACAACAAAGTTTTAAGGGCTTTATGAAAGGAAAGTAAAGGTGAGATTGGAGGAAAAAGAGTTCCATAAAAAGGGTCCCTTAGTCGAAAATTGTAAATTTAACATAAGTACTGTTGGAAGGTGCTCTAAAATATGAGAATAAATAGAAGATCTCAGTCCCTTACAAGAAGGCAACTTAAACAGGTCAACTTAGTAGTTAGATAAGTGATTGTTTTTTATTTTGAACATGAGAGTAAAGATTTTGAAAGCAGATTTTTTTCAAGAGGCAACCAGTGTAAAAAGATAAGTATAGGAGTTTGACGAGATAATTTATGAGTGCCAAAAACTAGGAGGGCAACGCTATTAAAAGCCTCGGTGAGAGGGTGTAGCGTTGCATCTGGAAGTCCATAGTATAAAGAGTTACAATAGTCAAAATAGGACGAAATAAGCAAAGAAACTAGTAGTTCGAGGGTTGAATTGTCTAGGAAAAGTTTCAGTTGCTTGATACGGGGAAGATGAAATAAATTATGACTTAGCTACAGATTTTCTTTGTGGTATGAGAGAGAGTGAAGAGTCAAAAGTAAAACCTAAACTATGAATGGGGTAGAAGGGGTGAGTGAAAGGTTAGATGAAATATTAATTGAGGGAAGAGATTCAATAAGTCGAGAAGACTTTATATAGTTTTTATTGGAGCAAATTCAGACAAATTCTAGAAATGGCATAAAACATGGTGAACAATCAAAATGAAAAAAAAATTAAAATCGACAATAACTGACTTACTAAAATATATAAGATCAAATTTTGATGGACTGAGCTTGAGGAACTTAGAATCTTTCAAGGAAATTATTTTACCGATATGGAGAAATATTAGAGATAGTATAAAATAATTCATAGTTAGAAAATGATGTAAAGATGTAAGAGTCATAAGCATGAAGTTTAATCTGAAGATAAAATGATGAAATATCTTGCGATTTTAGAAGTATGAAGGTTAAAAAGAAGAGGACCATGAACAGAACCCTGGGCGACACCAAATGGGAAAAAAGAATGAGTAGAATAAAAATTGCTTATAGAAACTACAGAACTTCTGTTGGAAAGGTAAGAGGAAATCCATTCAAGATAAGAGCCAGAAATTGCAAAAGAAGTTTCAAGTTGCTGAATTAGTAAGGAGTGGTTTACATTGTCAAAAGCAGCTAAAAAATCATTCGTATTCTTATTGTTTTTTAAAGTTATTGTCCGCCAACTTTCCTTTTCTTTTTTACTTTGTCAACTGCTCTGGTCTTGAAATTCTCGCGCAAAAGCAACAATGAAAGATAGAGAGTTTGGAAAGAATGGCTTATAGGAATCTTCCGTTTTTAATTATTTTTTTCAGTCATCACTTTTTTCTTTTTTTCACTTTTCATTTTGCTCATTTTTTTCTTCATCTTCCTTTTCTTCTTTTCGTCTTCTTGCAGTCGTGTCCAAGCTTAGCGCGCAACAGGGTTGTTGGCTGAGCACGGAGTTACAGGAGACTAGGCTAACTTCATTTTTAAATAAAAATTACATTTTTTCACAGGTGACTAGGCTCACTTCATTTTTAAATAAAAATCAAAATTTTTTTTGCTCCACGAAGGCACTGTGGTTGCTACGTCGTTGTTGCGAAAACCATGAAAAATATAAAAACAACGTACGAGGAGCAAATTTTATCATGTCCACTTAATCGAAGGCAATGAAAGACAATGAAAATAACGAATTCAAGTTGTGAATTGCCAGGGCAGGAAACTGTGGTGTGAAAGGAGCCTGCTTCGCATTTTTGAATACTTGGCTGGTCCTTTTTTTCGATTCCATGCACCTGTAACTTTAAAAATGTTTGAAACTTCAACTGGGACACAATGGCCTTGAAGAGCCATACATGTTGTTTCATTATTTTTATAGCGGCCTCAAATTGCGGGCATGAATGGGCTTCAAACAAATTTTTTTAGTCGAGATACGCTGTCATTAGCTTTCAGTTGTGACTGGAGATACAAATGGCTTGAAAAATGTTTATAAAAGGCCCATAAGAATTCTTGAACAACTGAAAGAGTGAAATCTTTTCTCTGAAAGACATCTTTGAAAACAAAACTCCACAAAATGTCTTGTAATATATTGTTTATAACGATGGCTTCAAGTGAGTTCGGAAAAAAATTAATAACAGTTTAAATCTGGTAACCATGCATGTCAACAAGCATTCAAACATCCTGAGTTGTTTCCATGAAACTTCGCTGGTTTACGTTAATTTATTATAACTACCTTCTCTTCACATCTCTCCACAAACCTCAAACTTCGATTTTCGAAGAGTAAATCATCCCTCTCTCCAACATATACACCACACCCAATGACATAAGGCATCCTCCAACACACCACATCTTCCAACACACCACACCTTCCACCACACCACACCTTCCAACACACCACACCTTCCAACACACCACACCTTCCAACACACCACACCTTCCAACACACCACACCTTCCAACACACCACACCTTCCAACACACCACACCTTCCAACACACCACACCTTCCAACACACCACACCTTCCAACACACCACACCTTCCAACACACCACACCTTCCACCACACCACACCTTCTAACACACCACACCTTCCAACACACCACACCTTCCAACACACCACACCTTCCAACACACCACACCTTCTAACACACCAAACCCTCCAACACATCACTCTTTCCAACAGTTTTGCTCCTTTCCAGAGGATCATACTCCAAACTTTCGTGTGAAGGTTTTTCGTGTGCTGGGAAGTGCATTGAGGACAAGAACAAGTGTGACGGAGTAAGGGACTGCCCCGATGGCACCGATGAAATCAACTGCCGTAATACTTTTCTTCTCGTTGGAATTTCATATTCATCATTTTTTGTGAAATAATTCACTTATCATAAGAACCTTCAAAATAAGTAACTTCATCAACACGTTTCTCCACAAAACACCACAGCTTGCAAGCCACACCAGTACAGATGCATGCAAGGTGGGTGTATCCACCAGAATTGGCTGTGTGACGGTACCAAAGACTGCGTTCTTGGAGAAGATGAAGGAATTTGCCTGTGTGGTTGGTGGGAAGATGGTATGGTTGGTGGGTGGTGGAGTAAGATGACTGGTGTGCACGAGAGAAGCGATTAAAGACGGAAGAAAAGTTTGCGAGATAAAGTGTGAATGTTTTCTATAACTGCTCCAGTTGACCGGAACACTGCATTGCAGGCATGTGCAAGCAGAATGAGTTCAAATGCTTCAAGGGCAACCAGTGTGTGGGCGAAGAGAAGAGATGCGATGGAGTGAAGGACTGCGAAGACCAGTCGGACGAAGCCAACTGTGGTGAAACTTACAACCTCTTTGGGCATTCTATTTCTCAATCCCAATCAGTACTTCCTTTTCGGTGCTTTTGTTGATTTCATTCCACCTTCCTCCACGCCAGTATCAGCAGAAAACAACATTTTGAAGATCAGGCACAGAGGAGACCGACATTTAGCCTTGTGCGCCGACGAATACAGTTCCAGCGCCTTGAACTCACTGTGTGCCTCCCTTGGAATGGGGTAGGTCGTATGGGAACGAGACAGATTGATGACTACATTCTGTGGTGAAAGATGATTAACAATGTGGAGGAAAGGTAGTTTCAGGTTTCAGTGACCATCAAATGCATCGGAGTTATTACGTTATAAAGTACTTTACATAAAACAAAATACCACAAGTTGCAATCACACGCAGAAAAATGGTCAATTTCGAATTTGTTGCCATGACGTTCTTCGAGCCGAGTGTCACCCTCAACACCTCTTCCACCAAGGAACGCATCATGGATCTTCTCCAGCCCATGTATGACCCTTCGGCTCCCCTTGAGTTGCCATTTCACTCATATTCACTTTACAAATTAATAATCTTCGAAGCAAAAGCTAATTGGCCTTGAGATGATCCTATCCGATTGAAGTTTACAAAGCGCCCATTACTCACAACGCACGCATTTCCTCACCAGGCCTTGCCGTTCTAAACAGAAGATCCGTCTTTTTTGCGAGCAACCAAGTGAGGCTGCTCCATTCATTTATTCTGCCTCCACAACATCTCTTATACCTACCAAGAACACACTTCTCTTTCCACCCAACTCACCAGAGTGCGGCAAGAGGGACCAGTCTTTCGAAATGAAAGACTCTTACATAGTCAACGGCAAGCGTTCTCGTCTGGGTCAGTGGCCGTGGTTGGCTTACTTGGTGGTAAAAAGTAGTCCGACTGTAACTTATAGATGTACTGCTTCGATCCTCAATCACCGTTGGCTCCTTACTGCGGCTCACTGCCTAGGGTGATTATGATGTAATTAGAACTTCAAACATTTTTGTTTTCATGATTTTTGTGAGCTTTTAGCTCAAACATCGAATGAGTTCAGAACAATGTGTCGTCCCTACATTTTCAGAACAATTAACACATCTTTCGGAGAACAAATCAAGGATCTTAATCCAGCTTTGTACAAGCTTTCGGTAGGAGAGGTGGATTTGGAGACGGATATCAAGTGGCTGGATGTGGAACGGGTAGTGCCTTTGGACTTTAAAGGTTCCACTCCAGAGAACGACATCGGCCTTCTGAAACTGAAGAAACCCCTCTCCTTCAACGACAAGGTGAGGCTCTGATGACTTCGAAGACTGTCAATTTTGTGCATTGAATGATGGAAGCATGTACTTTGTCGGAGAATCCAACATTCTAAATTAGTCCAAAACCAGGTTTTATGTGATTTTCTATTTCGAGTGCCGGTCCAGTGAAGAACGACCTTTGAAGTTTTCTACAGGCGCATGAGTCTCACACACCACCACTCAGGTACAGCCCATCTGTCTGGCTGACGCTGCCTCGTTCAAGAAAGATTCTCCCACGTACGAAGTGTGTGTAGGTGCTGGCTTCGGAGCCATCAAATCCTATCACAATTCTTCTTACAATGAAACCGACCCTAGGGGTAGAATTTCTGTTTTGGAAAATCATCTTGCTCATGGAAAGATGAACCTGTTAAGTGACTCTGACTGCAAAAAAATTATTGAAGTACGTGAATGTCGTTGAAAAATCTTTAAAGGTGGACTCGAATTGATTAATTAGACTTAATACATCAATAAAGGTATGCGCCCTTAATAACATATGTGTTGACCTGATTTGGAAATATTATGAACTTCAAACTTTAATCATCTCTCAAGCTACTCTTTCAACCCTTTCCACTACACACCGCCATCCCTTTTCTTAACAAAAGGTGAAACTTTACGACCAAAAGCAGCATCTGTGTGCAGGTTACTACCCTCCTGTGCAAGGAACTAGCGCCTGCAGTGTATGCATCCTTGACTCTACACCTGTCTGATTTAATATTAAATTCAATTTCTATCATTATTTCTCTCATTTTTTTAATACTTATAATGATGGCGATGATGAGGATGATGATGTTTTTTTTTCATTCTTTTTTTTTGTCTTCATTCATTTTAAAAACTTTCATAATTGTCTATTTCAGCTCGATATTTTCTCTAGCTTTCATATTTTCTTATTTATTGATATTTTACCTCCTGCACTGGGCACTTGCAACCACGCCACAGGGGGACAGCGGTGGTCCTTTGATGTGCAGAAAGCCAAGTGGAGTGTGGGTGCAAGTGGGTGTTACCAGCTTTGGCTCTTTCTTGCTTTGCAAATGGAGTGTGTTTGCCAGAGTGAGCACTTTCCATGACAAGATCCAATCCATCGTCAACAACGACCCGTGACTCTTGCCAGCTCCTTCGAAAGCTTTGCCGCTGCTTGCTTGCTTTTTTTGCTTCACTTTTACTCCAAAAACAATTGACACAAACTTTAATAACACGAAAAATCATGCTTTATCCCATTTTTAGATACTAATTTCTAAACATTTGAATCTAACCCATGCATGGCGATTCGAGATTCTTTTCCTCTGATGGATGTTTGAAGATGCTACAATAGAAAATTCATTAAAAAAACTCTAATGAAATATATTTTTTTCTCTTTCTTTAATAAACCTTCTTCAAGCAACTTCAGAAAGACGCTGAAGATATAACAAAGCGTGTAAAATAATAGAACAAAGATTAACAAAAGGGTAATGTTACAAGAAATCTAAGAGCAAAATCGGTTATAGAATTGAATTAATGAATCTCAAAATTTTGGAATGTTACAAGAAATCTCAGTTTAAAATTAAAATTATTTCTTTATTCAAACTATTTTTATTAACTATTTGAAATATGAAGTTTCAAATGTTAGTTATGAATAAATTAATTCATCTAAGAGTTATAGTTTTTGCTGATTACAAAGATTTTGAAAAGATTTTAAAGAGATTGCCGAATCCGCCATTTTCTCGTTTGAAATACAGACATTGCAGTTAAATCATGAACCAACGCCTACATAAATACTGTTTGCTAAATTACTCAACAAGAAAGTAAACAAGTTTTGAAAAGCATTGAAAAAATTTGTGGTATTCTGACGGAGTTGTGAATTTGAGAAATGGCTGAGGAAGAAAAAGACTGCTGTAAAATCGTCAACCAATCGGCTACAAAAATACCGTTTTCCAACTGAAAAAAAATAAAGTGAGCAAGTGCTGAAAGCATCTCAAGAAATTGTGGTATCCAGACAAACTTCCTTGTGAATATAAGAAATGACTGAGAAGGAAAAAAAAGAAAAGAAGAAATAACTTGAAATAACTCTGCAATAGTTATATTATGTTGTTTTAAAATATGATTCAATTCTCAAATTTTAAAACTCATTAATTTGATTTAATAGACAATTCTGCTTTTGAACTTCTTAGAACCTTTTAACATTCCAGTTTTGGTTAATTTGATGAAACATTCTTCAATAGTCATTCAATATAAACTATGACTCAATTCTAAATTTTGAGATTTATAAATTTGATTCTATAGTCAGTTTTTGATCTCTTGCAACAGACACTTGATAATTCTTATGACATTCAGTTATTGTTGATTTTAGTTTTTTTTTTCTTTCATTTTGATTGTTCACCACGTTCTGTGCTATTTCCAGCGTTCGTCTGAATTTGATTCAATAAAGACAATTAAAAAAAAAAAATTGATGCCGATACATTCAATAGCTATTTTGTTTCTATATCTAACTCATCCAACTATATTGAACCCACACATAAGCTATCAGCACCACACAATATTAATTATATCACATCTTCCACTGTATATTATATTCTTTATAAAAGTTGCCCTAAAGGAACAGGATCGGATGGTCTCCCAGGCTGGTTTCTCAAACTTATTTCCCCTGCAATCTGTGAGCCCTTGTCGACAATCTACAACAACTGCATCAAGCAGGCATTTTTCCAACTCAGAGAAAAAAAATTATTATTCACTCTATTAAAATGATAAATAATCCAACCCAATCAATATCGCCCCATTTCCATTACCACTATTCTTTCTCGAATACCAGAAAAATACATAGTTAAAGACCATATCTACCCTTGTTTAACTAACCCCCTCATCAAGTTTAGTTTTGATGACCAATTTGCTTTCAAGCCAACTGGCTCACCCACTTCAGCCATAATTTATCTCACTCCTGTCATAACCTCTCTTTTAACTTCTAACAAATCTGTACGTCTTACTGCTTTAGATTTTTCTAAGGCATTCGACACTCTCAATCATTCCACTCTCATCACTAACATGGCCTTATTACAACTTGATGATAGTATTCATAATTTACTTATTTCATTTTTTTAAGTAGAACCCATTCTACAAAATTTCACAATAAAACATCTAGTTCCTTATCTATTCTAGCGTGTTTCAAAGTTCGGTATTGGGTCTCAAGGGGATTTACTTTTATTGTTTTATACGATGATAAAAGAATAAATGAGGTCCTTCTTTATAAAGCGAGAGCACCACAACTAAACCATACTACGAACGTGAGAGGCTACACGTCCCTTGGGAAAATCCAACCATTCAAATAAATCTTCTCAGCCCAGCATAGTTCTGGAATTGAGGGTAATTAAAAAAATCGAAACAAATTTATTTATATCAACTACAAAAATTTCATTATAGATTAACCAATATAAAATGATATATAAATTGAAATTGTTATGATGTTTTTTTTTTGTTGTACGGTATAATATTATAAATAATTATAGTTGCCGCTGGTGAACATGTAACACGCTTGCCGCGTTTCCCCTGCAGACCGCGACCGATAACCTCTGGAAAATCCATGCAGTCTCGCGTGCATCGCCCGTTGTTTCTCGAAGTCGCCGGCCCAGCTCCGTAAGGAAACACAAGGATGAGGGGCCGATAGAACCTCCGGTCTCTATAGCTACTGCCTGGAACACGTAGTTCCCGATTAGGTTGCTGTACTTCTTCACCTTAGCGGATTCTGCCAAGCCTGCCGCGGAGCCGGGTGCGACCGCAGAAGCGATGACGTGGGAGGCCGAGAAAGTGTCCACCACGGTAGCGTCCCAGACCAAGCACTTTCCCGACTTCCACGGAAAGAGTGTTATGCCGTCCGGGCGACGGCCATCAACCCTGTGCAGACCTGTGGGTTCCAAAACTGATGGTATTCCGGCCTTTATCAAGGCGCGTCTGATTATATCGTTTATCGCTCCGTGACGAGGAAAACGACCTTCTTGGAGGCGACATGAGAGAGGGTGGAGGGCTGTTTCGTCAATTTGGGTGCCGCACTTGCATGGTGTGCGTTCGATAATTTTTGCGCCAATACGGTGGGCTACTGCTATGCGGAGCTCATCGGGAGTAATTAGGTTTCCGAGGCTTGAAACTGGTAAAGCGTGGAGCCAAGCACCGGAATGTGGAGATGATGCGGCGTGTAGCCGACTACGTTCCCACTGCGAGGCATTGGTTACCATGGATATTTTACGATGACGGGAGGCAATTTCATCCCAAGCCTGCTGACTGGTGACCTTGGCTGGTTTGTTTTCGAACTCACGAGACCATAGACTTAAGGCAGTGTCGATGTCAATTGATTCGCGAGGATCAATTTGAGAAGCGGACAATGTGACCTGCATCAGATCGATGGAAGAGTTGTAAGATGAAATATACGCTGGCAAGGAGATGTCTGCGACGGAACGGATTCCTAGGCCTCCGTGGCGGGTCGGCAATCTGCTCTGTTTGTAGCATTCTTCGGAGATATCCACGTTCATTAGTCGGCTAAGTCCGTTTCTTATTGTGTCGTCGTATGACCGTAGATTGTCGATGCAGTAATAGGTCGGACTTGATCTCAATAGATACATGAGTCTGGGAATGCTTAGGCAGTGTCGAAGAAAGTAAAAAGCTTGATGTGGATGAATGCGAGCTAAATTGACTAAAAAACGGTCGACGTCCTCTCGCTTTTTGTCGAGCATAATCCCTGTTCCCTCTTTTAGCAAAGGGGATCCAAGTAGTTGCCATTGACTTTTGTCCGGGCATAAGATACTGGGCAATACCGACTTAAAAGAGTTGAGCGTGTGTTCGCGATTGACGGGAGAATGATTTATTATATAAAGTTCGCATTTGGCGTCGTTTACTGAAAGGCCTATAGAGTCAAATAGAGATATGATTTTTTTAGCGTCTTCAAGAACAGTTCGGGCAGGGCCTCCGATGGTTGCGTCGTCCAAATACCAGAGATTCAAGTTTGAACGAACACTTCTGGCTATATGGTTGACACCCATGGCAAAAAGGGCCGGACCCAATGGATCGCCCTGCTGTACTTCCGTTTGCGAAGATAACTTGTGATCGCCGCAAAATAAGCCGGTCGTTTTCGCGTATGATTGCAGCACAAAAGGTAATAATATTGGAAACTGTTGTTCAACGATTGGGAAAAAAGCATCTCGACGTATGCTGTTGAAGGCGTTACGAACATCGAGTTTTAGGATGACCGACGGGCCCAACATGTGCTGTATGAACGATCGTGCGGAATGAGTGATGGTTTCACTTCCATGAGGTACTCCCACTCCGAATTGATTGGGGAGGAGATAGTCACGTATGGAAGAGGATAATGGAAAAAGTGCGGTTTTGGCGATGAGGCGACGGTACGTGTTACCTACCGCGATGGGTCGAATGTCGCCGTTGGGTTTCTTTAGTGCGAGTAACTGAGCGCCGAAGAAAAAATAGTTCAAGTAATCGGGAATTTTGCCTTGCACACCGATTATACATAATTTTTTCAAAGCATCGAGTAGTTCGTTGGCGGGAGCGCCTAAATCTTTGGTGATCGAGTCCTTTAGGTGCTGAGGTCTAAGGAGGTCGGGACCGGAGCCTGAACCATTTGGAAAGGACATGACAGCGTTATACACAGAGAAATCGGCGGGGACTAGGTTTTCGTCGTCGATTGTTGGAACTGAAACCGATGGCGGAGCTGGAGGGTGTTTTGACTTTAACGAGGCGACTACGTCGTCATTAATTTCGGCGAAAGTGTTGTCGCTAGAGAGTAGTCGAACGGCACCTTTGACGTCAAACTCTAGAAACTTCTGGTTTACTACCTTCGATAGGTCTGTCGCGCGGCGCCTAACACTGTTTTGCTTAACATCGTTTGTCGATGGGAGTTCTAGACGGGATAAGAAAGTGGAAATGTTCGCTTTTATAATAGTTGCTGCGGAGCGGTCCTTAAGTTCCGATTCGGGGAGTCTTGGTAGGTTAAGACACCATCCGGGGAAGGCAATCAACCTTTGCCAATTTAATTTGTCACCAGAGGCGCAAGCGAGCTCGATCAGACTTGATAATGACTCGGCGAAGAGACGCCGGGCTCCTTTTGGGATCCGTTTAACGACACTGGAGTTTTGTCTCAGTTTAATCATGTAGTCGGTGAAATCGTTGTCGTCCAGAGGACTACCTGGCTGGGGTGAATGGGTTGCGAGATGAATACCTGAGCAGTTGTTGCATGTCCAGTTGGGGCCTAGTTGCATATATTGAAGGCGTGTCATCTTGATGCAGCTTAGGTGGAAATGCACAAAGCACTTGTTGCATTTGGTTGATGCCAGCCTTTTGTTTTGTGTGCATCTGCCGCAAGAGGTGGAAAATTGCAAATCTGGCGTACAAAGACTTGAGGTGACGACACTTGATGAACAATGAGATAAATCTGAAGTCGTTGAATGGCTTGGAGAAGGTGGAAATTGACTAAATGGTTGACTTCCAACTGGGTTGGGTTGACTAGAAGTTTTGTGTGTGGCAAATTCCGGCAATTGGACAATATCGTCCAAAAGACGTTGAGGCACTTTGCGCTCTCGTGATAACTGTTCCGAAGTAGTGTCTTGCAAACTGGCCATAGGACACGGTTGTGACAATGAATCCACCTGAACTTGCTCATTATGTTCCAACAGCCGAGCGGGGAGTCTGATTACACGCCGAGGACGGTTCATAACGAGTTGGAGAATTAAATTGACCTTTAGTTGAGCTAGATTTTTTATTTAAAAATTATGAATTTCTTTATTATTAAACCAATTTAAAATTATCCTTATACAACTTGTTATATTTTTCATTCAAATTGAATAACTTTTGTTGAACCGCATTTTAATT
Organism: Branchellion lobata; assembly: GCA_947562095.1. NCBI lineage: Eukaryota > Metazoa > Annelida > Clitellata > Hirudinida > Piscicolidae > Branchellion > Branchellion lobata. The sequence continues at coordinate 5,822,384 of OX387250.1, forward strand.
CTGCCACAAAAACGGACATTGAACCAATTCAATTCAGTTGAATTCAACTTTTTTCTTCTTATTAACTTCTTTCTTTACTAAATCAAATTCAGACAAACGCTGGAAATTTTACAGTATATGGCCAACACTGGAAACAATAGAACTAAAATTGAGGGTAATTCAAAATGGTTTTTGTGTTATCGGTTGAAGGTTTCAAACCTTTTTCGGATATCCGGTGACCTTGAAAAGTCAATGTCCGAACGGAAAACGTGCATTTTTCTATTTTTATTTTTAGATTGTATTTTTCTGAATGTTTAAAAACTTCCTCTAGGTCTTTCATGTGTTCTTCTTCCGTTGACGAGGCAATCGTCTACGTAAACGAAAACGTTGTCCAGTGCCGTAATATTGAGTTCATGAACCTTTGAAAAGTTTGGCTAGCATCCTTGAGACCAAATGGCGTCCTGGTGAACTCGAAAAGACCGAAGGGTGTTGTTACTGCCGTTTTTGGAATATCATCAAGGTGAACAGGGATATTGTAGTAAGCTCACGCTAGGTCCAGCTTTGAGACTAGTTTTTTGTTGTGTAGCCTTTGAATGATGTGGTTGATTAGTGGTAGGGGTACCTGTCTGGTTTGGCGATGGCGTTGAGTCGTCTGTAGTCTCCACATGGCCTCCATTCATTATTTTTGGCGACCATGTGCAGAGGACTTGCCCAATCACTTTTCGACTCTTATTATTCCTGCTTTTAGGAAGCTCATGAATTCTTCTTTTGCAGATTTGAGCTTTTTTCCTGAAAGCTGTCGATGGTTGGCGTATACCGGACAGTTAGATGATGTCTCTTTTGTGTGGTATACGCTTGTGTCGATGTTTTTGTATACGTTAGTTGTTTGCCAAGGTTCTATTATTTTGGGGTTTTTATTAATCAAATTGTGTATGTAGTGTGGAATAACGCTTGAAATATCAAGTATTGGAATTAATTTTTTTTGGTTTTCGGGTGTTAATTTCACTGCTAATTTAGTTTAGCTATCAATTAATTTTTGTTAAAGCAGTCTATAACGAATTACTTGTGTGTTAGAAACTCCTCTCGCAAGATAGGTGTTTTTATGTCTGCTATTATGAAATTCCATGTGTAGTCTTTTCTCGGTTTTTTTATAGTCTTTATTAGATCAAGTCCAGACATACGCTGGAAATGTTACAAAATGTTACAAAAACACTGCGAACAATCGAACTAAAAAAGAAAACATTAAAATATTCGAGAACAGAATGTTATCAGTCATCAAAGTCACCATTGAACAAACGACAAAAAAAGACATTTCAAATTTTAATGTCAGTGTTAGTTCTCCGTTTAATTTTGGTGGCATTGGCGGAAGTTAAGTTTGTTGTGGATGGCCTAATGCTTATGTTGTCTTATCAAGTTCGAAGGGACTATTGATACACAAGCATCAGTTTCTATGAGAAATTCCATATCCTGCTCTTGATCTGTCCTCGATGCTTAAATGATGCGTTTGTGGAGTTTACATTGGCAGGTTTTTGTTCTTTGTTATTTTTTATATCGGTGGTGTTTAACAACTCTTTATTATTCTTTTATTTGCTATTATTATTGATTTTGTTGTATTTTAACGATGCGACTTTTGGATATTTAGAGTTAATTTTTGTCGCTCGAGTTAACACTGATTGAAGTTTTTATGGAAGACACCGGTTGGTGTTGATGGTCTGGAGTTTGGAGTAATTTCACAGTTAGCTTTGTTTGGCCGTTAGCGCCAACTTTTAAACTTCTTTGCTTCCTTACCTTAAAAAAGATGGAGGCGGCAAACCCTTGGTCTTCGGCTCGGATGAAAGCTTGTGACTGCAGGTACGGGTTTTGGTGGTAGGACTGTCCTTGTTGATGTACCTGTTGTTGTGGATTGTGAGACTGCTTTTGGTATCGCTGTTGATTGGGAAAGCTCGGTTGCCGTTGGTGTTGAGGTTGAAAGTTTTGGTGAAAAATTTTTGCAAGTTGATCCTCTTTATCATCGCTGAGCAACATGAGGTCATCTGCCGGTAGTCCTAATTCCTTTGTGTCTTTCTTACCTGAGCTGTGGATGCTCATCCGGATACTGATTGGTAACATTTGGAGGAATTTTCGTCTCACCAATTCCTCCATGTTGCCAGCTCGTTCCGTAACCTCTAGCATTTTTTCAAATTATGTTGAAAGTTGTACAGTGAGTGGTGTCTCTGGTGAATTTGTTTAGGGTTGATATCAGATTCTCCTGTTTGTTACCGATTATGTGTTGTCATTATTGATCGTAGTCGTACTTTCCATCGTACGACGCCAATATGCTTGGTGGGATGGCTGTCAAGGCATGGAGAAACTACGTCCGCTTGCTGCAAATCCTCAGCAGTTCGAAGTGAGCCTCTATTATTTTAAGCCATCCTTCGAAGTTCTCGACGTCCAACGTCGGTGCATTTACAGCTTTAGTTTGAAAAAGACCTTTGTTGTCTTTTTCCATTGCTAATCTTCGAGTTGGAGCACGTGTAGGTGAATTTTTTGTTGTTGTTAAGCTTTTCTGTTGAAAGCTTTCGTCGGATTTTCGTGAAGACTTTTCTTTGGATTTTCGTTGGAACTTTCGATGAGTTTTTTCGTTGGGACTTTCCATGAGTGTTTTCGTTGGGCGCCATTTGAAGAGATTTGCTTTTATTGTCCGACAACACAGATGCACAAACATTTTTAAACATTTTAAGATCCTATGGTTTTGGATCGTCCACAAACCAACCCACCCATAACCAAGGAGGATGGCTTGATGGGATAGCATCCACTCTATCAGGGATCACTGACAAAAGGATCTCTTTTAAGACTGTTAGAGTACATGAGAGACCTTCTGATCCATGGTCTGATGGAAAGTGTCGTACTTCAAAATACCTGAAAAGGAGTCTAGAAAGGATCTACATGATGACCAAGAATGTGAATGATTTAGCTGCATGGCTGGGTCAAAAGAAACTTTACAAAAGACTGTGTAGACACAAGCGTGGGGATTACTAGAATACTAAACTCAGTGATCCAAAAATCAAAACGGCTAACATTTGGAGCCACATTAACGGTGTCTTTGGTCGAGGAAAGAGATCTTCTGTTGACGGAATTCAGCCTGTTTATTTCCAATCTTTTCTGTTGAAAAAAGTTGAGTCAGCAAGGAACTTAATCCAAGTTAGAGAAAAACCCATTTATCTAGCTCATGCACAAGAAGGTGGTCTTAGTAGACTCCAAGAGGTGGATGAGGATGAGCTTCTCAAGGCTATTCAGAGGCTTCCCAACAAACAGTGTGCGTCTGATCCAATACCCACTTGGCTTTTGAAAAAAATTTCAGGAATGATTTTACCTTTTGTAAAAAGTATGGTCAATCAGTCTTTTTCGGAGGGAATTGTCCCAAAGTCTTTGAAATCGGCTTCATTACTGGTAAAAAAGCCTAGTCTTGATCACAACGTTGCTTCATACTACAGACCCATCTCTAATCTGCCTGTTTTGTCCAAGCTCTCAGAAAGGTTTGTTCTCAACAGAGTCATGAGCTATTTAAATAATTCAAACCTCCTCCTCACCCACCAATCAGCTTACCGTCGTCATCATCCCACTGAAACGGCTGTCACAAAAGTGTGTTCAGACATTCTGGGTGCAGCCGATGATGTTGGGCTTTCCTTCCTCATACTGTTAGACCTGTCAGCTGCCTTTGACTTAGTGGATCACAGTATTTTGTTAAAACGGCTAGAAAGCTCATATGGTTTTGATGGTTTCACACTGGAATGGTTCAAGAACTACTTGAGTGACAGATCCTTCAATGTACGCTGCAGTGGAACAAAATCGGATTTTGTTGATTTTTCAGTGTGTGTCCCACAAGGATCTGTTCTTGGACCATTGTTGTTTTCTCTATACACTGGAGACCTTGAAGGAATAGTTATGAAATACAAGCTGAGATTTCATCAATATGCTGATGACACTCAAATATATGGCCACTGCAATAATGAAGGCACAAAAGACTTGCAGATGAGAGTGTCTGAGTGTGTAGATGAAATCGCATCTTGAATGGGAGCCAATTGCCTCAAGCTCAACAGGGAAAAGACTGAGTTGATCTGGTTCTCTTCTCGTCGGAATCTGAAAAATATTCCGAGCTACTCTGTCCGTTTATTAGAAAGCAAAATCTTTCCATCGAAGTCTGTAAGGAACTTGGGAATCTCCATGGATAACATGAAGATCAGAAGATTTTTGATGTAAATATGAGCTGTTAATACTTCTAGGGTTTACTTATTTGATTTTTCAGTCAATTTTTTCCTACTCTTCTCTCAAGTTTTTCGTGATATTAAAGTTTCAGTTATTTTGTCTTTTTTTTCCTCTCACTTTTCTCAATACTTTCTGTAACATGAAACATTTTTCAATATTTCTTTGATATGATTGCTAACTTTTTCATCTTTCAGTGTTCAATCAATTAAACTCAGACTTTTGCATACTTATGAGGTTTTATCCGTGTATTTCTTTTATTTATTGTCAATTTTATCTTTGTTTTACATTTAATATTTTTAATCTTATGGTTTTTGTTTAACACCTCTGTAAAGTACAATCGGGTGGTCCCAGATTTGAGTTCTAAAAGCGGTACCTCAATTAAAATACAATTGCCGTCTTAGAGTGTCTATTTTTCTAGTAGCCCACAGCGAAAAAAACCGGTTCCATGGGAGCGCCTTCGAGCATATTTTTAAAAAATGCGTTACAAATGTTTTGATTAGATTAGACTAGATTTTTCATAAATTCTCTTCAATCAGACGCTGAAAATGCTACAAACCATGAAGAATAATTGAATTAAGAAAAAGATGTCAGATTTAAACAACCTTCATGAGGTTAAAAATCTAAAATTAAAATTTAAAACAAAAAATTACAACTAAATCTGAATAGGAGTACGAGAAGATGTTCACCATAACCGTTATGTTAACAAAGGACAAAATAGACTAGAAGAAAACTAATCAACCTCGAAAATTCGAAGTGACAAATACTTTATGGGATTTACTAATGAGCTTCGACTTCTAGTTTAACAAGTTTTGAGTTGTGAAAGTCACAACTCAAGGGGAGAGTAAGAGCAGAGGGAGTCGCTTGAATGCTTAGCATCATTGTAGACTGTCTAATCCTCATTAGCCCACAGAAAGTAAAACCGTTCCCATGAAAGTGCTTTTGAACATAGTGCTGAAACACGCGTTACAAATTTCTTGCTTATACTAGATTATTGAGAAACTCGTTCCTATGGGAACGCTTTAAAAAGTAATATACAATTCTATTGAATAGATTAGAAAAAACAGTGCCTTAGATAAAAGCTGAAAATAATTAGTATTTTGTCATTCATATCATAAAAATGAAATTTTTTCTACTTCAAAAAATTTGTAAAACATTGAACAGATTTTCACTTTCACTTTTAAGTATGTTTTTCTTGTAGCCAAGCGCATTGCTAGATTTTTCGGTTCTTGTCTATTATTATTTAACGCAGTTTTAAAATTCGTATAATTCAGCTTGTTAAATTGAATTACCTTGTTTGAATTATATTTAAATTCCGAAATCCATGACTTTTTGGACTTCAAAGTTAATTTAAAACAAAATTAAAATATCTTCATAATTAGATCATTTATATATTTTTGGTATCATTTACTAGTAAAACTACAAATGGGTAATGGAATGAATAAGGTAAGAGTTTTTAAGCAAGTAAGTTTTCAAACTTTACTTTTGAATAAATTCTACATTTGAAGATTCTCCCGGGTTTGTATCTGGGCAACTTACATGACTCGAAAGATCAACAACAGCTTACAAACAATAAAATTACTCATATCGTATCAGCTTTTGATTCTGCCAAACCATCTTTAATTGTAAGTTTGAATATATCAGAAAGTTTTAAACGGTTTCAATTTTGTTTATTTCAATCTTTCCTTCTCTCATTTGAATTGTTCGCCATGTTTTGTAACGTTTTGTCTGGATTTGATTTAAAGGCTAAGAAAAAATCATAAATGTGGAAGCCAGCTCTTCTCCTTTGTATTTCAAAGATATCTGTAAATATTATCTTCACTGGGACCACCTCACTGCAGGACAAGAAGTACTTGTGTCTCCTCGTTTCAGACTCTGCTCTGCAAGACATTGCTCAGTATTTTGTTTCATGTGCTCACTTTGTTCACCAGGCTAGACTGCATACAGGAGCTGTCCTAGTTCACTGGTGCGTTTTTATCCGTTTTAGGTGACATGAACTTCTAGAGAATCGAGAATTTTCCAAGCTTAAGCATGTTTTAAAGTTCTGAAGTGTTGTTTGCAGTTTGGCAGGAGTGTCACGTAGTAGCACCCTGGTGATTGCATACCTAATGATGCTGACCGGGCTGGGGTGGAAGGAGTGTTATGCAGTGGTGAGGCGCTGCAGGCCTTGTGCCAACCCCAACTTTGGCTTTCAACGACAACTTCTCAACTTCCAGTACAACTGCCTACATGAGGTGCTGTCTTGCCTTTTGTTCTTTAAGAGTTACTATTACTACCCCTACTGTTACTGCCATTACTGCCACTATTGCTACTACTACTACTACTACTACTACTACTATTACTACTACTACCGCTACTACTACTAATACTACTGCTACTGTTACTACTACTACTACTACTACTACTACTACTACTACTACTGCTACTACTACTACTATTACTGCCACTACTACTATTACTATAAATAATTTGAAAATTTTCAAAGCGCCAAGACAAGCAACTGAGATGCAAATTGCTAGTACTATAAATAATAATATGAACACCCGTACAGGAACGAACCAAATTTCTAGAGGAGTACTCAGAGTTTTCGCACTTGATCGAAGAAGATGTGAAAAAGGTTAAAAAGATGCTGCAGGGAGTGAAGGAAGAAGACGAAAAGTTGAAGAAGAAGGTGGATGAGGAAGACGAAAAATTGAAGAAGAAGGTGGATGAGGAAGACGAAAAATTGAAGAAGAAGGTGGATGAGGAAGACGAAAAATTGAAGAAGAAGGTGGATGAGGAAGACGAAAAATCGAAGAAGAAGGTGGATGAGGGAAAGCAGCAGAATATTGAGGTCAATGTGCAAAAGATTGATAAAATTAATGGTGAAAAAGAGGAGGAGAAGGAGAAGGGGGAGGATGGAGGAGAGAAGGGAATGCATAATGTGGGAGAGGAGGAGGAGGCATCGAGGGGTGGTGTTCTGAAGAGCTTAGAGAATGCATGAGTATGTTCAATCGCTGTACCTGGTCGTTGTGTCCTCTTATTTATATGATTTTCATCTGCACAACTGAATGTCATTGTCGGTAACTATAGACTCTGGTCATTTAAGCTAGAGGAGCTCTTTGTAAAGTACGAGGAAGTCTGAAAGGTTCCTTGCTTTCTCACTTACCACCTGTTCACAACACTTCCAGTTTTCCTCACCGCACAACAACCACACGCTTCACCACACAATAACCACACACTTCATCACACAACCACACTTTCCAAATATTTTCCACCGCAAACTTCACGAGCGTTTGCAGCACAACATAGTGGTTTGGAGCACTGACTGAAGCACAACCACCTTCCAAGTTAAACTCCTCTTGTTTTTCCACCACCCTCCCACCTCGAGAAAGCAGGCAATAACATACCACTCAAGAACGCTAATCCCCACTCTTTCCATCATCTTCATTTCTCTTCATCTTCGCAACCTCATGCTATGATTTTTTGTTTATCTCCGAGTGATAATTTGGCTTCCTGATCCCTCCCCCCACCCCATCAGACCTCTGCTGCCCCCGTTAATGCCCACCTTCCAGTTTATTTCTCTTTGTTCTTATCAGTTACTCATTTCATCGCTACTAACCTCTATATTTCTTTTATCACTATTTATCCCAATGATAAATATTACCGTGAGTCTTGGCGCATTTTGTGGCTCGAACGCTTACCACGGGTCTTTAATATTTACTTCTTTGCTCTTTTACTTTGGTAACCAGCATTAAAGTGCCTCATCTCTCCAGCCAATCTTCTATCAATCTTATCTAATCTTATCAAGACATCTGTAACGTGCCCTTTGGTGCTACGTTCATTATCCTCTCTTTCAGTCGATGCTTCTCGCACAAGCATTCAACGTCTTTCTCAATGGAGTAGTTTCACTCGCAGCTCTATTAGCCCACAGCGAGTAAAGCCATTTCCATGGAAGCGTCTTTGAATGTAGTGCTGAGGTGAGCGATTCAGTTTTTTTCTTTGATTAGATTAGATTAGGTTTTCAAGAGATTTCCAGTCCACCACGGACTCTTCTTCCCATGAGACTATTTTTTCAACTTAAATATGACTGACTTAGATCGAACCTTGGCCTCCACGCTTTACAGCATTTGCGCTAACCACGGCTTCAGACGAAGAATCATAAGCTCATTGAAAAATGCTCCTCATGAAAAGATGTCAATCAAAAACTTTATACAAATGTTTCACTTTAAAACTGTATTATTTCATTTGTATAACGCTTTCTCTGAATATGTAAGAGAGTATGTTGCTTTTAATTTTCAGTTTTTGGCACTATTTGATTCAATAAAAACCGGATTAATGATATCAGTATTTCTATTTTTGATTTTAGAAAATAATAATCAATAAAAATAAATTACATTAATTTTTTTCAATAAAAAATATTCATTTAATAAATAGGTGGTATCGAATTTACTTTTCATTCAATTTGTACATTTGGACCAATAGAGTAACGACAAGTCTACTGGTCTATTTCAACGTCGTCCTCCCGTAACGGCGCTGTTGTTATCTTCAAAATGTTCAGTTTCTCTTACAAAATCCCTAGTTTAATCGCTTTTTTATTTTTAAATTTGATATTACTTTCTTCAATATCGGCTAAAAAACTCACCGAAGCCAATGAAGATAACTGCGAAGGTTTTTAATCATTTCTTAAATTTTTAGAATTGTTATGGAACTCATTGAGTAAGGATTACAAAAAATATGTTAAAATTATGATTTTTTCAAAAATTAATTTTTTTCGGATACTTCCAATGATTCGTGATCAACGTCTCAGTGTGCGTGAAGTTTTTGAGAAAAATCATCTCTAATCTGGACGACGAATTGAAGAAGGACCATGAAAAGTTACAGAAGCATATTAAAAAAATGTGCAAGTCTGCCAAACATGATGACAACAGATTTGTATGTTTTTTATAACAATTTATTTCTTTTAGACAAAACTAAGGTATTCACTTACACATCAGTGCTATTATGTGGGAGGTTTGGAAGAATCAGCTACAGGGATGTTGGGAGAAGTAACTAAGCCAATTGGATACTCTATGCCAGCTGAAAAGATCTGTTACAAGTTGTACCGCAGAGACAACCAGATCTGTGATCTTAAATATGGTTACTTAGTTTGCTCACAGAAACTGTTAAGAAGACTGAAAATTAAACTATACTTTATAGAGTTTATATTGGGATAAAGGGTGTTTATACTAATCATGATTCCTCACAAATCCTTTTGCAGATAAGACATTTGATTTGACAAAGGTGGACTTCAAAAAGTTGAAAGTGGCTGACTTGAAAAAGATCTTGTCAGACTGGAATGAAGAATGTCGAGGCTGCACTGAAAAGTCAGAGTACGTTAAACTGGTGAAGACCCTTTTGCCTAAGCATGCTCCTGAGGCGGCCAACACCAGAACCGACTTATGACAGCTGCTCCCTCCATTCCTGCTGCTCTGCCTTCTATCAAGCTCTCAAATTATTATCATAATTTAACAAAATTGAAAATTATTTGATACTAGGTTGCTTACTTCATTTTCTATACTGAGCATTTTGTGGCGTTTTACAATACTTGTCCTTTCGTTATAATCGGGAAAAGTTATTTAAATTTTGTCACCAGAGTAATATTTCGATAGGCAACTTCGTATTTGTGAAATCATTCTTTAAACAAGTACGGCTTATTGAAATAGAGTTTAGTGTCGACCATTTGTGAAGTTGGGTACAGAGTTATGGATAGCGTTCCTATGTTTGAGATCTTCGTCATCATTGTCGCCGTCGAAGGCGTTGTGGTGAACGTCATCATCAGCGACTGGAACTTTAATGTTCACCGTTTCAATAAGGCTTGTCTGTGAAACGCCTATTACTTATAATATTAGTTTAAATGAATTTTTTAAGGCTAGATAAAAAATAAATAAAGTGGAAGGGTACTTATTGGCAGAAAACAGAGTAGGCGTTTCCGGAAATTCCTTTGAATGTGTCGTTTCTTTAGTGACCATCGCTGGAGTTTTGTGAGGTGCTTTCAGAGTCTTGTGAATACTTTGAAAAATCTTTTAAGGCGTCTTCAGCAGGCCCGGCCCTTGCTCACAATCGAGGCCCCCCGTCCTGCCTCGTTTTGAGCCTTCGTCTTCCGGCAACGCGGTTCCGAAATACCTTTTTTCCACATTCCCGCTGAAACGTTTATTTTCTGGTGAGTCTGTTCCTCATGATGAGTAATGTTCCGTTCCGAGGAATGGACGTCATGAAGCGTCAAAATTGCTTGGCTGAGCACGTCGGCACAGTCATCGGTCCAGAAGTGGGCCGCTTACCAAGTCATCATTGAAGTCCCTCATTTTAATTTAAATTTTTTATATTTGATAATTTTCGTCTTGATTTTGAAAGAAATATCAATGGGGTAGAAAGGTGCTGAGAGAGATCTTATTTAACCTAATCAGAGCGTTTCTAGCGTGCTTTTAGGCTTCTTTCCAAAAGCACCCCCGGGGAAATGGTTTTACTAGCTGTGGGCTACTAGGTAAGCACTCTAAGACGGCGTTTTTCACTTGAGTTTCCTTTTTAAAACAAACCCGAGCTTACCAGTCCAAACTTTATAGCGAAACAAGCTAACCCTCGTGCCACGGGCACAGATGTGTTACATAAAAAACTAGAAAACTACGAAAAATCTAGGTGTAGGCAAAAAAAAAGACTATAGAAACGAAGTGATGAACTTTGAAAAGCTATAATATAAATATCTCAAAATCATATGGAATAGCCCCTGAAAAATGATACAGATCAAAGGAAATGAGGTGCGACAATTTTATGAATTTTGTTTTAAGAGCAGATAGTAAGCTGTTGGCCATGTGGCATCAACGCCTTGTTGTCGTCGTCATCCACCTCTCCATCACCCCCAACCTTTTACGCAAGGTCAGCACGAATGCGCGTTCTTCAAAGAAGGAGGCCACGAAGACAAAGCAGTGGTCCTGTTGCATATTGTCACGAAGTATGAACTCTATACAACTTAGTGTTCAATCGATACGACCCACGAGATGAGCTACACTAAGAACTTGTTCTTGATAAACTGTTATAAAAGCTAAAGAAAATAAGTGTTAAGAGCACACACTTCGATACCCAAAAATTTTTAAAAATAAATTTAATTTGCAAGTTCAGAAGTGACACCCGAATGACAAGTCGAACGCTGGTGATTGTACACGTTACCACAATGCAACAAGTTAGAAAGTTTGTGTGTGCTTTTGAAAACTCAAATTAATTCTGCTTGCCTGCTCGTGTGAGGTGCCTTCGAATAAAATAAACGAAAAAAGTATCGAGAAAGTGGCCTCTGCCATTGATCGAAGAGAAAGTGCTAGTGACGATTGTTCGAAGCTGGCTGGATGGTGGTAGTTGGATGATGATTGAATGGTGGTGGTCAGATGGTGAAAGGAAGCAAAAGGGTCAGTACTCTTTGATGGTGAGGGCGAGGGCGCCGAGGGTGATGAGTGTGTACTTGAGACCATTCCACACCACGTCTTCCATCTTGTCCCGCACTCGGAAAAACTCCACAAACGCGTCCTGTGGTGTGTGTTGTCAAGTGGTAATTGTTGTGGTTGATTGGTGGTGCCTGTGGCATAATGATTGGATCGTTCCGCTTGGATCGGGTGATTTCAGGTTTGAGTTCTAGAAGCGGAAACTCAATTGAAGTATAGATACCATCCTAGTGTTCAGTGCTATAGTAGCCCACAGCATGTAAATGGGAGCACCTTTGAACATAGTGCTAGAAGACAAGTCACAAACGTCTTGATTAGATTAGATTAAAAGGAGCGATGTCAAGATTGTCATTTGTAAGTGTTGATGGAAGGAAACAGACAGCTCGCCGGTGAATGCTGAGACCAAAGTATGTTACATACGGACGTTTAATGACATTCAACGGTTTCATGTAGCCACTGTGAGCGGGATGTGTCACACACATTCTCCCAACCTCAGTCTTTTCGTTCATAACAAACTTAACATAAAAAATGTCACGCAAATCAAACCCTTTTCAGTTTCACGCTCGTGGAGAAAAAATGTAGAGTTCTGATTCATGTATGTAAACGAAAGAGCCAATTTACAACACCCCTTTGAGACAATGCGATAAGAATGCGAAGGAGCGCAGCAAGTGAATGTTATCAGCTGTTTGAATTCTTAGAAAAGCTTAATGGATTTTTCGCGTCGAAACTTTTGACATTTGAATAAAAATTTTCAAGCTAGCCCTTATCAAAATATTCGTATAGCTTCTATTTTTTACTCTTCAAAAACTCTCTATAAAAAAAGTGAACAATAAATTTGAGAATTCTAAGTATAAATGTGGAAGAAGTAAGACAAGAATTTAATATAAGCTAATCAAAGCATTTGTATAGCACCAACTAAAAATTATTCAAGTGGGCTCTGCTACGAACTCTTGAAAAAATGTTTCGAAAACTTTACGAAAAAAAGTAGAGAAATAATAGATATAAGACTGAGGGGGAAGAGAGTTCCATAAAAAGGAAAGTGCAGATTAGACATAAGAATGGTTGGATAAAACCCTAAAAAATAAGGATGAGTAGATCCAAGTCCCTTACGAGAAGGCAACTTAAAAAGGTCTGTTGAGTAAGAAGTGATTATTTTTTATTTTAAAGATGAGGGTGCAGATTTTGAAAACATTTTTTCTCTTTAGAGGTAACCAGTACAAAAAAAAGAGTAGGAAATATACGCAAGAACTTGTTAATACCAAAAACTAAGCAAGCAACACTATAAAAAGATTTGGTGAAAGGCTATAGTATGGTCTCAGAGTCCATAGTATGAAGAGTTATAATAGCCAAAAGGGACAAATAAGCGAAGAAACTAGTAACTCGAGAGTGGGATTGTGTAGGAAAAGTTTCAGTTGTGTGAAAGGAAAAAGATGGAAAAAACGATTTAGCTACAGATTTAATTTGTGTAATGAAAGAAAAAAAAGTCAAAGGTGAAGCCTGAACTGTGAATGGTGGAAAAAGGGGTGTGAGAAGATTGAGAAAATATCAATTGGAGGTCAAGAAGTCGAGAAGACTTGCTAAAGTATAAAAAATCAAATTTTGAAGGGTTGAGTTTGAGAAACATAGATCAAAAAATAATTTTTGAATTATTGGGCTAAAAAGTTTTTTTAGAGCAAAAGAAAATGTTGCTGTGGTTAAAATGAGATCAATAAGTTCCAGAATTTTTTGATAGGAAAAGAAAGGAAGCTTATTGAAAATGTGAGTTGGGATGAAGTCACAAAAACATGTGGAAGAGGACATGGAATTGATTATGTGAGTTAATTCGAGAGGGGAAAAAAAAATTTATTAAAAGAAACACCTGAGATTTTAGTAAAATAGAAAGTTGATTTACCATTTCTAGAAAAAAAAATTTGTGAGATGTTGTGTTTTGAAAGAACTGTAGAAAAAAAGGAAAAAGCAAATTTTATGGAACCTATGAAAAAGAAAGAATGCTTAGAACAGAGGAGACTTCTATAAGAAGACAGCTCTTTACTATTCTTCTTATAAAAGTGTAAAACGGAATGCTTTGTAGACTCTTTCAAGCCTCCAAAGAGTCCTTTTGGCAAAGTAGCATTGACTAACAAATTAATGAATTTCGAAAAAAGAAAGGCGAAAAGAGAAAATCTTTGTAGAAAGAATTTAAGAAAGTTTATTTCAAGCACACTTATGCTGAATGAATTTAGCATTTATTTATTTGAAAGATACTATAAAAAATGAGAATGAGTGAAAAATCTAAATCCCTTGTAAGTTAGTTACTCAATTAGGTCTGCTGGATAGGTATTGCAAATGTAAATACGAAAATGCCAATTCCAAAAAATGATTTTTTCTTAAAAATTGTGGAAAGGCAATGACAAGTTACGTGGAAATTTGAGTCAAAAAGTGATCAACTGATCAATCACTCAAATCCTTTACAAAACAGTTCATTAAAAGTATAAGCATATTATTGATGAAGTAAGAACTGACCCATCCTCCATGTGTGGAAACCCACTCATGTGCTTGTGTGTGTACAATGCTGCCCACATGCTTTGCCACCTCCTCAGCCAGCTCAATGTCATGTCGGTGCTGCAACAGAGAGTCACTCACACAGGCTCCAAAGACATAGGCAGTCACAATACGACCCCAGTTTAAATGGTTGTCAGCAAACATCTCATCAAAGACTTTCTGCAATGTTTCAACTAACTGATCCCAAGAAATATCTGTTATTTGCAGTCTTGTTAACATAGCCTTGAAGAGTTTCTTGTGTTTTTTTCCCAAGTCATCACCAACACGTTGAAGGGTCTCTACCACCTTCCGCATATGTCTTGGACTTGAATTCATGTTGCAATAATGGCGCATGTATGCCAGGGATAATTCTATCTCGACATTTTCGATGTCTACTGGATCCACCGAAGTCTGGTTGATCAATTCCGTGCTTTTGATTTTGTTCATTATACAGATTGTTTAATTTCTAAAACACAGAATTTATTTTTAATTCACCAAAATAAATATAATCAAATTAACTAAGTTAAAGAGTTATTCAAAAAACCATATTTGAAAACTCCGTTTACTATAATTTTTATGTCGAAGCCTATTTTTGGCAATTTTAAAGTAGTACTGAAATTTTTAAAAATAAATTTTGATTAATTGACAATTATAGCGAAAGATAAAAAACGAATTTACAAATCAAGCAAAAAGTAGAGATCCGATAAAATAGGCTACACGCAGTGTATTAGCTAAAATAATTATGCGCTTAATTTCATAAATAGAAAAAATTGCAAAAATAATTTTAAAGTTACTGAAAACTATTAACTATTATTAATTTTTTTTTAATGAAAATTGTTTTTTCAACAAAATTTTTTTTTAAATTAAGTTAAATGTATACATTTGAAAAATATTTATTGAACTATGATTCTCAGTATAATTTTTTATTGAATTGACTCATCTTTTTGAGTCCATTTCTAAAACCCGTATTTTTACACCCTTTCACAACATCTTGTTGAGTGGTTTAATTAAAGTTAACTCTTTCGGATTTTAATATTTCCGTTTAGAAATATAAAATGGGAGACGCTGAGAAAAAGGCCATAGATTATTCAAAACAAGCAGAAAAAAAACTCGCCACGGTAGGATGGTTCGTCGGATTAGTTTTTGGGTAAGTTTCATTCACGATTATTTTTAGCTTGAATTGATCTATTCATATGTATTTCAGAAATTCTTCAAAAAATGAAGAGGCGGCGGAGTTGTACGTTAAAGCTGGCAACAATTTCAAAATCGCCAAAAAGTGGTCAGGTAAGTCAAGTGACTGTGGTTGAAAAATATTTTAATAGGCTTTTTGTCTTTATTCCATCCCAAAGCAGCATCCTATTTTTTTTCTATTGTTTTATTGAGTGAGATTTCTTGGTTGTCTGTCCACCACATCAGCACATAACTCTTCTTTACAGCTGCTGGTGAGTCATTTTGCAAGGCCTCCAAGCAACACATGAAGCTTGAGAGCAAGCATGAGGCCGCTTCGAACTTTGTCGAGGCTGCCAACTGCTTCAGAAAGTCTGACTCCACTGGTACTTTCACTACTATCTCAATAAGCTACATACACTTTGATTCAAAGAGCAAATGCTAATCTAGTGATCCAACATAACCTTCCACAGAGGCAATAAGCTGTTTGCTGAAAGCAATTGAAATATATACTGACATGGTGAGTGCATTGTATGAATATGAATATCATTTATAAAGGGCCGAGGCCAGCAACTGAGTTGTCCTTGTTCAGTCTCAAGTAAGAAACAATCACAGGAAGTAATCAAAAAATAGTTAGCATAGATAAATAGAGTTGAGAAGCAAAATAAAGAATGTGTCAGTTTTGTATTGAGGATAGAATGGACCAGATGGCCTGTGGATAAATGATGCACACAGTGATCAGCTGTGTTGCTGTAAGTGCAGCCTTGGCCTTTTTGCTTCATTTTTATAGTCATTCTTGCCCACAGTATGCTAGTTGTACAGCGTAAAACTGCAATTAAGTCCACTGATTGCTGAATGGGAACTCAAGTTAATGGTTAGGGGTTACAGAGATGCAGGGTGGAAAGAGGGTGACACTGACCCACTATGCAGGGTCGCTTCAGCATCGCAGCAAAGCACCATGTGACCATAGCAGAGATCTTCGAAAATGATTGTGTCAACCTGCAACAGGTGGCTACTGTTATCATTATGAAAATCTGATTTATTTTCATTATTTTTTTAAAAATATTATTGTCATGTAGCTTGACCATTCCAACCCTTCTCGACAGGCCATTTCCCACTATGAACAGGCAGCAGACTATTACAAAGGCGAGGAGTCCCAGAGGTTGTTTGCTTGCCTGCCTTGATCCGCTGCATGCAAACAGCTTTACAATACACAGAAAATAATATCTCCTATTGCCAAACTACCGCAAAAACACACACACATACCACAAACATGAACCCACCGAAACTCACAGCTCAGCCAACAAAAACCTCGCCAAAGTGGCTCAGTTTGCAGCCCAATTGGAAGACTATGAAAAAGCCATCAGTATCTATGAACAGGTCCCTATTTTAGCCTCACTACCACTATCACCATCTTCATCCTCACCACCACCACCATCATCCTCATCATCATCACCACCACCACCACAGATTGGCACCTCTTCAATGGAGAGTCAGTTGTTGAGGTATGGAGCAAAGGAACACTTTTTCAGGGCGTCCCTCTGTCGCATGTGTGTCGACGTCACTGACGCAGCCACCTCCCTCAACAAGTCTGTCACCCTGTCATCTTTGTCATTCCACTTTTGTCATTCTTGTCATTCCACTCCCGTCATCCTGTTACTCACTGCCCCTTCCACCACCTCTGCAGATACTGTGAGTTGTTTCCTGCTTTTGCGGAGTGCAGAGAGTGCAAGCTGTTGAAGGTGCTTTTGGGGCGTGTCTTGGAGTGATGATACTAATAAATAATAATAAATTCATTTTTCAAGTGCCAAGGCTGAGGCGCAGTAATGCACTAACTGTTACTGTTTGTTGTTGTTGTTGCACAGAGCCTGCTGACGTGTTGCGAGGAAGAGGACGTGGATGGCTTCACAGCGACCCTGCAGCACTACGACTCGGTCAGCAGGCTGGACTCTTGGCACTCCACTCTCCTCCTGCGAGTCAAGAAAGCGCTCGCCGACGAACCACAACTCACTTGAGTGTGTGTGTGTGTGTGTGCGTATATATATGTGTTTGTGAGTGTGTACATCTGCATTATATAAGATCGAATGTCGTTCTGGTTAGTAACTCATGCATCAGACACATAGAACGTATTTAAGTTCATCTCGTCATTTTTTTCATCATCTTCATCATCATCATCATCATCATCATCATCATCATCATCATCATCATCATCATGATCATCATCATCATCATCATTTCTTCACCGGCTAATCAAGTGCTTCAAGTTTTTCATTTCAACCACCACTTGTTTATCTTTCCATGCGGGAGCTTCTTTGGAGGGGGGTGCTCAGATTTTAATAAATGACCCTACTTGTATCTTCTACTATCTCTAATTCACGTGCGTGAGAGGTGTTTGAAGGAAAATGGAGAAGAGTTTGAAGGGAGAGACAATCAAATATATTTATTGTGACGTATCTACACTGAACATACAAATGACGTTGCAACCTTGCAAGAGGAATGCAAGTCAACAAGGTTGGAGAAAGGCTAAAAAGTCGGCAAAAATTCACAAAGAGTGGAAAAGAAGCCAAGGACTCGTGTAAAATTCAACAAATGAGGATGGTTAAGTGGGGATGATGTGAGGGAAGATAAAGAGGTGGATGAAAAAATGAAAGATGATGGTGAGGAGGGGAAAAAGGATAATGATGAAGAAAAAGTGAATGATGATGATGAAAAGAAGATGGATGGAGAGGATAATGATGAGATGGATGGTGATGAAGAAGAGGATGATGATGATGATGATGAAAAAGATAAGGATGTTGATGAGAGGGAGAAGGATGATGAAAAGGAGAAGGATGATGATGAAAAGGAGAAGGATGATGATGAAAAGGAGAAGGATGATGATGAAAAGGAGAAGGATGATGATGAAAAGGAGAAGGGTGATGGGTTGCATAGGGCACCAAGGACCGCATTCATGCGTGTGGAAGCGTTGCGAATGACAAGTTGCCATGACTACACAAAAACTGTTGAATAAATAAATTAGCTTGGACAAGAGATGTATTGCTTTGAAGGAAGATTGCTTGATGGAGAGCGTGAGAAGTAGGCTAAAAAAGGATGCAGAACTGATAATGCAGAGAGCAGCAATGACAAATACTGGAAAAGCATCAAGAGACGAGGGAGCGGCGATGCAGAGGAGAGGGGTGGCATGACTGCTTCCAGCCCGTGTCCCAGCCCTCTACCGAGGCTCGAAGCTCCATCCTTTTCTTGCCTCCCTCCTGTTTGCTTGTGTTATGGAGCTTCATCCCGTTTCCTTGCTCCTCCTCCTCCTCCTCACCTTCATTCTGAGCATGAATAGCACATAAAAGTGGTGTTAGTGATGGCAACAGCAACAGCACAATGAAGTGGTGTTATAAATGACAACAGCACTGACTTCCGGAGCTTCTTCCAGTCCACTTAGTACCAGCTTTGCCACTCTGCTCTTGGTCCTTCCACGCAACGCCGCACCCCCACCACTATCCCCTACACCCCCACCTCCATTCACCACACCCCCAACTCCATCCACCATTTTGGACTGTAACACCTCTCCTCTGTTTTTCAACTCGCCACTCTCCGGCACCTCCCTCAATGCTTCGCCTGGCCTCCTGGGTAATGATACAAGTCAAAAAGTGAAGCCCTTGGAATGAATGAAGCCTTAGGAGAGGTAGAAGAACACTCAAAAAGATCAAAGCGCCCTTCAGAAAAAGTTGAATAACTCACTTGTCAGCCTCTTCTTCTTCCTCCTCTTCCTCTCTGCTCTCTTCCCTCTCCAGCATCGCTTGCTCCTTTTCTCTCAGGTGCCGCTTGCTCACCAGTCTGCCAGCAAGCAGGTTGAAACAAGCACTGATGTGGTTGTAAGGATCCTCCTCCAAGCACCTGAGAAGTTGTGCAGAAGTGAAGTCACTTGAGAACGAAACTTCTTCTCCTAAATGGCATAAAACAAACATTGCAGACACACCTTGATATGTGTTCTTTGCTAGCGATGTTGGAGGCTACCATGCGGTGCACCACGAAACTCTCCTCCACTGCTGACAACTCCTCCCCCACCACTCCCTCAAATGTGGCTCCTCGCAACCACTCCTCCTCCAAAACTCCCCTCATCTTGATCCTCTCCTCTGGGTCTTTCTGCAGCATTTTCGTGATAAGTCTGCAGGGAGAGAAATTGATGAATGCACACCTGCAAAACCTCCAAAAAAGAAACAAAAAAGGCACCTGAGGCAGGCTGGGTTGATGTGGTGTAGCAGCGAGTACTGAACGTCAAGAATGCTCACCAACGTTTCTGACTCCGTTGCCTCGTCAAACGGCATCCGGCCACTCACTAACATGTACAACATCACCCCCAGACTCCACACATCTAATTAGGTTGTTGGGGCTTAAAAAAAACAGACAAAAGAAGCCAATTCAGTATTTCATGCTGATTTTGAAAATTATTTAAGAGTGCTGGAATGAACAGTTTGTGGTGCTGACCAACAGCAGGTGCGTGGTAGTTGTCTCCTATGAGAATCTCAGGGGCTGAGTAGGCAAGTGAACCACATGAAGTATCAAGTTTGCTGCCTGGCACATATCTGAATCAAAGAGGGTCAATGTGTTATGGAATTATTTAGTAATTAAAAAGTTTATTATGAAAAATGGCATGAGCAAACCTGCTGCTGAAACCAAAGTCAGTGAGTTTGAGCACAGAGCTGTTGTGGAACAGAATTATATTTTCCAACTTGATATCCCGATGCACCACATTGCAAGTGTGGCAATGCTCAACTGCTTTAGTCATTTGAAAGAAAAAACTACGTGCGGTCTCCTCATCAAGACCGTCTTTGTGTCTGCTGACGTAATCGTACAAATTGCCATCCTCGCCCAACTCCATCACCATCATCATCTCTGTCGGTGTTTCCATCACCTCCAGCAGACGAACAACATTGGGATGTTGAACAAGCTTGAGACAATTCACTTCATCGCTACCACCAATCTTGCTTTTGTCTATTATCTTCACAGCCACCTTTTCACCAAGAATTACGTGCTTTGCGCGTTTGACTACGGCATAATGACCTCGACCTATCGTCTCTCCCAGCATGTAAGAACCCGCAATTTTAGATTTTTTACGCTTTATAACTTTCGCTCGCAAACTCATCGCCGACACGAAAAGCTAATGCTGAAAATGAAGCTAGGTTGTAGATGTTACGAAAGTTAATGTGGCTCCATATCTAGTGTACATTAGTAAAAGTGAAAAATATCGAGCTTTTTTATTTAGTTCAAATCAAAATATAAAAAAAATTATTCTTAGTTTATTAAATTAATAAAAATAATTGAAATAAAAATTGGGTGTTTTTCCTTCTTTAATTAAAACTTGCAAAAAAATGTGAAAAAAAATTATATGAAGGTTTGTATACAATAATAATAATAAAAGCATATGTAAAAAATTTAAATCAAAACGGATATGAAAAAAAACATCACGATTTCTTGAGCATCATCATTGACTAAAAGTCTTTGGGGTTAGATTTTGTGCACCAACGACATTTCAATAAAGTTCAATAGTGAAAAGAAGAACAATGTCGTTAGATAACCGGATTTTAGTTGATTCTTGTTTTCATAAAGTAATCTAATTATGATAAGATGGGATGGATATAAGATAAAAGCTTGACAAAAGTATGAATGCAGCCATTTGCCCATACAGCTGAACAATCGGCTCCACACAAGCACTTTAATTTACTTGCAATCACACGTCTACTCATATACATACAAAATGGGAAAATAACGCACGCCAATATATTCAAAATCAAAGAAGCATTCCTACAAAAGAAGATCAAATTAGTTTAAACCTAAACAATTGCAAACAATTTAAAAACGTTTTTTTATAGTCATACAAAGAAAACCACATACTTTATGAAACCATATACATACAAACACACCACACATACACACACACACACACACACACACACACACACACACACACACACACACACACACACACACACACACACACACACACACACACACACACACACACACACACACAAAAACACACGCGCACACACTCACGTGTATGTGTGTGGACTGATTAAAAGGGGAGAGAGTTTGTTCAATGTACATTTGCTTAAGAGTTGCTGACGAATTGACGTTAGTTTCAAGTTCATTCGTGTCTTTGTGGTGCTTTGTCATTTCACTCAATCAACTGTGAGTGACTTTTTCTCAATGTAACACCCTTCGATGCCGAAAAAGCTAACATTATATGAAAGTCACAAAGCAAAGTTGTTTAGACAAAGTGATGTAAGCAGTGTTGCTTATATGGACCGTTTTGAATGAAAGTGTACACGGATGTCGGAGTTGCTTGTGCCGCCTTACAGAACAAAAGTTGCCTTCAGTTTAAGGATAACTCATGGATTATTTTAGTAGCCTTTGTCTCTTGAAGCATGCGGTGTTGCGCAGTGAACATAATTTTAACAACTCGAAAGTGGGCGAGCGTTAAAAGCCCTCGATTTTAAACTCTTGAAATTAAGAACTTCAAATTTTAAACCATATAAACATAAAAGTCTTAAAAGTGGACGGCCTCAAAACAATAACAATAAACATTCAGCGAAAACAATAGGGGTTGGAAGTGGCGGTACAAAAAGTGGCAGAATCCGGAAGGCGCATACAGCCACGAGTACTGACGAAGTGACGTTGTGACTTTGCCACGGGCGTACAGCTTCGAGTGGCGGTGTGCACCGGTGGCCTGCTTGCTCGAGAAAACCCTCCAACAGTTCAACGTTGTGCTATTTAAAATACACACTGCCAATAGCAAAGTTCCCTTCGCTACAATTGCTTTTACAACCTCTCACATGCATCCCCCCCTCCTCCCAGTGACCTTCAGACAATTTGACTTTAGGAAGATTCAAACGTAACATTTTTTTCACTTTTTCACAATTTTCACTACTGACCGCCTCGGAACGATGACGGACACAAGGACCTTCCACAAGTCCTTTTCCATCGATGACGACGACGACGATGGACGCATGTTACGCGCCCCCTGCAACTCTTCGCAACGCCCCAAGTCGGGCGTCGAAAGCACCTTTCGCAGGTTCGACTCCTCTTCCAGTCTCAACCACGTGCCCAGCTTCCTCCGCCAGTCCATCAGGGATCTCAAGAGCATGGTGCAGAAAAAGTCCCTTAAGGAAGACTCCTTGCCGCCCAGCGGAGCAGACTCCAGGGACGATGACGTTACTGCCTCCAACCTCTCCCTCAACACCAACAGAAAGTCCTTTTTCAGGTACCTGCATGTTTTGAAATGCACCTGTTGCCTCCATGGCTGCTTTATCAACCACTTCCAGCCCATTCCAGCGCAATCAATCGTTCATCAAACCTGCCATTTTTATATTCCAGAAAATTTTTATATTCTGCTTCTCTCCCTTTTCTCACCTTTTCTATCTAGCCACTATCACCATCACTATCATCATCATCATCATCATCATCATCATCATCATCATCATCATCATCATCATCATCATCATCATCATCATCATCATCATCCTTAAAGTAATACTTTGCTTTGTCCCAACACTACCGCCACCACCACCACTACCACCACCACCACCACCACCACTACCACTACCAACAACACCACCAACAACACCAGAACCACTTCTACCATCACCACCACCACTACCACCTCCACTGCAACAACTGTGTGTTTTCATCTCGTAATAAGGCCTTTCAGTACTGAGGCCTCGTTCATCATTTCATGATTGAGGACTCATGCCATCACTACAACAACAACAATAACAACAACAACATCAATAACCACCATGCCAATACAACAACAACATAAATAACCACCATGCCACTACAACAACATCAATAACCACTATGCCACTACAACAACAACATCAATAACCACTATGCCACTACAACAACAACATCAATAACCACCATGCCACTACAACAACAATATCAATAACCACTATGCCACTAAAACAACAACATCAGTAACCACCCTGCCACTACAACAGCAACATCAATAACCACCCTGCCACTACAACAACAACATCAGTAACCACCATGCCACTACAACAACAACATCAATGACCCTCATGCCACAACAACGACAACAACATCAATAACCACCATGCGTCTACCACAACAACAACATCAATAACCACCATGCCTCTACCACAACAACAACATCAATAACCACCATGCCACTGCAACAACATCAATAACCACCATGCCTCTTCAACAAAAACATCAATAACCACCATGCCTCTACAACAACAACAACATCAATAACCACCATGCCACTGCAACAACAACAACCACCATGCAATTATCCTTTTTGACCCTTCACGTGGACTCTGAGTACTTGTACACAACGTTACGTGCACGAACAAACAGCCTCAGCTTCAAAATGTTTCCACAAACACAACCACGCTTTCCCCGAAAACACCACTAAACTTCCACTTAGGCGTTTTTCCACTCGGCTCCTTTTCCATACAAACAAATGCAAACCTTCCATGAAAAGCAGTGCATCCACCCACACGCCATTCATCAGTTCATGTAGCAACCACTCACAACCCACAGTCGTCTGAAGCGGAAGAAGGAAAACAAGAGAAGCAAGGAGAGTGTCTCTAGCTGCTCTGAGTTCGACTGTAAGTGCATGGCTGGGTGGCTGGAAGGTGCCGAAATAGGAAGTCCTATAAAAAGGATGAAGAGAATGAGAGTGCAAATAAGATGGGAGGCGGCTTTGATAATGTGAGATGGTTGTGATGATGGGGGAGATGGAAGGTGTCGTGAGAGGAAACTGGTGATGGGAGAAATTGTGAGGATGGGAGGTGGCGCAAGGTGATTAACAGGCCACAGATTATGACTCATCCGCTTGCCATTAGCTAATTGACACCGCATTAAAGCTCCATCATGTCGCATTAAATTAGAACCTTAACGTACTAGAAAGAGTAACGAAAGTTATAAGATGACGAATGGCTCGAGGGAGGTGATTAAGTCTTTGAGTGTATTTTTCTTTCTTGCTTTGTGATCCAACGTCCCAATAGAGTTTCTCCAACTAATATTATTGGATTGTTTTAGAAATTTTTCACCTTTTCAAGTTCTATAAAAATTTCGCGCACACACACACACACACACACACACACACACACACACACACACACACACACACACACACACACACACACACACACACACACACACACACACACACACACACACACACACACACACACACACACACACACACACATACACACACACACACACACACACACACACACACACACACACACAAAATAGAATTGAAAGCAAATATCAATAAATTGCCAAATATTCAGTAGGAAAAGCATAGGAATTATGTGCGGTAATATTTCCTTTGAGCCGATTACTCATTTTTTAACATGTAACCCAAATGCCTCTATTTTCAGCACAATTTCTATTTATAGCGTTTTGTTGAATTGATTATTCGGTACACAATATAAAGCCTTAGCATAAACAAAAAAAGACAAAACTCCTCATGGAAGCTAACGATATGAAATGTCAGAAAAAACTATGTTAAATTTCTTTCAAAAAAATTAACTAACTAAAAACACACAAACAAACACACGAATTCGAACTTTAAAATACTTTTATTTTTTGCTGATTATTACCAATTACCACAAGTCATTTCACCATATTTTATAGAACTTTATACATTTCTCAAAAAAACAACCTTTGTTAACTTTTGATTATTTACATTGAATTCTATTAAAACAAAAAAAAATCAAATAAATACTTTAAAAATAGTTAAAAACCTGTTTATTGAAAATAACTTTAAAAGTAAAAACAAGTTACAAAAGATGGCGGATGTAAGTTCTTGAGTTAAATATGCTGTCTAAAACAAAACACAGGAGAACCTTTTCTGATCAGAGTAGTACAAATAATAATTTGTTTTGTTTTTATTAAACAAATGAATTGATTTCGTTATTTTCACAAATGATCGCAACGAATGCAAAAATCGCTAGGACACCTAACACAAA